>CAMZMU010000069.1:40054092-40460691 GCA_947311845.1 Poa pratensis
ACTATGTACATTGCTGCCACCAACCAGGTGATCAGCGTGTGCTTGTGTAGAGCGTGACGCTCCTCGAAGAAGTCAAGCAAGATCAAGGGCAAGCGACCCGAACTCTCTCCCGGGACAACCATGCAAGAAAAGGCTGCCGGGTGACCAGGGTCTCGATCCTGACGTCACTGCAACCTTACCAGACGGTGCGGAGCCCGTCGGGAATGGAGATCCCTCCGACGAGACTTCCGGGGGCTACCTCGTCCCCACCCCAAGACGTCGACGTGGAGGAGGAGCGCCTCTCAGGACTCGGCGACCGCAAGGTGCAGCACCCGGTCTACTTCGTCAGCGCAGTGCTGCGCGACGCCCGGGAGCGGTACCCCATGATGCAGAAGCTGCTGCTGGCAATCCTCATTGCCTCCCGCAAGATGAGGCCGTACTTCCAAAGCCATCCCATCACGGTGGTATCCAAGTACAACCTAAGAAGCCCCCTGGAGAACCCACTTGCCACTGGTCGCATATCATGGTGGGCCATGGAGCTTCAAGGTTTCGGTCTCAAGTTCGAGCACACGGACAACATCAAGAGTCAGGCGCTGGCGGACTTCACGGCCGAGTGGACCGAGACGGCGTTCGACGACCCGGAAGAGGAAACCTGCCTCCCCGGGAAGGAAGATCCTAGCGCCTGGACCATGCACTTCGACGGCTCCTACACCAAGGGGAAAGGAGGTGCTGGGGTTGTCCTAACCTCACCAACCGGGGACCGGCTGAAGTACGTCGTCCAGATGCACTACCAAGGGAACATCTCCAACAACACGGCGGAGTACGAGGGCCTGCTCGCAGGACTTCGTGCTGCCGTCGGCCTCGGCATCAACAAGATCGTCGTCAAGGGTGACTCTCAGTTAGTCATCAAACAAGTGAACAAGGAGTACGCGTGCCCTCAGATGGCACCGTACGTTGAGAGGTCTGGAAGCTGCAGCGGCGCTTCGACAACTTCCGGGCTGTGTACGTCCCACGGGGAGAAAACACGGCCGCGGATGAGCTATCGCAGGTGGCGTCCAAGCAAGAACCAGTGCCTCCCGGGATCTACATCGAGGTCCTCAGGCGACCTTCGATCCACCCGAGAGGCTCGGGCAAGATCTGCGCCGGGGGCTGGCGACCCTTCTACCTCGACAACACGGGTAGCCAGCCCAGAAGCTCAAGACCCGGCAGCCCTCCAGCGGAGGAAGCTATGCTTTCTTTCCGTCGGATGGTGCTACCGGTGGAAGGAACCCACCCACCTGGGCCCGGGACATCGTCAAGTACATCATGGAGCACGCCCTCCCGGAGGACGATCACGACGCCGAGCGGGTGGCTCGTCAAGCCAAGCTCTACGTCATGATCGACGGCGAGCTCTACCGGCGACGGGACAACGGAGTCAAGCCCGCTGCATTCCTCAAGAACAAGGCCAAGTACTGCTAGGGACATCCACGGGGCACATGTTCAAGTCATGTGGCATCAAGATCACTGGCGGGTAAAGTTTTCGTCACGGGTTCTACTGGCCAACAGTCCTCAGTGATGCGAGCAGCTAGTCAAGACCTGTGAAGCCTGCCAGTACTATGCGAAGAACATACATCAGCCGGCGCAAGCTCTGCAGCCAATTCCAATCTCCTGGCCGTTCGCGGTCTGGGGGCTGGACATCGTGGGGAAGATACCGAAGTCTGTCGGGGCCATGAATACCTTTTCGTGGCCATCGACAAGTTCACAAAGTGGGTGGAAGTGATGCCAGTACCAAGCAGACAGCTCAAGCAGCCATCAAGTTCATTGAAGGGATCGTGTACCGCTTCGGAGTACCCAACAGAATCATAACGGACAATGGCTCTCAGTTCACAAGCCGATCCTTCCTCAACTTCTGTGAAGAGCTGGGAATCAAGGTGTGTTTTGCCTCGGTGTCCTACCCAAGGTGCAATGGGCAAGTGGAGCGAGCCAATGCGGAGGTCCTAAAGGGTTTGAAGACCAAGGCCTTTGACAAGTTAGAAGACAAGGGCAAGAACTGGATTGAGCATCTACCAAGTGTCTTGTGGTCCCTCAGAACCACACCAAGCAGAGCCACTCAAGAAACACCATTCTTCCTTGTCTATGGAGCAGCCGTCTTGCCAACAGAGCTCAGGCATGGATCCCCCCGGGTACTTGCCTATGATGAAGACGCACAAGCTGAGAGGAGGATTGATGACATCAACTTCCTGGAAGAGGTGCGGTGTCGAGCTTTTTACGATCGCTCGATACCAGCAAGGGCTCCGCCGCTATCATGATCGCCATATCCGTTCACGGGTACTGGAACCCGGAGACCTGGTTCTCCGCAAGAAGCAGAAGCTTGATAACATGAACAAGCTGTGTCCAAGTGGGAAGGACCTTATCGGGTGACGCATACCCTGAGACCCGGAGCTGTTTATCTGGAGGACGAGAAAGGCAGGCCGGAGGGCAACGCCTGGAACATCGAGAATCTCCGGAAATTCTACCCCTGAATACGAACATGAATCGCAGATAGTTCGAGTCAACTAAGCACGCCCAAGGGCTAGTGTTCTGTATAAGGGTGTAAGAATCGTCGCCAAGGAATAAAAGATAAGTTTTTCAATTCCGTGAGCCTCTCTTGTTGTCGTGAAGTGTGTTATCCGTAACAACCCCCAAGCAGGGGGCTGACATGGTGCCGGTGGCTGACAGGTCGAGCGCGAGTAGCCTATCAGTAGCGCTGCCACCTGATCGTGCCGTATACTGCCGCGGTAAGAAGTGGAACGGGCAGTGCTGTGTTTTAAAGAACATAAACACAGAAATGCACATTCAACTTTGCTTGCGGGTTGCTCCGGATGAAACACTTTCACGACATTAAGAGGGTCCATTCTTTTCCTACTGAAAGTGTGTTATGTGTAGCGCCTCTCCCGGGACAGGAATGGATGCTGAAGAGCGGCTCAGGAGCTGGGTACCTGGGAAGGACAGAGCAGATCAAGAGCACGGCAAAAATCAGCTAAGTCTTTGCATGTGCATCTTGCATTCTAGGCATAATATCTCGCTCGGAGTCAATATACCACCAACCTGCGCATGCTTGACAGTTGATGAGAACCTTTGCGGGGGTAATGCGTCCTCCCCGGCGAACGGTCAGATTTCCCTTCTGGCCTAGTACCCGTGGTTGTGGAGTGGACTCCCGGAAGGCATAGTGCTCTTAGGGATACTGCTACCGGTACAGGCGGTTAGAGTACTTGTCACCTAAGAGATCTCCTCTGAAAACTTGACGGCGCGTTAGTGCAAGGGGAGGTTTGGGAAATGACCCCGGGAGTTGAGCCCTAGGATTGCATTCATCTGAACTTACATTCTGAATTTACAATTCTAAGTTACATTCAGTCAAAGCTTTCCCTCGATACATATCTAGCCTATGCTACTAAGGCCAGCTCAGAGCTCCTGGCTGCGCAGATCTGTCTTCTGTTTTATTTCCTGTCGGGTGAACTCCGGACTCCCGGGGACGCCTGGGATGAAGGAGGGCATTCGCGCAAGATCTTCAGGGGTCCCACGGGCCGGGGAACTTCCGGGCAAACCCCGGCACATGCTAGCTGCAGAGGAGGTGCACGTGGTCCACGAACCTATCCATGATGTCTTCCTCATCCTGTACGAAGGAAGGAGATCGAGTCAAGGCGCATGGTCTTCCCAAGGGTCGTATCGCCAGAGCCAAGGCAACCTTACCTTGAAGACATCGTCAAGGTCGCAAAGGAGACGGGTCAATCTCTGATTGCCCGCGGCCTCCTTCCACAGCTCCATCTTGATGGTGTCCTTCCGGGTCGCCAGCGCCACCGACGCTTCCATGGCAGCAGAGCCGGCGATGTTTCCCACCGCGGGGAAAACCAGGGAGACCCGAGGGCGGGGACGACCTCCTCCTTTCCGGTGGCTCGGGCTCCAGCTTCGCTGGGTGCTTCCGCCGCTCCTCGGAAGACGGACTCCGTCGTCGACATGTCGGACAAGGTCATCTCTGCTTCGCCAGACATTGTTCTGCGGGGCATGGAGAGGCAAGGGAAGAAGAGGAGCGGAGCAAGGCAAGAAAATGTGTCAAGGGAGTTGGAGTCTGGAGGGTCTTTTATAGGCCTCCCACGCTCCACCTACCCCTTGGCGCTACGGGTGCTGCAGTAATGGGAGCGCGTTTTGCAAAAAACTCGTTCTCATTCACACAAGCACGACACGGAGACAAGGAGGAAACAAGATCTTCTTCATTTACAAGGACTACAAGGGGACGATCTTTTTTACAACAAAAAGGTTGGCTCCCATCAAGCAAGGAGGTCAACGAGATCTCCATGGCGCCCGTCCGAAGCTCCTCGTCTTTAGGAAGACGAGCTCTCCTCGACCTTGATGTCAGATGAGTTTTCCTCATCTTCATCCTCGTCGGAGGAGCTCGAGCTGCCATTACTGCTCTCCATGCAGCACTCCACACGTCCGCCATCGACACCGAAGATCTTCACGGAGAGCGTCGCATCTCCGTCGTACCGGAACGCCAAGCATTGCCCCCGGACAGGCGGCGGGCACGGGAAAACGACTTCCACCCCGGACCCAGAAGCATGGCGCCTTCAGTGGTATGCTCCGCCATGGCCCAGGAGGGGCCATTGGGGCAGCCTTCCACTTGCAGCCAGAAGCCGGAGGGTCCGATGTCCTCCGTCGCCATCGCGAAGGAATCTGGCAGGAGAAGCCGGCTGCGAAGCCTGTGGTTCAGATCCACGATGAACTCGAACGGCGCGAAGCTGGTATGAACCATGCTCCTAGGAGGGGGAGCAGCGGTACCGCGGCCTCCACGACCGCGAATCCCACGACCTCGCGGAACAGCTCGACCACGAGTGGAGGGCCACTCTCCGCAGCAGCTGAAGAAGAACGAGGGCGCCCAACTCCTCTCCTCGCTCTCGCCATTGGCGCTGGCAGCTTGTGGGGAGGCCTGGAGTTGGACTGAGGAAGAAGATGAACAAGAGAGCCAGGGGTGCGCCTCGCTTTTATAGCCGCGGCGGCGCCTCTGTCAGGTGTCTCCTCGGTTCTTCCGTTACTGGGAATCGAGGGGGCCATCGCAGTTATTCCCCCAAGCGGAGTAACTTCAAGACCTTCAAGGCCATCAACGAAGCAGAGCAAGGAACACCAGGTACCCGGGGACCCACTTTGACCTATCCTTAGGCCATGGCCCCGGCAGCTGGAGCAAGAGCCGCCGGGACCATGCCCGGGGCTACTGTCGCAGCAGTGGAACATGGGGTTCCCCTAGTGCTGCCAAAGTGGGTCCACCCCATGTGGGCCCAAGATGAAGATGGACAAGACCAAGACTCAAGTCAAGCTGGCGGGTTCACCGTCAGGACACGCAAGGCCTACGTCGACAAAGGGCTCCGGTCCTGGGGTTTTGCCGGGTCCCCGAATCAAGCAAGAAGGCCAGGAAGGACCCGAGAGCCCGAGTTCCCGACAGTAGGCCAGGCTCCCTCTCGGGTACTTCCCCACGTCCCTGTGGATAAGCTCTCCAACTCACCGCGGAAGACTTGGGAAGCAAGGCGAAGGCAGCGCGGGCGGGAAGCACATCCCGTGGTGGTGTCAGCTCCTGTCCACCCCAAGGCGGACGCTCCCACCTAACCCAAACGAGATGCTAGGCTAAGGAGAGGCCACGTCTCCTCCTAAACTAGATGAGGAGGGTCCTTCACCCCGAAGGTCCCTCATGCCCCTCACGTGACCCTGTGGCAACCCCTTAGCCTATAAAAGGAGGACCAAGGCACGGGAGGGGAGGAAGAGGAACACAAGGTCAAACCAAGGCACAAGTTCAACCAGAGCAAGACTAGACTAGGGCTACGAAGGTAGAGGGGAAGGTGATCTCCTCCGGGTCAGGACCTGTCCTTCTTCTACCTCCAGCCAAAACCCTTCCGGGTACCCCATCCGGGAGGTTCCATTGTAAGCTACACTATGAAGAACCCATCAATCCAGACATGCAGGAGTAGGGCTTTTAGAATCCGGGCGGCCTGAACCTGGGTAGCTCCTTGTGTCCCTTTGGTTGCATGCTTTGATCGTGGAGAGGAGAGTTTGATCTAGACTCCGCCCAAGAAGACGATTCTCAGCCTCCTTCGTGCCCCGTGCCGAACCTAAAAGGGGGTATCCTATACTCCCAGTGTCCGTGCATCGAGACACGACAGTAACATCTTGTGAGCCTCATGTGGACAATGGCACAATCTCTACTAAAAATGCTATATTGTCATGTGCTAGTCCTAGTAATTCTACATCACATACTATTGCTAAATCTTGTGATGAATTAGCTTCTATGCCTTGTTGCTCTAACAATGAAGCCTCTACTTGCTCTAATATTTTTTATACTAATCATGTAGAGGAATTAAATAAGCTCAAGGCCCAAGTCACTTCTTTGAAGAAAGACTTGGAAAAGCGTCATGTTGCGGATTCTACACTTGACAATATGTTTAGTGTTCAAAGATGCCCCAATGACAAGAGTGGACTTGGATTCAACTCCAATATCAAGAACAAGTCCAAGTATAACAAGAAGAACAAGGGCCAAGACCAAGTCAAGGATTCGGCCAAGATTGTTTGCTTCAATTGCAAAGTTGAAGGGCACCATGTTAGATCTTGCCCTTTGAAGAAGAAGCGTCTTAGTGAGAAGCAACAAGGGAAGAAGCCTCAAGTTGAAGAACGACCTCTTCCCAAGAAGAATCAAGCTACCCCTCCTCAAGTTGAGATTTCAACTAAGAAGAAGGGAAAAAGCCAATGTTGCTACTTATGCCGAGAGAAGGGTCACTTTGCTTCTTCATGCACTAACGGTACCTTATCCAACCCTATTATAATTGATGATGTTTATTCTCTTCGGAAGGATAAGGTTGGCAATGTGTTTTCCAAATATGTTGGTATTCAAAGTGGTGTCAAGAAAAGAACCATTTGGGTTGCCAAGCCTATTGTGACTAACCTCTTAGGACCCAACTTGGTTGGAGATCAACAAGCTAAAACTTGATCAATAGGTGTTGTTGGAGGGCTTTAGAGACTTGGCTACATTATGAAGAATTAAGGGATCTTCATCAATTATATTCTCTCAAGTCAAGTCATTTGGATTATATTGTTCTATCTCATATCCAATGTTGCTCCTTGCGGTAACTTTTATTTAAATCATATATACATTGAAAGTTGCTTGCACCCTTGCATGTGTTAGGTTTTGTACCTTGCTAGAGTTGGTATGTGTTGTGCTCTCTACTTACTTATCTTGAGTAATCAAGATTGTGTATGTTGGTTTGCACACCATTTACTTGTGTTGAGCTTTATTGCTTTTATTTGATATCATATCTTGTTGGCTGGCTCTCTTTGAGAGATTTAATGGACTATCCCGTTTTGGGAGAGTGATATGCTTCGTGCACTTCACAATCTTAAAAATGTGTGTACATGAGGAATACCATGTGTGTACATGAGTAATACCACTTAGTGTTGATATATCAATATTATCTACTCTCTATGTGGTATGTCATGCTCATGAGAAATTCAAATTCTATAATGTCCATTAATTTCTCGAGTTGGTTTTGTTTGCCTCTTGTTTTAAAATAAATGGATTATCACATTATGGGGGAGTAATAAGCTTTGTGCATATTACAAACCTAGAAAATGTGAACATGTGAGGTATTGCCACCTAGAATTGATATTCTTCATTATCTTTTTTCCTATGTGGCCCTTTTTGTCAAACAAGTTCCATATTTGCTTAAATGTCTTTTGTCTCTCTTCTTTGGATCTTGTTTGTGATGGACGTTCTTGGTACGGCTTTCCCCAAATATGTTCGCATATATCTTTTGGGAAACCGATTGCCTCAAGCTACTCTTTGGTGTTGCTTTGCATGATCGCGTGAATATTGAAGCTATCAAGAATACCTATCTATCTAAGCATGGACTTTTAAAATCTTTTTCTTTGCCATATGCTTATTCTTGTGAAGTTGGTCTTGTGTTCCATTCCTATATACCACCGAGAAATATTTACATATACTCCTTGTCCATGACCAGCCATTCTCATAATTGTGGTGGAATTAGTAGACCATCTTCATTTTAGCTCTTGCTTTGAATTACCTTCTTTCATTGCCAAGGATTTGTTTTGATCTAACTCTCATTTGTCTTCCTTGTATCTTTGGATCCTTATTGCTCTACTCAAGATTTGTTTTATGCTTTCTTAAGTTAGGAAAAGCAATGATCCAATTATTGTGCACTGACATTCAAAAGTCATACTTCTTGATAATGCACTATTCTTTGGGAAGCTATCCTACTTTGAGTAGAACACCGTTCTTTAAGTTGGTATTGCAATTTATTGCCTTTCTTGAACTTGACTAGTGTTTGAATAATATGTTTATATGGAGAGTGATGATCTCATTTGTGTGCATTTTGTATTCAAATGCAAGATAATAAATAATGCACACATCTTGGGGGAGCAATCCTATATGCTTGTTGAACATTAGTTGTCTTCGTTTGGTATTTGATCCCGATGACGTGTCTCTTTGGAAGACAAACATTTTTCGTCTTGGTACTTTGTGCCATCATGAAAAGTGTAGAGGGTTTGGTTTATTCCTTGATGATACTTTCATCAATTGCTATCTTACTTTCATTTCGTATGTTCTCAAAGTGGTATCTTCAATCATGTGTTGATTTGGGTCTTTTGATATAATTTGGGCAATTCTATTTCTTGTCACACTTGTGTGTGCTTTCTTGATTTAATTGGTGTTTTGTCCAATTTGTATCTCGTTTGGTTCTTGGAAGTCTTGTGCATGCATATTTACTATATGTATATCTTATGGCATGCTTATTTTCGTTGATACAATATATAGGATAAACTCCATCAAATCCTAAATGGCTAAGATGTGCATGAAATTCAATTTCATATCAATATGCACATATTTATGTGGAGTTTGTCCTATGTATTGTAGTTGCTCTAACTACTTTGGACCCAATGAGTTTGGGTACCATTCTGTACTTGAATTTGTTTTAGGTACATTATAGATGCATTGGAAGCTTGTCTCATTTACATGGAAGGTAGTGTCACCATGTGCTTATTGGAGCCAAGCTCGGATGATCATGAACTCTTTCTTCTACATCACCAATGCTATCTCGGTAACAAGTATCAACCTCATGCATACTTTTCTAGCTTTCAACCTTGTGTAGGTTGTTTCATGGCATGAATCTCTTTTGTTGCAATTTATTTGGTTCTTGCAAAACATCTTTATTGCACATGTGAGTAAGCCAGGATGATTACATATTAAGGGGAATATATATATAATCATTTTCATTATTCACCAATCCCAAATATGTTAATCTAGCACTTTCTACTCTTTGTCTCACATATGCAATATTGATGATTTTTCAAAATCATTTGCCTTTTGCGATACTTGTTATCTTTCTCGGAGCATCCCATTTATCACCTTATCCCTTGTGGATATTTTTGATGCTATGATGAGTGTGTGTTGGAATTTCATCTATATCCCTTTAAGATAAAATTGAGCTTTGTGCTATGCTTTTAAGCGAAGATCTTATTGGTGTATTTATGACTTCCTCTTGGATATCATGTTCTCTACCTTTGTACCTATTTTGTGTGTGCATGTTTCTTTGTGGACCTATATCTCATGATTGGTGTCTACTTAGAAACTTATACACATGAGAGTAATTACATGTTTAATTGATATTCCAATTCTTTAGTGACCACCTTTTATTCCTTTTGATTCTTTTTTGGTGGTTTCTCAAAGCCACAAGCTTTGCCTTTCATTTGGTATACTTTTGTATCTTAATTTGCTTGTGGACCTATTTGCTACTATTTTGTTTGTGTTCAAAATTATCTAGGAGGGAGTGAGGATTCCATGTTGTGCATAACATATTAAAATGAAAATCCTACTCTGTGTACGTACCTTGGGGAGTTCCCTCTTGATTTTTAGAACACTTTTTTGGATCCTTTTGATTGCTTGCTTCTTTTGTTGAAATATCTTTCTATTTGATGTTCTTTTGCATTTTTTGGATCCTCAGTATAGTTTGATCTCACTCCATCTATTCTTCATAGGATATGTGCATTTGATGTCACTCATATCATGAGAAATGCACACATTATGGGGGAGCTCTTATTATATTGGCCTTCTTAATTTTTCACCCATTTCGGCAATCGATGCCAATGGGGAGAAGTTTAGAGGCTTTAAGAGAATTTGGTTTTATGCTTTAGTTTCGTTCTTAAGCATTTTCCTTTCATGCTCTTGCAGCCTTGCTCTTTATTGTGCATGGTTTCTTAATTCATTATATAAACCCTCGTAAAAGGGATTGTCATCAATTACCAAAATGGGGGAGATTGAAAGTGCATGTGTTGCCCCATGTGTGGTTTTGGTAATTAATGACAATCCTTATGGACTAATGTTTGTAGTGAGTTATTCTTGTAGGTTTGTCCATTGGCATCGCTTGAACTCCATGTGTTGGATTCAAGGTTGTATGCCATCAAGATCATTGATTATGATGGACATATTTGATATGATCAAGAAGATGAAAAGATACAAGGTTGATCAAGACTAAGTGCAAAGAGTGGTTTCAAGTTGATCAACACACAAAGCTAAATGATATACCATGTGGGATCATGTGATCCAATGGTATGGTAAGAAATTGTCCATATAGCTTTGTGAACTAACCCATTATGTGTGTGTGACATTCCTTTGTTGGGGTTAGGTATCTCTCCATGGGCTTACATCAAAAGGAAGATTTCTTATAGCTCATGGAGGATGACGTCAAGTGATGATCGTCATCAAGGTTGAGATGTGCAAGTTCAAGATGGGCATCCAGAAGATATCATATGCTTGAATCTTGCAACCCATTTGGAGATAATGGTGATAATCCCCAAGAGCAAGGAATCACTGTAGCACAATTCGATAAGTATTTGAGTGTCGAACCCACGAGGAGCTGAAGGTAAACTATCTATTCTCTAAAGCCCTATAACCCTCTTATATGGCCGTTTGTGCAAAGCAATAAGTTTAAATATGAAAGGAACTAACTAATGAAAGCAAGTGATGTGGAATGGGTTTATCTAGTAACAAGTTTCTCAATCAAGTTTCAAACGCAAGTTTCTTAGAGCAAGTTTCTCTCAGCAGTTTTCTCAAGCAAGTTTCTCAAAGTAGCAAGTAGCAAATATCTCAAGGGAGCAAATGTTCTAGCAATTGTTATTTCATTCGTGTGGTTGTCACAATTAGTGAAGCACATGTTTCAGTCTTAATTGTTTCTTCTAGGAAGGAGCCATAAATAGGTGTAGCCAAGTAAATGAACTAAAACCCCTTATGATGGATCTCATGGCCAAGTAAATGAGCACACAAGAATTATTAAGACATAAAAGTCCCACCATAGCCTTAAGTTCTAAGGTCCCCATATATATCCCCCAATAAAGTAACTTCATGACTCGGTCTCAGGTTTACATGTCCTCCCAAGTCTCCCTCACTCCATTACATTACCGGTGATCACCTTACATGCATTCCCCAACATATGTGTGCACTCATATATTGTACATAAAGACAATCATAAAAGATAACAAAACTTGTATGCAACCAATCAACGAACTATTTCACTATTGCCATGAACAAATCACTTCTCAAACATAGATGGGGAGACACAATAGATCAAGGGAATAGTATATTGCATCATATATCATGTTTGCCAAGAGTTTACAGTGGAGAGATGGAGATGATCTTGCTGTAGATGTTGATGATGAACACGCCGGAGGGGGGTGGAGCCCTCCGGAGGTGATTCCGGCGGCGTTTCCCCCCTCCGATCTTCTCCGGCGGCAGCCTTCTGACTCTCTGTTTCGTGGTTTTGTGTTTCTCCGCCGCCTCCTCCCGAAACTCCCCGGGGGACTATTTTTATAGCCGGTTTTAGGTCAAGACGAAGCCACGGAGACGAAAACGGACGGCATCGGAGCCACGAGGGGGAAAAGAGGGGTCCTCACGCGGCCAGGGAATCTGACCGCGTGGGGCCCTCTAGTTTCCAGCTGGTTGGGCTTCTGGTCTTCATTTTCAGCCCATTGCGTTCGTCTCGAAAATTCTGAACCGTGCTCTTTGGCCTTGCCCTTTTTGGAGTCCCGAAGCTCCCGGAAAGTCCGAAACACTAAAAAAGACGTTTTCTGGAAAACAGAGTTAGAACCAAAAGAGGGGGATTGTTTAGAAAATCCCCGAAATCATTATAAAACATGAATATAACATCATATAAGTTGCAAATATGTAGGAATATCTAGTAATAACATGCAAAGTTCATGTATGCATTTTACATGCATCAACATCCCCAAGCTTAACCTATACTCGTCCTCGAGTATGAAGGTGATAAAACTAACATGGACTTTGCATTTTAATACTATCAATGGATATCAAAGATGATTACTATTGCTACATAAAGTCAAATGATTCATTCTCAAAGGAGTAGCAATATACAAGATAGATTATGAAGTGATATCAAATATTCAATGAAAGGATGTTCAATGATAATTCACAAAGTGTAACATAGAAGAAAGTACTATGGACCAAATGTATGCATAATGAAAAGTAAAAACATCCTATAATGGTCATAGAGTACTCTTGTAAATCTGAATATAAAAGGTGGACACTTTGGAAAGATAGATAAATAAGTAGAGGTAAAACATGAATAAGTTTCATCTAGCTTCCAAATGCTTCTACTTAAGTTAATGTTTGCAATGTGGTATCCATTGGTGTGGAGCTCTCATTACCCCTATCATAGCATCTTGAATGGTTAAAGTTTAAAGTGAAAGCAAATATGAGTAATGTGCTTGACAAAGTATGGGTTGAATGCCTCATGCCCCTTGAATACAAGTACCTCTCCAACTGGCTACTCAACTCGGGTCACAAAGCAAGTTCAAGTTAAAGTCATTGCAAGTAATAATAGCATCATTAAGAGTTGCTCCCGGGGTACCTCTTGTCCCAGGACATGGAACAAGCCCATGTCAAAATGACAAGACAAACAAACAAAATGGACAATCTCAGCACTCTTTTATTTACTATTGTTATAGCTTTTTATTGTGAAGTGCCTCACTGAAGGTCCACCGTGATATGTAAGTAAATTTCCACCATGAATGATGCATGGCTTGGGTTAGCCGCCCGGTGAGTCTCTCTAGCCATTTATACTTACTCCTCAAACTTACCAAGTTTCCACTTTTATTTCACACAATGTTAGGCATCCATAAACAAAAGTACATGATATCAACTAAATATAATTAAGAGCACTGTTGAAAGCTTGCCATGTGACAGCACATATGAGCTAACTCCCAACCAAGACTCTTGTCAAGCACACAACTTCATAATTTTAATCACAATGGTTCATGTTTATTAAGTGCAATGAAAGTAAAGTGTGCATCAAGTTCGTGAGAGCTTTTTAACCAACTTTTCCCATAACAATCAATAACATAAGCATTTTAATTTGGAAGCAAAGATAATACAATATAACATGATAAACATACTTGGAATAGCATAAAGCTAACAGGTAGATATGGTGGACTCACTGGAAAAACTTTGGTTGAAGGTGTTGGAAAACAAGTTTTTACTTGTTGGAATTTTTTGGGCTAGAGAAAGTTGACCGTCTAAATGCATGCATAAGTGTCCATAGAACTAACCAATCCATGTTAAACAAAGTAAAGTGACATTCAGCATCAAAACATGAATAAAAGATAGCTCTTGATAAAACACTTGCAAATTAATACTCATTAAAAAGCACATGAATCATGCAACTATATGTATCTTTTTGAATCAACTCAAACATCCCTTTCCCAATCTTTTTAATAGCATCCAACTTAATTCAACCCAAATTTCCAGTAGCTTTCTCATATATAAATGATAGTGGTGGTCTCAAACAAACAAAAATCAAAATAAAAAAATAAAAGACGCTCCAAGTTTATGTGATAGGGTGCATTGATCGAAAAACAGAAGTTAGACGTGTGCAAACCGAGAGTGTGTTGGTCCAGTGGGGTTGTCTTCACATCCCCAAGCTTATGGTCTTCACCATCCTTGGATAGCTCTTGGTGCATCTCCTCTAATCCCTGTGAAAAAACTTCAAAACACCGTTTCTCCCATTTCTTTTCTGTGGGGTGACATTAGTAGTGATAGACAAATGAATTGCTTGCTGCATAAAATCCTTAAACAAAAATTCATATGAATGTCCAGAAAGTGTATAATGTTGTATGCCTACTTATAAACTCAATTGGATCAAAAAGATTCAAGTTAAAAGTTCAAAGAATGCATCAAACAAAATGGGACAGAATCCGTCCAGAAAAACAGCAGCAGCAAAACGTATTTTTTACCCTACTTAAATATGTCGAAAAAATCTGAAAAAATTCACGCTCACAGAGGATGAAAAGTTGCAACCACAGTTCAAATTTCAGCTCATTCGGAGTTACAGAATAGGAATTAAAAATCATACCGTGCACAGATTCGTGCTGGAATAAAATCTCCGAATGCAAAAAGCAACTTTTTCAAGCCAAAATAGGTAAAACTTGGCACTTTATTAAGAATTCCAGAAACTAAAAACTAAGTCTCTTGTTACAGCAAGAGGACACAAAGAAAATCAAAAGTAAAAACAACCGGGTTGCCTCCCGTAAAGCGCTTTCTTTATAGCCATATAGCTAGGCTTACTTACTTGGTATCAAGATGGTTGGAGTGAGGTGGCTTGGCATCCCCAAGCTTAAATTCTTGTACTTATTTGATATATGTAGGGTGAGCCTAGGGGTAACATCCCCAAGCTTGAGTGTTTGTCCCTCGTGATCTTTATTCATCACCCTCAACTCTTCCACTTGAAAGTTCTCTTCACACAAAACTCATCTTAAAACTTGATTAGAGGGGTTAGTGTCTCCATAAATGAAATCCTCATAGGTACAGCAAAGACATATCATGAGTTGATTCTACACATTAGCTAATATTACTATGGTTGTGTATTGCTCTTTGATCAATAGAACCACACAAAACACAAGTAATGAGAGTAATGCAAAATAAAGACAGAATCTGTCAAAAATGGACAGCCCGTAAAGAGTGAATTTTCAGAGGCACTTACGTTGCTCAAATCAGAAAACTTTGAACTAATGAAATGTGTATTAATAACTGAATATTGCTGTCGTAAAATATCAGGTCAAAATTCCTCTTCTGTGATTTTATACATTTTTCGCAGTGAAGCTCAGGCATCTGTTTTCTGGACAGCAAATCACTATTGTTTAATCCTACCTCTCAAAAGAGGTTATTCTTGCCATTAAGATGAAAAATAAGATACAAAGGTGATGTTACGGTAGTAAACAAGCACCTTGACTCAAAAACCCAAAACTTAAGCTGAAGATAAAAATCAAAAAGAAACAAAAAGAACCAAGCAAGAATCAAGAGAAACAATCAAAGAAGAAGGAAAATATTTTTGTTGTTTTTGATTTAGCAAAAAGGCAAAAGGAGAAGCAAATATATACAACATAAACACTCTTTTTATTTGGTTTTAGCTTTGGGAAAAGTTTTAATGATAGAGACTTTGCAACGGTTCCATTGGCATGAACAACACATGTTCAAGGTCGACCCCAACTTCTCCATTACTCATCCTTCTCATTTACTTTCCCAAATTTTATATAAAATGAAAATCTTAAACTAATTGTCACAAAACAGTAGGTAAAGATATTTTACATGTTGTAAAGATATAAAGGTGTGCTCAAACCGAATAGGAAATTAAAGCATAAGGAACACACCACAGAATATTAAACAATTTACTTTTAAGTCTAACTCTCTTCCTATGCATTGGAATTTTATATATGAATAAATAACAACAAATTTGAGGTAACCAATGCATATAATAATCAATAGCTTGCATTTTAAATAACATAGAAACATAAAGGGGATTCTTATCTCTTCCTCTCTCATAATAGTTGCAAGCATTAAAGTTAAACATAACCACATAGTTTTGAATAGAATCACCACATAAAGACTTATCATCTAATGAGCATAATGGATCATCAAACTCAATTAAATCACTTTCATCCTCAATAGTAGGTGGACTGAAAATATCATATACATCATTGTAATCATCATAAATGGGAGACATAGTATCATCAAAATAAATTTTCTCTTCCAAACTTGGGGGACTAAAAATATCATATTCATCAAAACAAACTTCCCCAAGCTTAAGGTTTTCCTTAGCATTAGCAATAAAGGTGTTCAACGAATTAGTACTACCACAAACATGATTGTTATGCAAATAAAATTTAATTTTCTCCTCAAACACTTCATGTCCTAACTCAAGATAGATATTATACAGTTCTATAATTGTTTGGTTGTTTTCCATTTTATAATAATGTTTTAGATTTATATGTTAGTATGCAATGCAAACAAGAATAAAAGCTTAGCACAACGCTCCCCGGCAACGGCGCCAGAAAAGTGCTTGATAATCCCCAAGAGCAAGGAATCACTGTAGCACAATTCGATAAGTATTTGAGTGTCGAACCCACGAGGAGCTGAAGGTAAACTATCTATTCTCTAAAGCCCTATAACCCTCTTATATGGCCGTTTGTGCAAAGCAATAAGTTTAAATATGAAAGGAACTAACTAATGAAAGCAAGTGATGTGGAATGGGTTTATCTAGTAACAAGTTTCTCAATCAAGTTTCAAACGCAAGTTTCTTAGAGCAAGTTTCTCTCAGCAGTCAAGCAAGTTTCTCAAAGTAGCAAGTAGCAAATATCTCAAGGGAGCAAATGTTCTAGCAATTGTTATTTCATTCGTGTGGTTGTCACAATTAGTGAAGCACATGTTTCAGTCTTAATTGTTTCTTCTAGGAAGGAGCCATAAATAGGTGTAGCCAAGTAAATGAACTAAAACCCCTTATGATGGATCTCATGGCCAAGTAAATGAGCACACAAGAATTATTAAGACATAAAAGTCCCACCATAGCCTTAAGTTCTAAGGTCCCCCATATATATCCCCCAATAAAGTAACTTCATGACTCGGTCTCAGGTTTACATGTCCTCCCAAGTCTCCCTCACTCCATTACATTACCGGTGATCACCTTACATGCATTCCCCAACATATGTGTGCACTCATATATTGTACATAAAGACAATCATAAAAGATAACAAAACTTGTATGCAACCAATCAACGAACTATTTCACTATTGCCATGAACAAATCACTTCTCAAACATAGATGGGGAGACACAATAGATCAAGGGAATAGTATATTGCATCATATATCATGTTTGCCAAGAGTTTACAGTGGAGAGATGGAGATGATCTTGCTGTAGATGTTGATGATGAACACGCCGGAGGGGGGTGGAGCCCTCCGGAGGTGATTCCGGCGGCGTTTCCCCCCTCGATCTTCTCCGGGGCAGCCTTCTGACTCTCTGTTTCGTGGTTTTGTGTTTCTCTCGCCGCCTCCTCCCGAAACTCCCCGGGGACTATTTTTATAGCCGGTTTTAGGTCAAGACGAAGCCACGGAGACGAAAACGGACGGCATCGGAGCCACGAGGGGGAAAAGAGGGGTCCTCACGCGGCCAGGGAATCTGACCGCGTGGGGCCCTCTAGTTTCCAGCTGGTTGGGCTTCTGGTCTTCATTTTCAGCCCATTGCGTTCGTCTCGAAAATTCTGAACCGTGCTCTTTGGCCTTGCCCTTTTTGGAGTCCCGAAGCTCTCGGAAAGTCCGAAACACTAAAAAAGACGTTTTCTGGAAAACAGAGTTAGAACCAAAAGAGGGGGATTGTTTAGAAAATCCCCGAAATCATTATAAAACATGAATATAACATCATATAAGTTGCAAATATGCAGGAATATCTAGTAATAACATGCAAAGTTCATGTATGCATTTTACATGCATCAAATGGTCAAGTGAAGATGTTCCTAAGAGAGGCACTCCCATCTTGGTATATGGGGAGCGTTATGTGAGTCTTCACCAAGCAAAGCGCAATCAAGAAAGGTGGTCCACTTGAAGAGATCAAGATCCTCATCATCTAGCTCAAGTGGAATGCGCAAGGCAAATGTATGATCTTGATAGAGTTTCTATTTTACCGGTCTCATGTGGGAGACCGGGTTATAGGATAGACGACGTACTATCAAGAGGGGCTCTCAAGTGAGTAAATTGATTGCATCTTTGTGGAGAGCTCAAACCTTTGCATACTTAGCATATCATTCTTTCTTGGTTCTTATTTGGCTTTTATCCATGTGAGGATTTAGAGCTTGTGTTCATCTCCATACCAAGCTCTAGTTCATCAAAAACGGATTTCATTCGAATATCTTGTTGCGTTTTTTATGTTCGAGGTTTTACCGGTTTGTCTTTTCTAAGAGAGGTCAAACTCTCTACTTGTGGTTTCCTCCTCACATGATGGACTATTATGTGTATATGCATCATCTTGTAGAGCTTGTGAGTATCTTCTAACAAGCCCAAGATCATAGAAAACGGAGTTCGGATGAGAAACATATTCTGGTTTTGGTTTGGAGGTTTTATCGGTTGTTCTTTTATCGATAGGTCTAACCTTTCCCCATTTGGTTTTATCCTCCATTGTTGGACTATGATGTTTCTCTGCATGATCTTATTGTGCTCTTCGTTACGATTCCAATGAGCCCAAGATCATCAAAAACGGAGTCCGGATGAAAAAGATATTGTTGTTTTCGTATCTCTGTTTCTGTCAACCGGAATATCCGGGGGGCGGAATATCCGGGGTCTGGGCCGGATATTCTGGCCCTAAAAAGTGTTTTTACCTCGTTTCGAGCCCCGAGTGCGAGCCTCTGGTAAAACCGGACATTTGGGCCGGACCTTTTGTTTCTAGGCCGGATATTCCGGGGGGGCGGATATTCCGGCCCCAACTTGGACCGGAATATCCGGTCCCCTGTTTCTCCAATGGCCAGATTTTTGGGAGGGGTATAAATACCCCTCCACCTACCTCCAGCACTTTAGCTTTGCCCAGCACGATTTTCTCTCTCTTCCCCACCGTTGTTGACCTTGCAAAGCTTGCCTCTCTCTCAATTCCTCCCATGATTCTTGCATATCTTTGAGGGAAAAGAGAGGGGAGATCTAGATCTATATTTCCACCAATCCATCTCTGATCTAAGTGAGGGGAACCCTTTCGATCTAGTTCTTGAAGTTCCATTTGTTGTGTTCTTCGTTGTTCTTCCTCTCTCCTCCCCCCATAAGCATTAATTGCTTGTGGTGGGATTTGAGAGTGAAGGATTTGAGCACTTGTGCTCTTGCCATTGCTTTGTGCATCGGTTTGTGCTCTCCACGAGGATTCGTGGAAGTTGAAAGCTTGTGAACTTGTTACTCTTGGGTCTTTGGACCCTAGACGCCCGTGTGGTGGTTGAGACCCTTGTGTGGTCACTTGTAGCTGTTCGGGAGCCCCCAATCCAATTGTGGGTTGTGCCCCGGATTGTTGTTGAAAGGCTCCGGATTTCCGCCTCGAAGGATTCTGATAGTGGAAGGTGAACCAATCCTTTGTGTGCGGTTCATCGGAGAATAGGGTGAGCCTTTGTGGCGTTGAGATCGACCTTTGTGGTGCCTCACACCTCTCCAACGAGACGTACTCCCCTAAAAAGGAGGAACTCGGGAATACATCATCGTCTCCATGTGGCTCGGTTATTTCTATACCCGAGCTCTTTACTTATGCACTTTACATTGTGATAGCCTTCGTGCTTGAAGTATTCTATGTTGCTATCACTTTGTTGCTTGTCTTGCTTAGCATAAGTTGTTGGTGCACATAGGTGAGCCTAGTATATTTAGGTTGTTGGCTTGTTAATTTAAACACCTAGTTTTATTCCGCAATCATCAAGCCTAAACCGAAAAAGTTTTAATCGCCTATTCACCCCCCCCCCTCTAGGCGACATCCTTGTCCTTTCAAAGTAGTCCCTCGATGACAGGCCGGCAACAATCTCACCTCCCGGCGTGGACGTGAGATTCTTCATCCGGCTTCACCAACATCTACTTCGACAAACACAAGATCTTCCGCAACGCTGTTTGTAAGTATTCTAGATCTAGCATTATGGGGTGCAGCATATCTTCATAGAATAGATCTTTGGCGGCAAGGTTACGGAAAAAATTAAAGTATTACCCGCAACCCAATAACACTAGGTTCCTATAATCTCTCCTCAGACGCCACCTTTTGTGGGAGCCTCTATGCACTGGGTCTGTCCTTTAATGTTCTAAACTGTGTGGAACTTATGTGTAAGTTTATAAATTATGTTTATATTTAGTTTGAAATGATTTTTATTTTTGTTGGGCCAAATCAGGCATGTCCACCCAAAAACGGATATGGGGTTGGTGCACTGGACGGACAATCCACAAACAACTCTCCCGAGCACGGACACCAAATGGGAGACACCACCCTAAGAGCATCTCTAGTAGTGGCCGTAAAGCGCGGAACCGAAAACACGGTTTTCAGTTCGCGCAAAACGTCTTTTATGGGCTGAAAACGGCTGCGGCAGGCTTTCAGTTTCTGTTCTGCGCATTCCGTTTCCTACGCGTAAAATACTTGATTTTTTATGCATTTCAACACATATGCATCATGTGACTTCAAAATATAAAACCAATATGAAGTGACAATATTACTAATTGTACAATACAAACTTAATCCAAATTACAATAATGGTTTAAATTACAAATCAAATAAATTAAAGAATAATCCAATACAAGCCGAATGCAAATAATGCCTCAGATCACACATGAATGAATCAAATGAATAAAAGTGGCAGATTACTGCCCATGCCTCTGCCATATGTTCTCAATGAGATCTTGCTGAAGCTAGGTGTGGCTGTTGGCATCCTCAATCTCCCGTTAAGTCTGAAGGAATGCTTGAATGCGGTCTGGGTTTCTAGCTGGCTTCACACGACTACCAACATTGGTGTACATCATATCCAAGTCCAAGTCCCTCTCATCCTTGATGATGATGTTTTGTATAATCACACAACATGTAATTATGTTTTTGAGTGTTTTTTTGTCCCAGTGGTGAGGTCCACCACACTTGTGCCAAGAGGTCCTAGGATCGAACCAGCCTCCCTCACTGCACTTTGCAGGGGTAAGACTAGGTTCCTATAATCCCTTTATGCACTGGGTCTATCCTTTAATGTTCTGAACTGCGTGGAACTTATGATTAAGTTTACAAATTATGTTTATAATTATGTTTAAATTTAGTTTGAACACCTTTTTATTTTTGTTGGGCCAAACCAGGCATGTCCACCCAAAAATGGGATATGGGGTTGGTGCACTGGATGGACAATCCACAAACAACTCTCCTGGGCACGGAAACCAAATGGGAGGCGCCACCCTAAGAGCATCTCTAGCAGTGACCGTAAAGCGCGGAACCAAAAACGCGGTTTTCAGTTCGCGCAAAACGTCTTTTGCGAGCTGAAAACGGCTGCGGCATGCTTTCAGTTTCTGTTCTGCGCATTCCATTTCTAACGCGTAAAACACTTGATTTTTTGGCATTTCAACACATATGCATCATGTGACTTCGAAATAGAAAACAAATATAAAACCAATATGAAGTAACAATATTATTAATTGTACAATACAAACTTAATCCAAATTACAATAAGGGTTTAAATTAGAAATCAAATAAATTTAACAATACTCCAATACAAGCCGAATGCAAATAATGACTCAGATCACACATGAATGGATCAAATGAATAAAAGTGGCAGATTACTACCCATGCATCTGCCAGAGGTGCTCAATGAGATCTTGCTGAAGCTAGGTGTGGGCGTTGGAATCCTCAATCTCCTGGTAAGTTTGAAGGAATGCTTGAATCCGATATGGATTTCTAGCCGGCTTCACATGGCTACCAACATTGTTTTAGACCATATCCAAGTCCAAGTCTCTCTCATCCTCGATGATCATGTTTTGTACAATCACACAACATGTAATTATGTTTTTGAGTGTTTTTTGTCCCAAAAACGAGCAGGACCTCGAACAATTGCAATTAACCTAGATTGTAAAACACCAAAGGCTCTCTAAATGTCCTTTCGGCATGACTTTTGTCCCTTGGGAAATTCAGCCTCCATACTATTCCTAGGATTTGAGATGGTCTTAACCTATGTAGACTAAGCAGGATAGATACCGTCGGCAAGATAGTACCCCTTTGTGTATTCAGTTGCAAGCCGAAACATCACCACTAGCTAGCCTCACAAATAAATGAGACCTTTGCAATACATTGATGTCATTCAGTGTGCCTGGCAAACCAAAGAAGTAATGCCATATCCACAAATCCTCGGATGCAACGGCCTCAAGCACAATTGTTGCATCACCACCCTTGTCGCAATACTGCCCGTGCCATGCCTTCGGGCAGTTTTTCCATGTCCAATGCATACAATCAATACAACCTAGCATGCCCGGCCAACCACGAGCCTCATTTTCCGCCATCAACCTCACCATGTCTTCTTCATTTAGTGCTCTAAGATAAACAGGACCAAAAAGACGGAATATCACTTTGGTGAACATGCGCACTAACTCAATTTTAGTATCCTCGCCAATGCGAAGATACTCATCGGCGTAGTCAGCCGGAATGCCGTAGGCAATCACCCTCAGCGCTGCGAATATCATCCTATACGCGCTAAACCCCATCAAACCCGCAGCATTCCTCCGGCGAGTAAAGTACTGACGCACAATTGGCCTCGCAAGCTTCCACTATTTTCACAAAGAGGGCTCGACGCATTCGGTACCTTCGACGGAAGATGTGAGCTGGATAGGTTTGTATCTCGACGAAGTAGTCTCGCATGAGCAACTCGTTGCCGTAGAAGCAGTTCCGGGGAATGCAAAGGCGGCCGACGGTGGATCCTCGGCTCTTGTTTTTCTTCTTCTTCTTCGGATCCTCGAGCTCCTTCATGGCGAGAACCACCACCACCATTTGTTGTCGGTGGTTGTGGAGCAACATCTCCACATCCAAGTCGTCGGACGAGGACAAGTCCTCGAGCAAAAATTGCTCGCACGGGCTCAAATCCATCTAAAATGCATGCGGGGAGACTAATAAACACCAAATCCGTCGCAATATAAGGAGAAATCAACCGAAATATCACTCACAGACGGATCTGGGGCAGCGGCGGCGATTCAGTCAGGGACGGCGCTGGCGGGGCTAGCGGCTCCTGAAACGGCGGGTGAGGTGGATCCGGGGCGGCGGCGAGTCGGTGGCGGCTTTTCGCCGGCAGATGTGCCCACGAAACGGACGAAATCGAGGGCGGCGGGCTGGCGTCGGCGGCGGTGACTCGGTGGGGAAAGAGGAACGAACTCGCGCGGGGCTGAAATGTCCATCCCACCAACTGCTTCCGCAGTATACAGGGCACCTTCTGTTCGGCCGCGAAAACGGAGAAGCTACGGTTTGGAGGGGAAATTTTTCGGCAGCTCGAAATAAGTTTTTTAGTTCAGCGAGGTTTACGGTCGCTGTCCGACACTTTTTTCGTCGCGTAAATCAAAAGCGGCGGTTATTTTTCAGTTCGGGTGCATTTACGGTCACCGCTAGAGATGCTCTAAGGGCACCTCCAACGGGCATCCGCAAACGGATTGGCCGTGTCCGTTTTTGTCCGAACGTACAGAGGGCGGGCTCCAATGGGTCTCTGCAAACGGACAAGTGTTCGCGCGGACATGCGGCTTGCTTCAAACCTGGCCCAAGTTTTGGTCGCCGTTTGGGGAAGCCGCGGGCACGTCGTGTGTCAGTCCGTGTCCGCTTCTGGCCCACATGTCAGCGAGTGTGGTCGCCTCGGCTTCTTCACGCGGTCCTTTTTATTGGGGACCGGCAACCGCAGCATCCCCAGGTCCACTTCCCCACTCCTAGTATCCCCATTGTCGGCCAGGTCATCCCCTCCCTTCCCCCAAACCCTAGCTCCCCAAGCCACTTTCGCCGAAGATGAAGAAGTCGAGCCGCACGCCGCCGCCTACAGCGCGCCCGCGTCTCGAGCGAGGTTGCCCAGCTCTACTGGGAGATCACGGAGCCCCTCCCATGGGGCGACGTGCATCTGCCGGGGAGCTGGCACCTCAACCGTTGGAGGATCCCCGTGCCCCCCATTCCTCGCCCCGTCCGAACACGCACGGAGGAGATACTGTGGCGGCGGTCCTTCCTGCCGCCCGACCTCCTCCATGACCCCGCGTACGCCTTGAACAACGATCCGTGGGATCACTGCTTCGAGGTCGAGCACGACCAACGCTGCCGTAGCTATTTCGTGGCCTAGGCGCCGGAGGAGGTGGCGGGCGACCCGGCGCTCGTTGGCATCGAGGCGGACGAGGACTCCGACCTCAAGGAGGAGGAGGACGGCTTGGCCGTCGTCAAGGAAGAGGCCAAGGACGCACCCGACTATGGCGCGTACTATGGCGCCCAACCCGCGCCCCAGGTGATCCCGCCGGCTGAGAACGACGGCGCTGACGACGCGGACCTCCAGGCCGCCATCAACCAGTCCAATCTGGAATAGGTGGCGATGTGGCAGGAGATCGGGCGCGCGCGCTTCGTGAGTCCGTGGAGGCGGCGGCGTAGCGAGCCCGCGGGCAGGAGGAGGCGGCTCGTTGGCACGTCTCGTGATCGCCGTAGCCCCCGCCGTACATCGTCCTCTCCGACGACGAGGACTATGAGGACACGGCGACGGTCTAGCCGTGACGGTGTCGGTGCCGCCCATCCCCAAACGAACCTAGTAGCATAGGTTCTTTTTTAATGCAATATTTTGTGACTCTGGGCCGTGGTGCCCTAATCTAAATATTATGTTTAATTATTTTAGTGTCCAATTTATTTCTGTTTCTTTTATTTGCGGTTGGCCGTTGGGTTCACCTCCACTCTAAACGGACACAGGACTCACTCATGTTCGCGGACCGCCCTAAACAAACATAAAAGGACACATTTCGTGCGGAGGCCCGTTGAACAGAGAGAGAAAGAGATCGAGAAGGAGACAACAAAGATATAGCGGAGCAAAGCATGACCGTCATGGTCATGGCACAGTGCGACAGGTGCGACTCAGAGAAGTAGTGCACAGCCTAGAGAGAGAAAGAGAGAGTTGCATCATCACCCCAAGGACACAACAGCAGCTTGCCTGCCTGCCTGCCTGCAGCCTGCTGCCCCGGCCCAGCGGTGCCTCAAAATTAGCAGGCCGGTGTCCACAGTTCACCGTCCCCTATATTTCTCTTATCCCCCTCTCCTGCCCTATTACTCTCCTTAAGCAGTTTTCCTTGACCTTGCCCAAGAACACAAGAAATCCAAAGAGGAGAGAAGGGAGCTTAAGTCGGCCATGGACTTCGACGAGCACGATGAGGGTGAGGGTGACGAGGACATGGCGTCGATGCCTGTGAGCTCGAGTTACGAGGTGCCGCTGCATCCGGCGCAGCTGGGCGGTGCTGGGGTGGCGAAGCCTGGTGACTCTGGAGGAGGAGGGCGCTTCACGATACCAGGCGGGAGCAGCGGCGGCGGAGGAGGCACATGCGGTGTCAGGTACCGGGAATGCCTCAAGAACCACGCCGTCGGCATGGGCGGGCATGCCGTGGACGGCTGCGGCGAGTTCATGGCTGCGGGCGAGGAGGGCTCCATCGATGCGCTCCGCTGCGCCGCCTGCGGCTGCCACCGCAACTTTCACCGCAAGGAGTCTGACGGGGCCGAGGCCGCCGCCGTGTCCCCAGGCGCCATCACCCCCTACGGCGCTATGCCGCCGCACCACCAGTTTTCCCCCTACTACCGTACCCCGGCCGGATACCTCCAACACCAGCAGCAGCACCAGTTGGCCACGGCGGCCGCGGTAGCCGCTGCCGGACACGCGCATCGCCCGCTGGCTCTTCCTTCCACCTCCCACTCCGGCCGCGACGAGGCTGACGACATGTCCGGGATGCTGAGCCCCATGGTGATGGGTTCCATGATGGGCATGTCCTTCGGCCCGTCCGGTTCCGGGTCCGGCTCCGGCTCCGGCAAGAAGCGTTTCCGCACCAAGTTCTCCCAGGAGCAGAAGGACAAGATGCAGGCCTTCGCGGAGAGGCTCGGGTGGCGCATCCAGAAGCACGACGAGGCCGCCGTGCAGCAGTTCTGCGAGGAGGTCGGCTTGAGGCGCCACGTGCTCAAGGTGTGGATGCACAACAACAAGCACACCCTCGGGAAGAAGCCTTGACGCAGGCAGCACCGCTCTAGCTAGCTCCCGGCCTAGGTACTCCTCAGTCGGACCATCCATGCATCTTGCGTAAGCTTAGCTTCTAGCTGACGAGTATGTAGGTTTGTAGCGACTAGCGGGCAAAAGTAGTACGTACGTAGTTCTTGTTGGTTTCTAGGAGAAGAGGAGGTGGGTCGCGCGCATGGTGGATTCTTGTTTCTCCATTTCATTGTGGTTCTGCTGCGTCGCCATTGTTGTTTCCTAGTGGTAGATGTGACAGATGAGGACGTTGGTGTGGGGAAAGAGGAGGGCTTGGCCATTTGCCGATTTGGATCTTGGGAATGGAGCACTCGATCTTGTGTTTGTAATTGAAACTCCCGGCATGGGGATTTGGGATCTATATTTCTTGTGGTTGGGACTTGAGGAGCAGGATAATTTTACTGCCCGGCCTCCCGTCCCCATGGGTCCATCCGGCCATTCTTCTAGGCTGCTGAGCTACAGCTAGGGCAGATGTGTTCCAGCAGAAATGTTGGCTTCCTTCCACACAGCAACCGGTGAACTCGCTCGAAGCCGGCAGCCTAGCTCTAGCACAGTGGTGCATCCCTTGTCTCTCCCGTGCTTCCACTAACGAACTTGTTCATGATCCGTCAACTGGATCTTCATGCTTCCTTGTGTTTTTCTATGACTGCATGTCAGTTTGCGATCTCACGGCCGGAATGGGTAGCATCAATGCATCTTCAACATTTTGCAAGTAGCAGCAGCAGTAATGGCCCTGTATGGGGCGCCTCCCGCAGCAGCTAGCCATGGCCGGCCTGCAACTCCTGATGAGCTTTGATTAGACTATGTGATGAGTTGAATGAAGCCTCGTCCTTGCTTTTACCACTAGTCCCTTGTTCATGGACCATTTACTTGGACGACCTTTCCGCTTTTATTAGCTAGCCAGGCCCTTCTGCTCCTGCATTCATTACGACTGATCCGCCATGGCACCATTGTCCAGGCTGAGCTCCAGCGCCAAGCTAGCTAACCAAGCTGGCACGCGCATTTGATTTGCGACCTCGCCGTATTAGTATTAGCACAGGGTAATGTGATGCTGGAGAGGAGTTTGCATCGGCAATGGCGCGCTTTGCAATGCAAGCTAACATAGGCTCCACGGTGGGAAAGGGGGCCGGGAGACGGGACGTACCAGGAGCCAGCCTTGCAAGCTCCCGGCCACTTTCTCTTTTGGAAGAAAGGTCGGGCGGGAGAGGGCAAGGAAGGAAGGAAAGAGAAGCGGAAATTCTGGTCATGTCTTTTGGGCCTCCTTTTGTTTTCTTTCTTCGCGAGCGCATGCAGCCTCTCGAGCTCTCTTTGATTCTAGCGTTGCGCATGGCGTCCATTGCCCATCCATTCCATGGGTGCCGGTTCCACTGCCGTCGTCGTCAGCGCGGCGTGGCGGAAAGGCTGGTGTGTGGAGTGGACTGCCAAGTGCAGCAGCTAGAAGAGAAGCAGGGCAGTGAGTGATGCTGCCCTTTCCCGTCTCGCTCGTTACTAGCCCGTGCTGTACTTTTGGCCGTCCCGCCATTATTGAAGTCCTTCCCTCCTTGATGCGATGCATGGCCACGACAAGAATCAGGCGAGGCGTGCCCTGTGGGCATGCAGAATCTGCAGGGTGCAAACTTTTGTTTTCTACTGCGCGGAGCTTTTGGCCCTGGCGAGAGTGAGAGAGCGTGTCGCAGCTAGACCATGGCGTCGCCGTGCCCCATGGGGACCCGCCGGCCGCGCTCGTCACGGCGCGGATAGCTAGGATGGGCCGCGCCATGCGCAGAGAGCTGGAGGACGCCTGCTGCCTGCTGCTGCGGCGTGGGGGCCGTACGTTTCCCGAGCAGCCGAGCCGCTGCCGCGCCAGCAGAAGAATATGCTGCGTTAATTGGTTTGGCGCTGGCGCTCATGGAATCCAGCATCGATCCCGTGGTCCATGGCGCGCTCCATCGCTCAGCGGAGCTTTCAATTCACAACTAGTTCGGTGGGCGAGTGTACGCTCCATCCTATTCAATTTGGGTTGGAACTTTGTTGTCCCAATACCGCTGCTAGGCCAAGTTGGAGACGGGGCTCTTTACCCCCGGCGGCGGTGCTCCTTTGACAGCGGTGGCTCGGCTCCGGCTGGGTGGTGGTGGGACGGCGGCGTCGCGCGCGTGCCGGCGGGGCGGGGCTGTGCAGCGGGCGGTGGCGCACGGCGGAGATCGCCGGCCGGGCTGTGTGGCCCATATCTAGGCCCATTCGGACCCGAACTGGGTCGAGCCGGGCCGGCCTGACCAGACGTGCGTTCTGAAGATGGAGGTGAGCTGCGGATGCAGGGGATGGTGGCGACCACGGCCGCCCTGTTGCAGCGTGACGGCGAGCTTCACGGGCCCGTTTTGGGTTCGGCCGGACCCCATTAGGACTTGTGTACCCCGTGGGGGCTTTACGGGCCCGGCCGGACCTGGCGGGGACTGGTGTGCTCTGCTGCCGCGTCCGGTCAACTACCGTCCTTGACGGTGGAGGTTGTTCCCTCCCGCGCGGCCGCGTTACTGCTGACCCCGGTTCATACCTCAACTCCGTCTTGCAGACCTCGTGACGGCTACTTTGGTGAGACGGCGATGGTGGCTTTGGGATCGTTTTGGCGCATGTTGGTGGACGACTTGTCTGGTGGTGTCGAGGCTCGTCCTCGCGGGGCTCCTATGTTACGAATCGTCCGGGGTTGTAGATGGGGTTTTCGGGAGAAATCCTTATCAGGTTATCCGACACCGATGATGTGCCGCCTTTGGGTGGCATCTTTTCTTCCTGAAGGGCGTCGTGGCTACCCTTCATCCGCTTCCCTCTGTGCCAGGGGAAACCCTAGGGCCAGTACGCTGGTCCGGCAGCAGCGTGACTCTCCTTCTTGAAGGTGCTGCTTGGAACTCGTCGATTCAGTGCTAGGAGCGTGGTGGCACTTCTTCGGAGAGGGCGCAGCGGTTACGGGTCATCATCGCTTAGTCAATCCGCATATGTTGTCTTTTCTTTTTTCTTTTCCTTCCTTTTCTTGGGTGTGTGTTGGCTGTCGCCCCAGCCGTGTCTCTTGTTGGTTGTATCGGTGTTTGCTATATTAATATAGCGGGGCTTCGGCCTATTTCGTCCGATACCGCTGCTATTTTACCACTGATGAATGATACCGGCATGAGCTGGTGTGTTCTTGCATTGCGTCCCTGGTTTATGTCCGTCCTTCGTTCGATGATTGCGTGCAAGGAACGTCAGGTTCAGGTTATTCCATATCCTCACGAGATTTCTAACATAGATCAAAATATACTCAACAAAGAGAAGCCACACATTGCCAACCAGTTCTAGTCGATCTAGGATTTTAGCTTAGGCGCCAAAGTCCACCACTGTAACGGGAGAGGCTAGCTAGCGCACGCGCAACCGCTCGCGCGGTTTCCGACAGCCGCACGTGCGGTTGTCGGAAGGAAGAAGAACGTCGTGCCCCCGCCGCCAACGCCGGCCAAACCGCCGCCCGCGGCCGGCGGTGCTACCGCGACCGCCTCGCCCTCCTCAAATCGCTACCTCCGCCGGTCCGCCGTCGCCGCCGACCATCCCTCTAAGCCCCCCTCCCCCGATCTCGTCGCCGGCGAACCCTACCCCACACCCCCAAGTTAAGTTGCTTGCTCGCCTCCACCGCCTCCGCCGCGGCCAGCCGCGTCTCCGGCGGCTCCGGCAAGCGCTTGCCCTCAGTCGGGGATGGGGGTCGCTCGGCTTCGCCTCGCTCCCTCCTCGACGGCGCCTCATCCGCCGCAGCTCCCTCCGGCCGCAGCGGCGTCGTCGGTCGCCGTCTCGACGCCGGGAAGAGCAAGGGAGAGAGGATTGTGGAAGAATCGGCGTCGGCGACGTGGGGCGAGGAGGGGAAAAAAGAATGAAAGGAAGAAGATACGGGAGGAGGAAAAGGCGTGGGTGGGACCCACCCACGTGCTGCGTGTCGTGCCCACCGCGTCAACGCGTCCGAAGACCGCGCGACGCCTCGCGCGCTCGATAGATAGACGTTTCGCACTGTAACCCATTAATCACTCCGGTGCTACCAAAAAAAAAAAAGATTGCAGCGCAGAATGTAGCCATTTTACCCAACATTGAGCCCTTTCTTTTATTTTATTTTCTTTTTCCGAAGAGGGGAACATAGCTTCATCCTCTTCATCAATCGATGCACACATTCATTTTATTGCACCATTCGGAGTTTATCTGATGGATCACAGGGTTTACACAATAATTAATCCGCGGAACAAGATGAACAAATATAAAACGCCTATACATTATGTAATCTTCTAGCATCCACTAGCCACCACGGCAGAAGATATTCCGAGCAACCTTCTCGTATCCAAGAGAAGACAGTACCACGTGTTTGAGAAGGAAAACAAAATGAATGTATGAACCAAATTCACATTGCTTTTTTACACCTTTTTTTGGGAGGATCTTATTGTTTTGTGGGGTGTTTTTTTTTACATGGTAAGTACCGCCGTAGCTCTTTTATGACAGAAACAGAAACAATAATCAGTGTTTGCTGTTAAAATTTATGATGTGCTGCATATTTTGTACTACACAACAAACAATGGATCGAAACCGTTTCTTCGGTTAATTTATCACCGGTTCTTTGCTGAAAATTTAATCTTGAACTCCTCTCCTTTTGATCTTCTGAAACTGATCAATGAAATGCAGATTCCATGAAGCTTTGACCTTCTGATCTGTATTTGAATAAAGAAAATAACATGAACAAGAATTATGTTGTGAAATTGAATGCAGGAAATAAAAGAACAAGGAAGCTGTTGTTCGAAAAAAAAGAACAAGGAAGCTACCTACGTCTTTAACAACTTTAAGTACTGTACAGTGTGAGGAAAGGAATAATTAGACGATGCCCAATGATCACTGGATGGTAAAGAAGTGATTAGAATTAACGAAGAAGTTGTGGTGCATGTGGTTTTAAAAAAGAAAACATATAGTTGAACAATTTCAAATACAAAACAAATGGTAGGTGAACACGAACTATATAAGTACGATTTTAAACTTGTGATACCAAAAAGATAAAAAAAATCATGGTAGGTGAACAGAAATTATATTTGAACATAAAATATATTTGAACGATTTTGAATTGGGATACGGAAAAAATTGACAAAAATAGTAGGTAAACATAAATTATATTCGAACGATTATAAGGTTAGGATACGGAAACATTGACAAAAATGGTAGGTGAACACAAACTATATTTGAACATAAAATATATTTGAACGATATTGAATACCAAAGAAAAAAGGAAGGTGAACATAAACTATATTTGAACGATTTTAAAATTTGGATACGAAAAAATTAACAAACATGGTAGGTGAACGGAAATTATATTTGAACAGAAAATATATTTGAACGGTTTTGAATTTGGATACGAAAAAAGGTAGGTGAACAAAAACTATATTGGAACGGTTTATATGGTTGGGATACGAAAACATTGCCAAAAATGGTAGGTGAACACAAACTATAGATGAGCAAAAATATATTTGAACGATATTAAATACCAAAAAAAGGAAAGTGAACAGAAACTATATTTGAACGATTTTAAAACGGGGATACCCAAAAATTAACAGAACATGGTAGGTGAACGGAAAATATATTTGTACAGAAAATATATTTGAATGGTTTTCAATTGGGATGCGAAAAAAAGTAGGTAAACAAAAATTATATTTGAACGATTATAAGGTTGGGATACGAAAAAACTGACAAATGGTATGTGAACATAAACTATATTTGAACAGAAAATATATTTTAACGATATTGAATAACAGAAAAAGGTGAACATAAACTATATTGGAACTATTTTAAAATTGGGATACAAAAAACTGAAAAAACATGGTGGGTGAACGGAAATTATATTTGAACAGACAATAGATTTGAACGATTGTGAATTGGGATACGAAAAAAGGTAGGTGAACTAAAAACATATTTGAACGATTATAAGGTTGGGATATGAAAAAATTGAAAAAAATGGTAGGTGAATATAAAATATATTTGAACGATATTGAATACCAAAAAAGGAAGGTGAATAGAAATTATATTTGAACGATTTTAAAGATACCAAAACATTAGCAAAACATGGTAAGTGATTTTTTTATATTTGAACGATTTTAGACTTGGGATACCAAACAATTGGAAAATCACTTTCGAATTGGGATACGAATATTGAATTTTCAGTAAAACAAGTACATTTATGGTCGAGGTATTGGTAACGTGGACCTATACTAAGGTGCCATGTACCACGTGTAGAAGGTGGGGAAGAACGTGGAGGGCTCTGGTGACGGGACTGCATACAAAGGTTTACCCAGTTTCGGATCTCACAACGGCGGCGTGATCCTACGTGCCGCTATAATTCACTAAGGCGAATATGTGTATAGATTACAATGAGGGTTGTAAAGCGTAGCCCTAAGGCTTCCAGGAGGCCGGCTTATATAGGCGTCGTGCCTTCTCTTACAACGAAAGACCTAACCGACCTAGTTGAGGACACCTAGACTAAAACGGCTTTATGACCTAACTTGCTCCGTAAGGCGAACGTCTCCAAGCCTTTGTCTTGGTCTTCACTAAGCCGGCTTTGGGCTTAGCCTTGTGCTTCTGCCTACTGGGCCGCCCGATAAGGCTGAAAGCCTTACCACCCATGGGCCACCCTGGTAGGCCAGGAATTTGCCAATGTGGTGAGCATACCGGTTTGGCATATCCTCCACATTTATCTTATTTTAACATTTTTAATGAGAACATTTGCTTAAAAACCTAATAATACTTTTTCAAAACAAAAAATTAACTTAAAAGAAAAAATAACTTAAAAGACACATAGAGGAAATAGAAAAGGGAAAAGAAAAGAAAAGGAAACAAACAAAAAAGTCCGGAACAGACATACTGGGCCGGCCCACTTTGCTTGGGTGCGCGGAGCGCATTCCACTCCGCGGTACGCGGCAACTAGGTTTTGCACCCTGGTTCGGATGCTGGACCGCATGCGCACACCCATCAGTGTCGTCGGCGGGGGCGCCTACTTGCCGCGTTAGGAAGCGGTAAAGCGAACAAGAAAGCGGTAAAACCCCGTCTGGAGGAGCTACTATTGGGCCGGACCACTACGCGACAGAGGGTGCGCAGAGTGGAATGCCCTCTGCGTTACGCGGCAAATAGGTCTTGCCAATATCGGCGCCGGGAGCTCTTATACACCGCGTTCTGCGGCAGAAATAGTTTTCACCGCGTACCCTTTCATTATGATGGGTTGGGCCCATATTAGTCGGGCAGTGGGTGTTGGATGTATGCCCTGAGAGACAATAAATATACATTTGTTTCATGATTAATGAATTATATCTTTATGCTATAACTGCTATGGTCTATAAATATGTGATTTATAGGGAAACACATACGCACGTGTAAGGATATAATCAAACCCTGTTTACCCTTTGTCATGTCTCTTGGACAAACTCGTTAATACTGGATGGCGATGTTTCCCAGCCATGGACAAAAGTTATTGTCATTATTAATGAGAGCACATTGTTAAGTTTAACACTGTGACTGGGAAGACCCAAAAGTATGATATACTACGAGATCAAGTTTTTGGAGAAAATAGTATAGTCTAAGATTGGTTACTAGTTTGTTCCTTAGACCATGAGGATTTATGATTGTATGTACTGGAGGGGAAGCTTTGGCGTAGTCAAGTATCATTGCCGTAACTGGGTGATCAAAACGGCTATTGCTGGGTAACCTCAAAGGTGTATATGATCATATAGTTCAAGACTGGAAATCACACCTCTAGGTATTAGAGAGATATAATGTGGATCCACTCTAGTGGAAAAGCATCTATCGATAAGTCTGCGCAGACAAGGTTGTGATATGTAAATATCATGGGATGCTTGAACACGGGTAAAGAGTAATGGCATCATACCGGAAACAAGGATAACGTGACATAGTAAATGAAAGCTATCATTTACGGTAATGTCATATATCTCGCCTTGGGTATTTGATGAGTATCGTGAAGTGATAGGAACAAGCATGTTAATCAAACAGGTTCATCAGAGTGTCTTCGCACAATGATAGTAGTCATTCAGAACGTCCATGGTTCTGACCCTGACCAGTGATTGGATAGGCATTTCCAATTATAGCTATATGTTGTCGAACCTGTAGGGGTCACACACTTAAGACATCAAGGTCTGCTGTATACGTAGTTTGGTTAGGAGTAGAGAAGGAGTATCACCTGGGATGGTCCCACCCAAGGCGGCGGCGGTTGAGGCGGTGGGGGGGAGTTGGAGTCCCACTCCAACTAGGCAAGGGGGTTTTTTCCCTTGCCCAAGCCGACTTGGACTAGGGGAAATCTTTTCCCTTGCCCAAGTCCCTCTACCCCTTGGATCTACTATATAAACCCCACCCCCTCTCCTCTTGGAGACACACAATTTGGAGGCAAGACTAGAGATCTCTCCCGGGAGCTCTCTAGATCTAATCTCTCTCCCTCTCTCCCATATGTAGGGGTTCTCTCCACCATATGTACACCAGTAGCTCTTAACTCTGGCACGGCGAAGTGCTGCTGGAGCTAAACGGACGTACGTGTGTGAGATCTCAGAGGGGCGATACGTCCTAGACGTTTGGCCCTCACTCTGCTGGATCAAGAAGGATGTACGAGGGATCGGTAACATCCTCGCCGCCAGGCTTGGCCGTGAGGATCTTCATCAGGCATCATCGACATCGTCACAGACAACTCTTCCGCGTCTCGTTGTTGGTAACGAAGCAGTACTAAACCTCCCATGTATTTTCATAGTTGTTACTGGCTGTTGCGTAGGTCAGAATTTTTTAAATTCTGCTACATAACCCAATAGTGGTATCAGAGCCTTCTATGAGTAGGTACAGGTAAGTACTAGAGCACCTAAGTCGGTGCGGGCACCGCACAAGTTTGTGTGGGTATGTCATGAGCTCTTCTGACATTTAGATTATTTATGATTACTTCCCAATATGCAGTCTTGTCTAGTTTCCAATGGCATAGTTGGATCTCAAACTTCTGACAATCCGCGGACCTTCCGGCTGCTCTTGTCTGCTTGTTGGCGCCAACGAAGTGCTAACAGTAGCTTCGAATCTATCTATAGTTGGAATTCGTTGACTTGATAGCGGATGGGGCATGTGGACTAGGTCCACACGGGGTCATGTGCTTTGGCAATCGTCTGGATTGGGATCCGCAATGTTTTTGTAATGTTGGGATCGACAATCACCCCGCAAGGTTAATCTAGTAACATGAATAATCATGCTTGGTTCTGAACGTAGGCAGTGACGGTTTTACTCGGTAAATCCTAAAGCCTTGTAAAAATGCAAACACAAAGGTTAGAAGGCGTCTAACTTGTTTTTGCAGGACATGTGATGTGATGCGGTATAGTCCTTTAATTTTATTCAATTGTTGTATGAAATACCATCTTTTGTATTTCTGACCTACGAGTCAGACTTTAAAGCATGATGAGAAACCACAAGATTGCTATCTCCGGCCTGCGTGCCACATGTTATTTTATTTCTTAGTAATAGGGATGGACTTGGAGATGGCGTCGTAGACCTCGACGACAAAGCATGGCGCAAAAGAAGGAGTTCTTGGAGCCACAATAAAGACGAAGAGGACTATACTACATCACTGTTTTTGTGAAAGTTTATCCTTTTTGTTATTGCACTCTTTTGGTTGCGCAGTAGTCGTGATTATTAGGGTGATTCCTCAAGTCCAATATCAAGGAGATCGTGCTCATCCAACCGTGGTACCGTCAAACCAGATGCTTGTCACCGTACGCCGTGTTTCCACGAGTAATGTGTGCCAAGGGTTTGGGAGGCGGGCACGAACCGTTCTAGCAGCATGATCGGTTGGTTGTCTTGAAGTCCTGGCATAACTAGTTATGAGTTCGGAGCACTACATCGAAAGATGAACGGAAATCACGGCAGGAAGTGATTGCAAGTTGGCCTACCCTTCGTCATAGTAGAAGCGGTGTATCCATCATTCTTACTATTGAGGACTGTGGATTCGAATCACTGTTCAACTGATCATGAGGAATATCAGTTTCAGTGGGAGCACACTTTAGTTAAATGTATCATTTTAACTTGTGCAAATTAATCATGAAAAAGAGTCTAAAATGGAATTTGCTATCATTGTAGATCAAGCCTGTCGACATTAACCTGCTTTGTAAAATGGAAACTTTAACTGTTAATGGCAACAACTTTGTAGATTGGATCTGCACCCTTAGAGATAGACTTAGAGAAAATAGGAAATTTATGTTCTAGATGCACCTCCCTCAGAATTGTCATGGAATGGCAATTATACTCGTGATGAAAAAGCAGTAAGGAATTCATGTTAGCACATGGATGGACGGCTGCACACTCGCTTTGAGAAAGCTAGTGCATATGATGTGCTCACAGAGCTGCATAGTCTATTCAGGAGAGAGTTAAAATTGCATGTTATGCAATCACTAAACTGCTCTTCAGCACTAAGCTAGACATGAAGGGTTCGCTCAATGACCACTTGGCTAGCATGATTAAGCTTAATCAAAAGTTGGAAGATCTAGGATTTCCAATGAATGCCCAAGCTGGTCGTACAGTGTTGCTAATGTCACTACCACCGCCTTATAGCGGTACATTCAAAATTCTAATTTGATTGGTAGCAACATAAGCATGGAGAGCTTACTCGAAAATTAATCATAGCGGAAGCTAAGATTAAACTGCAGAAGGGTTGGTTTTCCAACAAGGCATCACAAAGGATAGAGGAAGGAGATCTCAATTTAGTGGATGATTTGGGGACTGGAAATCCCAAGTCATTAATGTGCTAGATGTGTATTTAACTGGACCTCACAGTGATTCATGGATCTTTGACACCGGGTCAGTTGCACACATTTGCAACACGACAATGGTTTAAAAGATGTGAGGAAGTTAAATCCAGGTGAAGTCTGCATGAGAGTTGGAAACGGAATGCAAGTTAGCGTTCGTTCCATCGGTACCATGAACCTTCACTTACCTTCAGGATTCATTTTGGAAATGCGTAATTGCTACTTTGTACCAACATTGAGCAAGAACATCATTTCAGGGTCACGACTTTTACGTGACGGGTATTCTTTTAATTCTGAGAACAATGGATGTTCGATTTATTATAAGGGTGCATTTTACGGATCAGCCCCTCTGGTGGATGGTCTGTTTGTATTGAATCTTGGAAGGATAGAAGACACATTACACATTAATGCAAAACGACTGAAAGTAGTGAAAGATGATACTTACACTTGGCACTGTCGTCTTGGGCACATCGGAAAGGGCCGCATGAAACAACTCTACTCAGATGGGTTGTTGCAATCATTTGATGAAGAATCATTTGATCAATGTGAGGCATGTCTGATGGAAAATGGCCAGGACACCTTTAACGGTACAGTTGAACGGGCTAGGAATTGCTCGAGATCATACACACTGATGTGTGTGGACCTTTGAACATTCCAGCGCGCGGTGGTTTTCTTTACTTCGTGACATTTACTGATGATTTAAGTAGTATGGCTATATCTATTTAATGAAGCAAAAGTCAGAACCTTTGAGAAATTCAAGAGTTTCAGAATGAAGTAGAAAACAAACATGACAGGAAGATAAAGTACCTGCGATCTGATCGTGGTGGAGAATATCTTAGTCATGAATTCAGTCAACATATGAAGGAGCGTGGAATTGTACCACAGCTCACGCCGCCTGGAACGCCGCAGAGGAACGGAGTTTCGGAGAGACGTAATCGAACCCTTATGGATTCGGTAGGTCTATGTGGCATTATCTGATTTACCACTATCTTTTTGGGGATATGCACTAGAAACAGCAGCTTACACTTTAAACAGATCACCATCCAAATCTGTCAAGACAACACCGTATGAGATATGGATGGGTAAACCACCCATCACAGGCATCTGAGGTTTGGGGTTGCGATGTTTATGTTAAACGATTGCAAGCCACAAAACTGAGCCTAGGTCTGACAAATGTGTTTTCATAGGGTATCCTAGAGACACCATCGGATACACCTTTTATAACAAGGCCGAGGGCAGGATTTTTGTTGCCCGGAATGGCGTATTTCTTGAGAAAGAATTTCTTTCAAAAGAAGTCAGTGGGAGGACGGTAAGTCTCGATGAGATTTTACAATCTTCTCAAGATAGTCAGAGTAAATGCACCGGAAGCAATTCCTGTCACTAACTCAGCCACTGATACGGAGATTCTAACTCCTCCTCAAGGGAAGAAGAAATTCCAGTCAGGACAAATCCTCAATAAGAAAGGGAACCAGAAATCGTGAACAACCTCGGTTTTTCGAGAATGAAGTTTTCTTACTTGAGAATGTCGAGCAAGAAGTTTTCATCATGGATGAAGTTCTTCTTCTCGAAGAGGATGAACCTGCATGTTATAAGGAAGCAATGGATGATGTAGATTCCAACAAATGGCAAGTAGCCATGAATTCTGAAATGAAGTCCATGTACGACAATGAAGTCTGGGATTTGGTTGATCTTCCTGAGGAAGTGAGACCAATAGAATGTAAATGGATCTTCAAGAAGAAGACAGACGCGGACGGTAATGTTACCGTTCATAAAGCACGCCTTGTCGCAAAGGGTTTTCGACAAATTCATGGTGTAGACTATGAGGAGACATTCTCTCCCGTAGCAATGCTTAAGTCTGTAAGGATTATGTTAGCTATAGCTGCCTTCTATGATTATGAAATCTGGCAGATGGATGTCAAAACAGCTTTCCTTAATGGAAATCTTTCTGAGGACGTGTACATGGTACACCCGAAGGTTTTGTCGATCCAAAGAAAGCTAACATGGTGTGCAAGCTAAAGAGATCCATTTATGGTCTCAAGCAAGCATCACGGAGTTGGAATATTCGATTTGATGAAGTAGTCAAAGTTTTGGCTTCATTCAGAATTTCGAGGAAACTTGTATTTACAAGAAGGAAAGTGGGAGCTCACTAGCGTTTCTTATTCTCTATGTCGATGATATATTGTTACTTGGTAATATAAAAGTTTCTTGGGGAAGTTAAAGCTTCATTGGAAAAGAGTTTTGCGATGAAGGACTTAGGAGAGGCTGCTTACATATTAGGCATCAAGATCTATCGCGCTAGAGAAAGACGCCTAATAGGTCTTAGCCAAAGTACATACATAGAAAAGGTGTTGAAAGATTCAACATGGTCGATTCCAAGAAAGGCAATATTCCCATATCGCCTGGAATTATCTTGAGCAAGAAGCATTGTCCTATGACTGCTGCTGAGCGAAAAGAAATGGCGGTTGTTCCTTATGCCTCGGCAATAGGATCTATAATGTACGCAATGACATGCACACGCCCTGACGTGGCATATGCCCTAAGTGTTACAGCAGATTTCAATCTGATTTTGGTAAAGCCCACTGGACAGTAGTTAAAAACATTCTGAAATACTCAGGAGAACTAAGGACATGTTCCTGGTCTATGGAGGGGATGAGGAGCTCAGAGTAAAGGGTTACACTGACTCAGGATTTCAGTCTGATCCAGACGATTCCAAAGCACAATCAGGTTACGTGTTCGTTCTTAACGGCGGTGCAATCAGCTGGAGAAGCTCCAAGCAAGGCACGGTGGCAGACTCTACAATGGAGGCGGAATATGTGGCGGCATCTGAAGCAGTCAAGACAGCTATTGGATAAAGAAGTTCATCACTGTGCTAGGAGTGGTTCCTTCAGCGGCAGATCCAATCGAGCTCTATTGTGACAACAATAGTGCCGTGGCTCTGGCAAAGGATCCGAGGTCTCACAACAAAGCCAAGCACATAGAACGCAAGGATCACCTCATCAGAGATCATTGGCAAAGGGCACACTGCAATACGTAGAGTTCATACTATTGACAATGTTGCTGATCCTATGACAAAAGCACTCCCAAGCTTGAAGTTTGAACCTCACCGGTTTAACATCGGTCTTAAAGAAGGTTTAATGTAATAGATAGTTATTGTATCTAAGTGCAAGTGGGAGACTGTTGGATGTATGCCTGAGAGACAATAAATATACATCTGTTTCATGATTAATGAATTATATCTTTATACTATAACTGCTATGGTCTATAAATATGTGATTTATGGGAAACACATACGCAGGTGTAAGGATATAATCAAACCCTGTTTACCCTTTGTCATGTCTCTTGGACAAACTCGTTAATACTGGATGGCGATTTTCCAGCCATAGACAAAAGTTATTGTCATTATTAATGAGAGCACATTGTTAAGTTTAACACTGTGACTGGGAAGACCCAAAAGTATGATATACTACGAGATCAAGTTTTGGAGAAAATAGTATAGTCTAAGATTGGTTACTAGTTTGTTCCTTAGACCATGAGGATTTATGATTGTATGTACTGGAGGGGAAGCTTTGGCGTAGTCAAGTATCATTGCCACAACTGGGTGATCAAAACGGCTATTGCTGGGTAACCTCAAAGGTGTATATGATCATATAGTTCAAGACTGGGAATCACACCTCTAGGTATTAGAGAGATACAACATGGATCCACTCTAGTGGAAAAGCATCTATCGATAAGTCTGCGCAGACAAGGTTGTGATATGTAAATATCATGGGGTGCTTGAACATGGGTAAAGAGTAATGGCATCATATCGGAAACAAGGATAAAGTGACATAGTAAATGAAAGCTATCATTTACGGTAATGTCATATATCTCGCCTTGGGTATTTGATGAGTATCGTGAAGTGATAGGAACAAGCATGTTAATCAAACATGTTCATCAGATTGTCTTCGTACAACGATAGTAGTCATTCAGAACGTCCATGGTTCTGACCCTGACCAGTGATTGGATAGGCATTTCCAATTATAGCTATACGTTGTCGAACCTGTAGGGGTCACACATTTAAGACGTCAAGGTCTGCTGTATACGTAGTTTGGTTAGGAGTAGAGAAGGAGTATCACCTGGGATGGTTCCGGAGTGATAGAATTATGTTCGGAGATTGGATCATAAAGAAAGGAGGTTTATATAGAAGGAATAATTATCCGGAATATTTTGTCGGCGGACACTGGATGTCCCGGATCATGTAAATATGTTTATATGATAAGTACTTAATTCTAGGAATTAATTAGACAAAGTATTAATTAATTAAATATTAATTAATAAATAAAAGGGAAAATTAGTTAATTAAAAAGGCGAATAAAAGGTGGCTGCCACATGGGCCCTAAGGGCCCACATGGCAGCCGCACCACCACTAGGTGGTGGTGGGCCAAGGCGCCAGGAGGGGAGGCTCACCCTCCAAGCCGAAACCCTAATGGGCCTTAGGGCCCATGGGGGAGGCGGCGGCGGCCAAGGGGCCGGCCGGCCTAGGGTGGGCCCGACCCCACCTAGGTCGGTGCGGCCATGGCGGGTATTACCCAAGGCGGCGACGGTTGAGGCGGTGGGGGGAGTTGGAGTCCCACTCCAACTCCTCCTCCCAAACCGAATTAGGCAAGGGGTTTTTCCCCCTTGCCCAAGCCGACTTGGACTAGGGGAAATCTTTCCCCTTGCCCAAGTCCCTCTACCCCTTGGATCTACTATATAAACCCCACCCCCTCTCCTCTTGGAGACACACAATTTGGAGGCAAGACTAGAGATCTCTCCCGGGAGCTCTCTAGATCTAGATCTAATCTCTCTCCCTCTCTCCCATATGTTGGGGTTCTCTCCACCATACGTATACCAGTAGCTCTTAACTCTGGCACGGCGAAGCGCTGCTGGATCTTGACGGACGTACGTGTGCGAGCTCTCAGAGGGGCGATACGTCCTAGACGTTTGACCCTCACTCTGTTGGATCAAGAAGGCTGTACAAGGGATCGGTAACATCCTCGCCGCCATGCTTGGCCGTGAGGATCTTCATCAGGCATCATCGACATCGTCACCGACAACTCTTCCGCGTCTCGTTGTTGGTAACGAAACAGTACTAAGCCTCCCATGTATCTTCATAGTTGTTCCTGGCTGTTACGTAGGTCAGAATTTTTTTAAATTCTGCTACGTAACCCAATAGTGGGCCCGCCCAACAGGATCTCCTCCAGCTGGATTTTGGTTTTACCCATTTTTATTTTGTTTTTTCCTATTTTGCTTTCTTCTTCGTTTTTCTTCTCTTTCTCATTCTCCTTTTTTGTTTTCTTCCTTTTTGTTTCTTTTTCCTTTTCTTTTTTCTATTTTATTTTATTTTCTGTCTTTTCTCATTTTTATGTTAAATACATTTTTATGTCGTGGAGAAAATATTATTTTGATTTTGTTGAAATAACATATATTTTTTTGAAAAATCATTCAAATAACATCAATGTTCGTACTAAAAACCGTTCAAATCTATACCTAATAATAAAAGCACTAAGGTTTCTTGTGTTACGTCATTTTTTTTGCCGATTTTACCCTCCCACCAAACCACATATTTACCCACCACTGCCACACATAAGTTAAAAACGGTTCGTTTTTTTCGTGTCGTTATTTTCCCGTGCGCTGCTCGACCGGCCCAGCCTGGTTTGGCCTCTCGACCGACAAAACAACTCGAGGTCGATCAGGTTTGGCCTCTCGCACGTCTCCTACTGGACGCGTTTCCTAGCTCCGAGCCCTGGTTCGCTATATCTATCTATCTATCTATCTATCTATCTATACTATATAATATGGCTACAGGAGGTGTTGGTACGTCGTGGCTGTTTTGCAGATTAGCCCCTCAAGTTCATGGAAATTAACCCGCAGTCCCAAATAACGGTTCAGTTATTTCTTATTTTCACCGATCGATGTCAGCTTCTTTTCCCCATCCCCGTGTCCGCCGCCGCCGCGTTCACCTCCGAGTCCCTCACGGCGCTCGACGTGCGCGAGGCCTCCATCCCCGCGCGCCTCGCCGAGGCCTCCGATGCGCTCTCCGCCGCCGTAGCCGACGCCGGGTCCACCGCGCCGCCTCCCGCGAGTCCCCACGGTGCAGACCACCGCCACGCAACCACCTCCCCATCCCACGGGGTGGAACCGCCGAATCGCGGCCCCACTTCAGATGCAGGAGCATCCTGGCGACGGAGATGCGGGAGGGCTGGGAGGACGCGGACGCCCGGACCTGCGTCTGCTGCGCCAGCCAGCGCAAAGGGAACGGGACGCGTCTGCTGCTTTTAGGAAGGGAACGACGCCCTGCAGGTACGTGCGTGTCACATCGCCGCTTGCTTTCGCCGGAATCCAGCTCGTCGGGGAAGCTTCTTTAATCTCTGCTTATTTCTCTTCCTTCCTTTTGCAGCAACCTCCAGGAACTGCTGCGGCGGCGGCGGCCGGCCACCACCCAGCCACAAACACAAGATCCAGAGGATCCCCTTCCTCTTCTTTGCCTGCGCCGCCGCTCCTGACTTCCATCCGCGGAGGACTCCCACCACAAGACGTTGACGGAGGGAAGCAGGTGCTGCACGCCACCGGAGGGAACAACCTGCACGCGCACGCCGGAGGCACCATCTCGACCTCCTCCTCTGATGCGTCCACCGCAAAAAACAAAAAGCATTGCCTCCTTTTGCCGCTGGCCGTGACACACACCACCCTACTCCTTCAGGTGAGCCTCTGGTTAATGTTCACTGCTATGTAAAGTTTGGGGTTAGGATGTTGGGATTCTTGCTTGCATCAGTGAAATGCGGATACCCATCTCGTGCACTGGAATCTTTCATCTCACCACATAGTTCAAAAATGATTACCGCTGAGCAAATAGTACAGCTTCTTTTCTGTACCAGCTGGGTGCCGTTGAGCTGTTTACAAATAGGCTAAAGATCACTCGTGTGTTTTTCAGAATAATACAACATCACACATTCGGGTGAGTAACATATAGCGCCGTTTATTCGTGACGATTCTGTACCTCGGCTTCTTCGTGTTCAATGCCCCAGTTAACAGGTCTGATTGATGATCCTCATCTCTGTTTGGTTTGTTATATACCTCCATGCATGTTTGGTTCAGACCCAACAGCTTTACTTCATTTTCTTCGCATTGAAGATCAATCTTTTCTTTGGCCGTGCTCGAGTTAATGTTTGCATTTTAATACTGATTTTCTGCTTTCGGAAATGATATCCGACTTGGCAGCAAGGGCTTTCGTACCTGCTTGCGTGGCGGTGGTCTGCACCGTGGGGACTCGCCGGGGCTCGCCGCTCTCCGTTGCTAGACTTTGCTCGCCTAAATTGATCTGCCGCCGCCCCTGGTAGACCTGCGCGCCTGAACCGCATCTCTGGCGTGCGCCCCTGGTAGACCTGCCCCTCTTCCCCACCGGCCACCACACCAACAGGAGCTCCCTCCCCCTCCCCCAGTCCCCCTCAGCAGCGCTGAGGTGTCCAGGTCGAGGGGCACACCTACCCACGCCTGGAGTTGGGTTGCTGGCGGCGAGGGAGCTCATGCTGCTGCTGAGCAGAGGTGGCCGTCGTTGTGGTGTTCAGCCTGCTCGCGTGTGTGTGTGCAGAAAGGGAGGCTGGGCTGCTCCTGTGTCTGGGGTAGATGGAGATAACTGATAGATAGCTGATTTTGTAAGTTGAGGTTAGTGTGTGTTAACTGAATGCTAGCTGACTACGTAGTTGATGGTAGCTGAATTTCAGTTAAATAAATGAATGCTAACTGAATATATATTCAGATACGAATTAAAGTTAAGTGTCCAGCTTCAGTAGCATATGAGAACTGTCATTTGTTTACCTTGCTCCTTAGCAGCGCATCGATCCACTTGCTTGGTTGCAATTGCACAGGTCAAAGTAAATGTCAATCCTTCCATTAATGGAGCTTCTTTAACCTCCCAAAGAGCGTGTATGAAGTTTTACTTTAGTTTTACAAAACCGTTTTTCGTGCTCTTCAATTTTGTTAATATTACTGGACTTCGCCAAGTGAGACCAGTGTGCTCTGTCATCATATTTCCGAGCGCCGGCAAGCTCTACAACTCCTGGCGCCGAAGACCATGCAAGTTCTTTATCATAAACAGACCATGCAAGCCCTAAAGAAAATTTGTCGGAGTAAGCATGAACAGTAAGCTATGAGCTTCAGTCAACTCATAAATCCTAGCCACTACGTGTTTTATATATAATTTCCATGGACAAAACAAGTGGAGTTTTCTTTTGAATTAATGAATTTGACATCACCTAGCTGTACATGCGCATCAGCAATGGATTGTAAATATCAACCACGCCTCTAAAAATCCATCATATCGTAAGTTTCTCACTATTTCTTGCTTTTTTTAGACAACGGCTAGCAGAATATTTATGATACCACCTTGCATGTAGTTGGAGCATGCTATTGAATTAAAAACTCTTCATAGGTTAAACTTTTCCTGTAAGTATACTTATTTTCATTGTACTAGACTTTCTTGTTTTCTAATGTGCTATTTTTCTTCTTTAAGGTTCAGTTTGATGAAAAAAAGATGAATTCTAATCTTGGCTTCCTTCAGTTGAAAAGATACTCCCTTGATTGCTTTGACCACTCTTGAAGGCTTCCGTTGAGTTCAGGATAGTTCAATTGTTTTTGCCCTAGGGCAATCTGATATTCAAGTGCACAATTTGTTATCTACGCTGTCGTTTTCTCTCCAATTATGTTGAACTTTCTTTCTTCAGCGAGCATTTTATAGTAGTACAAATATTTCAGATCCTACACTAGGCAAGTGGTATATGAAATACACCTTTTATCTTTTTTATATCTTGTCAGTTTTATAAAACTTCATTCTGAAACACCAAGAACATTAACCCATCTTCCAACCATTGTTCCAGACTTACTCAAGAACACCGAAACATGGACCCTGAGTTTGTTGACCACAAGCTTGTCTGCTGCCATGTGCCAACTTTACATAGGATTCAAGCTGGAAAGACAGAGCACGTGTTCGACAATGGCCCGGAGGCCTTGATAAAGAGCTTCCTAGACTTATAGATGAAACATCTGTGAATGAGGCCTTGACAAAGCACTTCTCAGTAGATTCACTGGAAACCTGCTTGTACTGTGACACCCTGAAGATATGTGTTCACTTTCCCCACATGTGTGTATCGTAATCTGTGCCAGCCTTTGGTGATTATATTTTTTCAGACCTGCACCATTACAGGAAACATTTTGTCAATAAGGATACCGTTTACAAATTCCTAGATTGTGAGGCCGTGATAGTTATGTAGATGGTTGTTTTATTTTGAAAGCTCCACTATTTAAGAAGCTGAATTGTCTACTATTTGTGCTTGTATTTTAAAATGGTGACGATATGGTTTATGTTTTACTTTCCTTCGCTAAGAAACCCTACTATCTAAAATCATCTTGGATGACGAAAATGTGAGACGTGCCTTTAGAGGCCGACGAGGCATCAACATTGAGTGTAGCCTCACTTCTTCTGCCGTGGGTGCTATGATGCCTCTGGTTACCTATTCTACCTCTACACAAATAGCTATGATGCCTCTGATTACCTATTCTACCTGTACACAAATGAGCATTAATAACGATAAAACCCAAAGACCGAGGTGCGAAAGGAAAATAAGGGAAGAAAAGCCATCTGGCTTCTTGCAATGTGGCGAAAGGAAAGGAGTTACACTTACACCAGAGAAAGGATAGCACTGGTATTATATGGTCGGTGGATAGTGGGAAGTGGAAGGAAGCAACATCTGACGTAACTACGATGACCATTCGACAGAGTTGGAGAAAACATCGGCGAACAGTAGTGAACGACATGTGTTGGAATTATGTGACTATCATTGAGAACATTCTGAAAACCGGGTGGGAAATACAAGAGATGACATAAGCATCGATCAATATCATGATTTGTAGTTTGAATATCTCAAAATGCATGTGCATATTCTTTGCCTTGCGTTAGTGATTTTGATCTTGAAATATTCAAAAATTAGTTGCATTATGTATTCATGGTATAGATATCCCCATGAATCGATGTAATCATCCACCTCTTCGTATAGTAGTTACCCCACCTAGTATTAGTGGAGTTACCCATGCATTTATGATATAGTTATCCCAACAAAATTTATATAGTTACCACATTATTTAGGTAATATTTATCCACTCAGTACTAACAGAGTTACCCGTGCGTTCTATCCCCATGAAATCGATATAGTTACTCTACTCTATAATCTATAGGTAATAATTACCCATCTAATATTGATGGAGTTACTCATGCATTCATGATATAGTTATCCCAAAGAAATCTATTTATTTACCCTACTCTCTAGGTAACGGTTAGCCACCTAATACTGATAGAGTTACCCGTGTGTTTATGATATGGTTATTCACCACGAAATGGATGTAGTTATTCTACTCTCTCTACCCACCAAGTACATCCTACTCTCTCTACCCACCAAGTAAAGATGGAGTTACCCACCCATAAATTATGGAGTTACCCATGTACTCATGATATATCCACCACAAAATTGATTTAATTACCTTACTCTCTCAATAATAATTATCCATATAGTATTGACGGAGTTAAGCACCATGTAGTCATGGGTTACCCGTGTTTCATTATATAGTTACCCACCACAATTATCCATCTACCCCCTACGTTCCAAAATGTAAGATGTTTTAGCCTCTCTTTTTTTGAATGGATTCGGACGTATATAGACGCATTATAGTGTGTAAATTCACTCATTTCGATCCGTATGTAGTCCATTTGAGAAAACCTAAAACGACTTATATTATGGAATGGAGGGAGTAATATTGATGGAGTTAACCACCATGTACCACAAGAACGATTTAGTTACCATACTCTCTCGGTAATAGTTACCCACCCAAAATATGTAGAGTTATCCATTGTTAAGGATAAAACTACTCACCACAAAATCGATGAAGTTACCATACTCTCTCGTTAATAGTTACCCACATAGTACTGATGGAGTTATCCATGCATTCTTGTATAGTTATCCATCACGAAACCGAATTAGTTAACTTGCCCTCTAAATAATGTTTACCAACTTAGTACTTATTAAGTTGTCCATCTATATTTTAAGATCTAGTTGTAAGCATGAAAATAATATAGTTATCACTCTAATGTTTATTGAGGTCTATAGCCTTTTTAGTATATAGTTACCCACTTATACACGATATAGTTAGCATTCCACGATGATAAGTCTTCCAGTATAAAATTAGGTGGTAACTTGTAAAGTTAAAGAACGGAAAGAACGAAAATGAGATCTAGTTTCAAACCAAAACTAATCATTGGTCGGGGTGGGTAACTTGCACACTACAGGCTGGATAACTCATGTGTTACTGGTGGGTAAATTTTGACTCCGAAAAAATGTCGTCGAAACATATCAACATGAGATTTAGTTTCGAAGATCTTGCCGCGACTAGTCCAACGGTGAAAACGGATACTGAATCGGATAAACAGTTTGTCCTACAAAACATTTTAAAAATTTAGATTTTCCATTTAATGCGTATTATGTCACCGGTTTTGCTTGTTCAGTATTAGTAGCATGCATGCACGTGGGAGAGCAAACTATCTTGTGTGGATTTGTGTGATGTTTTATCCTAACGTTTTATGGTTAAGCTTAACCGTAGAACGTTCTAAACGTAGTCGCGTCCTATATCAAACCTACACTAGCTAAGACTCATATCTCGGTGCGAAATTGGAGATGTAAAAAAGACATTCTTCTGCCTAGACAGATGGCTGCTCTCGGAACCTCTAGCTACTGCCTTCCAAGCTATATACTCTCACCACCTCAAACATTTTGATTTTGCTCACACGGATCTGCCGGAAGAATTGATGCTTACCCGCATAACAGACTAACCTCGGCCGCTACTGCTGAGCTCTTGGATCAGCTGGATCGACGCACTCTGCTCGATGGGTCAAGCTTCACCTCCAACAAGCTTCAGCTAATCTGGGAATCCGTCCTCCCCCAGAAGGTGAAAATCTTTGGATGGCTTCTACATTTTGACAGGTTGAATACTCAAGCCAACCTCCTCAAAAAGACCATCATCGCCAGCTCCTGGTGCCCGCGCTGCAACCAACCCGTCGAGGACAGAAGACACCTGTTCTTCCAATGCAAAGCTGCTTAGGGCTTGATCTTAGGGCTGATCTTCAGATTGGACATGATGTGCGAATCACATTACTAAGTATATCAAAGATGAACAAAACGGCGGCCTCACAGCGCCCCGAGTCGCTGTAGCTTACTGTAGATTACTGTTCAATTCTACAGTGTTCTACAGTTACTCGATCCCAGCCGTCCATCGACGATCGCGCGGCCATCCAGACGTGTCCATGACGGTTTTGCAAAAACAACCTCCACAAATCGAGCAAACCAACCCGCAATCCACAGCTCAACGGCAAGAAGGACCATTTTGCAATTACATCAAAGTTGAGGACCCTTTTTGCAAATACACCCGCAGACCTCACCTTCCTCCCCTTCCTCTCCCGCGAGGCCGCGAGGCCACCGGCGCCGCCGTCGCCTCTGGCCGCCGCGCTGCTCCTCGCCGCCCAGATCCGTGCCCCCACGCGCCTCCGCCGTCATCGCCTCCACCGTCTCCCCGACGGACGCGACCCGGGATGCCGCGGAGGCGGCGGATTCGACGCGGCCGTGCGCGCCCGTGCGCGCTGCTCTCCGCCGCTCCCGCGGCCCACCGGCGACGCTCCGACGACCTCCAGCCAGCGGCGCCGCCGCTACCGGATGCTCCACGTCCAGGCGCGTCGGCCGCGCGCGCCCGCACGTCCCGCCTCGCGCCAGCGCGCCGCCGACGTCGTCCTCGCCGCCGCCACGGCTCCGCCCTCGGTTACGTCATCGTTGACGCCGTCGCGCCGCCCAGCGGGCCTGGGCCGGCCAATTGGGCCTACACGCGGGCCGGCCTGGCTGGCCGCTGCGCTTTTTTTAAAAATAAAATAAAAATCCCTTTGTTTTCTGATTTCCAAATGACAAATTTTAATACACTTTACTCCAACAAACATTAATAAAAAAAATAAAGAAATTTCGACATATTCGAAAACATATTTGAACACCCAAAACTACTAAATAATTGCAAGTTTTCGTCATATTCAGAAACAATAAATATTAGTGGAAAATGAAATCATATTTGAACACACAAAATTACTAAATAATTGCAAATACTCCACAACACATAAACATGCTCGCAAACATGTTTGCAATTTTCCAATTAGCCAGCATTTGCATATTTCCTAATTCGAAAGACATTAATATACTTTACTTCAACAAACATTACTGAAAAATAAAGAAAAAATTGGACAACTCCATTTCCTGTTTTTTCCCCTTTTCCCTGATTTTCTTTTCCCAAATTTCCTACAACTTTTCAAACATAATTTCCAAAATTTTCAAATTCACACTGCTTTAAAATACCGACATTTCATATTTTCCATTTGAAATGTGAACATTCCACACAATTTTAGAGAAAAAAAATGTATTTCCCCAAGCCATTACTTCCCTCTAAAATATTCGATTAATTTCTAGGTTTCAAAAAATACACACAAATCCAATACTCTAATTTTACTAATTACAACAATTCCACCCATACATACGAAATACACGGTAAAAAAAATTGAAAATTCAGCAGTTCCATCTATTTTCATAAATTATTTGTAATTTCACAGGTGCGACCCATTTGTCGGGTTTTTAAACAACTTTTCAATGTGTCCATCTGAAAAATTGAATTTTCTACACCGTAGTACTCACAAAAATAATAGCAGCAATTCATGAACACAAAAATGGAAAAAATAAAATCGTCAACTAATTACGGCATATCATCGCATATCGAATTTGAAGAATTAAAATTTCCCGAATGCCAACCCAATTTCCTTCAACAATATACAGACAAATAATAAATGTCCTAAAATTAACACCTTCTGAACTAATAATTGAAAAAAAAAGTTTCATATTTCTTATAAACAGAAAGTGCAACCCATTTGTGGCAAAAAAAAACTAAATATTCCAAAATACTAAAGATTTGGATAAAATCAGCGTCAGCTTCCAACGAATTTCGAGATTTCCAAATTAGATAAAATATGCAACCTATTTATGTCATAAAAGAAAAATGAACAATATGAAGATAGTGCAAAATTAGAGAAAATAAACGAAAAAAATCCCTTTAATTCTATGGTCCAAAAAAAAATGCTACGAAGGTATCAAATTAACTAAAAATAGAATATGTGTTCTACTGTACGGTCCGAAATGATGCACAAAATATGTCAAATTTTCCATAATTCTAGAACCACCAGAAATTTTCATACAGAAGATGCAAAAAAAAAAGGCATTTAAACAAATTCCACAAACTACTACATGCTGCAATACTCACATTTCAAAACAAAAAAACAAAAAAAAATTCCTTGACTACAGAAATATTTCCAGGCAATAAATTTGTTCCCTCTAATTACAGAATGATTCCAAATTGAATTTAAACTAAGTACATTACACTAACTACAACTATCACCTTTCCTTACAATATATATAACACAATTAAAAAGAATACACAAATTATCACATTAAATATTCTCACCAACCGCGCGGCGTGTCGCCGCGCAAAATATAACTAGTTCCAGTTTAAGGCACATCATCGTCAGTCAGTTGTCCATTGTCTTGGATGTTTTACAAATGACTGATGTATGCATCATGCAAACCGGTTGTAGGTCCTGATATGCCTTCATGTGTCTCTGACATGCTATTTGAGAATGCCTTTTTTTCTGCCTTATGTAAGGTTGAACTATGCAACGATCTAGGAGTATGTGTTGACTTGAAATCGGTTATACCCCTATCACAATTTTGTGTGCATTTGCTTCATTCTTTTTTCACAAATATGTATCAGAGCCCGTGGGAGAAGTCCCCAGAACCTGTTTTTCCTTGATCTTGTTCCTGCATCTGAGCAAACCTGGGAGAAGGTCCCCTTGGCCTAAAAATCTGTCTGTTGCCGATTCTGAAAACATATACTGGGCCTGGGGTATATGCCAATTAAACACTCCCATGATTTAACTCTCGTCAGGTTCAGGCGTTCGGCGAACCCGTCTTCTGACCTAAAAAAATCGCATATTATAAATTCGCATGTGCCCTTTTGACTCGCCTAAAGGCATGGACGTGCCCATATGGGCCAAAAGCCAAGCATGACTGCTTCCAGTTTCAGCTCATGAACATTATCTCTTTCCATAAGCTACTGCAATGCCGTACGTGTGGTGTGCGTGTAGTGGTCGGGCAAGGGTGATGTGCGTCTCTGTGTGAAAGTCGCTTATCTGCAACTCCCAAAATGTTTAAATTGGGAGTGAAAACATATAAAATATGTCCCGTAACATCAAAATAAGTTCGAACAGAGACACCACCCTGTGCAACTAAGGGCAACTCCACCGCAACGACCCAAACGGACAGGGTCCGGTATTTTCTGGCCAGTTCACCAACGGGACGACCCATTTGGTCTGCACTGGCCTTTTTTTCTCTCTCATACAACCACATTGCACACATTTAAAAACAAATGAATTCATGCAAATAAACCTGCCATACCAGCATACAATCGTGTAGCGATAGTAGTCAAAGCAAATCACGAATTATTTATTACAACCAAATTGAAATAAAATTGTAGCGGATGAATGTAAATAAAATTATCATAGTTTTACAACCAAATTGAATAAAATTGTAGCAACACATCATGCCCCTGATTGGTTTGCCGCCGGTTGGTTTCCATAGTGTTGCAACATATGTTCAACCAAGTCATTCTGAAGAGCCTTGTGAGCATCTCGACCGCGCATCTCTACATGAAAGTGGATGAAGTTTGCAAAGGTTGCGGCTCCACCGATAGGCTCAATCAATTCACTCTGAAACTGCCAATCTTGGTCATAGATGATGACATCACGCTCATCCTTCACGATCATGTTGTGCATGATCAAACAAACTGTCATGACCTCCCACATGGTGTTCATGCTCCATGTTCTAGCAGGGTGGCGAACAATAACCCACCGACATTGGAGGACACCAAATGCACGCTCCACATCCTTTCTTGCACTATCTTGTTATTTGGAAAACTGTGCTTGCTTCTCTCCATCAGGCTTGGAGATGGTCTTCACAAAAGAAGTCCATGGAGGATAGATACCATCAGCTATTGACGGAGATGTACCCTGGGGATGTACCCTTCGGGTGTTCTGCTATGAGGATACCTGGTGCACGTACGAGCTAAGGCCCATGGACCGGCCTCGACCAAAGCCCACGAAGGTGGCCCAAGAAGATGACGTATGCTCCAAGTTTAGTAAACCCTGAGTCGACAGAAACCGACCTTACCTGTAAACCTAGTCGGTTACGAATCCTCGAGACCCAGCCTCCTATATAAAGGCTGGGAGGGCCGCCGATCTTGGTCAAGCAATACTCGAACCACCATAGCCCTTGCGAGATCATCATCTCGCCGGGACGCCATTGTACAACTCATATATCAATAACCAGACAAGGAGGAAGTAGGGTGTTACCCTCCGGGGGCCTGAACCTGGGTAAACCTTGCTTGTCAGCCGACGATACTACCAACACCACCACGTCTCTCCCCTCTAATCTTAACACTAGGTATCGAACCATGGGTATTGATGAGTTAAGCCCTCGTCAATTGGCGCCGTCTGTGGGAAAGACCGGTGTTGGATCTACGGTTTCGGCGGCTCCATCAGCAAACGGCAACTCGCCGACCTCGGAGGCGAAGATCGACTCGCCAACTTCATCAGCAAACGGCAACCCGCTGATTCCTTCAGCGAAGATCAACTTGCCAACTTCATCAGCAAACGGCAACCCGCAGATTCCTTCGGCGAAGATCGACTCGCCAACTTCATCAGCAAACGGCGACCCGCCGATTCCTTCGGCGAAGATCGACTCAGCAAATGGCAACTCGCCACCTCCATCGATCATCGCGCCGATGTACTTCGGCCCCTTCGGGTACGACCCGCACCATCCAATCGCGCGTCCGGTGTTTGCGGATCTCCACTCAGGTGCGGATATGACTTTTGGTAACTTCAATTTCCATGTTAGTCGTTGGGGAACGCAAAATTTGACAGATCCACGTCAACTCGCGGCAATCGCGCCTGCATCTCCGTCGATCGCATCTGCACCAACTTTGGCCGCGCTGCCGATTCCTTCATCGGCCGCACCTGCGTCGTCAACTGCACAATTCACGATTCTTTCGTCGGCGGAAAACGCTTCTTCATCAACTGTTTCGCCAAGCTCTGCATCAGCATCTTTCGACCTTCGTGGCGAAGCCGAGGGGGATGTCGAGTCTGTCTTCCAATACGACAGTGACAAACCACGCGTACAGTATGAGGACTGCAGCGACTTCGACTACTCCACTGATAGCAGCGGTGGTGAAAAAGGCATAATCTCAAACGTCATCCCTTTTCAAGTCTATATGGCTTTGGGAAACAATGGCACAGAAGGCGAGACATCTGAAGCCGCAGCTCGTCGCGCACCACCATCATATCCCGCCACGGTAACCATGTCGGACGGTCAGACACAACTCACCATCACGGAGGAGATGGCAGCAAAACCAAAAAAGGTCATTGAAGAATGCCTCCTAATGCCTGAAGGTTTGACTCGCGAAGAGCTCGTGACCTACCAATATTTCATGCGGCAAGAAAATCTTCGACTGAAGAACTACAAAGCAACACTCGATGAGCGGAGGAGACAGGCCAGCGTGTCGAGTGCGCGGCGAGCACAGTTGTCATCCCTCCACTCGATAGGGCAAACGTTCGCACGGCATCGTTACAGGCTACCTCGCCTCTCCGAGAGGGACAGAGCGGATCTCGTCCGCAATCTGGATGTGTCATTCATGACAGTCGATGAGGAAGGAATTCCTGTCCCCAAGACAGCCGAGGGAGCCTTGATGTCAGTATCTGCATATCTCAGAACAATGCAGCCAGCTGCAAACGATCCAAATGGGGCAATGCACCGACAGCAAATCAGATCCCTCAATTTAGCTGCTGTAGCATTGGCTCTGGTAGTCGGCGTTGTCGAAGGAAGCACGCCACATGGGGGAAACAAAACCAGCCGCACGGAAAGCCCGCAAAGAGAATTACAAACTCGCAGAAATCGCGACCGTACCGTTACCATACGCGAGGACCGGGATCGCGGACATCGCGATAGCGATAGAAGGAGCACTCGACATCGCGCGGAGGACAGCGGTGTGCACGGAGTCGTAACACAGCATCGAGAAGCAAAAGTCACTCCGGGAGGTCTCGCTCCTCAAGCAGCGAGTCACGCTCGGACGATGAGTTCAAGCCGTGTGGGTCCTTGTGTTTCAGTCGACGCATTCGCGAGACCAAGATGCCAAAAGGGTTCAAGCTCACATCTGAGACGCCCAAATTCAACGGTCGCCAAAAGCCAGCATCTTGGCTAGAGGACTACAAGATAGCAGTCACATGTCAGCGCGACACTCTCACAACTGCCATGCAGTACATACAGCTGATGCTCGAGGGCGTGGCCCGCGCTTGGCTCAGAAACCTACCCCGTCATGCATACGATTCATGGGACGACTTCGAGGAAGACTTCGTCAAGAACTTCAACGTGGCAAGCGACCGACCTGCCACGTTCGAAGAACTGCGAGCCTGTAGGCAGCGTTCGGACGAGACGATGAGATCATACATCCGACGTTGGACCACCATATGCAACTCCATAGGCACTGTATCGGAGGATAGAGCCATCGATGCTTTCACGGCAGCCTCGCCAGGCTCGACTTCTAGGAAGCACTCGGGTGCAAGAAGCCGAAGTCCGTTGCCGTCCTCTTGAAGGTCGCCAATGAATGGGCAGACGGTGAAGACTCGATACGAGATAAGCAAAGCGGGTCACCACGCCGCGACAGCAAAGACTGGAATCGCAAAGACGGCCGCAACAACGACCGAAGAAAGAGGCGCAAGTCCCATAATTACGATGATGAGGAAAGCGCTGGCCTTGTCGCCGCAGTCAACACGCGCGATGAGCGTGACCGAGGCAGAAACCATCAGGACGATCGCAGCGGAGGCCGATATGACGATCGCAGTCGTGATTACGCCCCGCGCAATGATGGATACCACAAACGGGAGTGGAGAAAACCCCGAGAAGACCCGCAAAATGAACGCGAACTCGAGGAGAAATCGAGGAAGAATGCCGTTTCCACATGTTTAAAGGTGAAGATGGCAAGCTTCACTCGAAACATCTGCTGAAAGATTGCAGAAAATTCACAAGGCTAGCGGTAGGCTACGTCAAACGCTATCACCCGAGACCGGCTGCGGCGGCGCTGCCGGCTCCGCCGCCCTTCCAGCGCCAGCAGCCGCGAACATGGCAGGCGCTATCCATCACCAGCAGCTCATAGAAGCTCCAGTAGCAGCGCATAACCATACCCGAGGCACGCGGGCAGATGAACATGATACAAAAAGGACGTCCCTCTAACAGGGAGCAAAAGCTGATAACCCGACAAGTCAATCTGGCTGTCATGGCGCCACCCGCCGTTCCTGAGTACTTGAAGGGGTCGGAGACCAGCATCACCTTCTCCCGCGAGGATCATCCACCTGCCATAGCTGCCCAGGGCACGCTGCTTTGGTACTCGACGCTCAAATCGGCGGCTACGCTATGTCTAAGGTCTTTATGGATGGAGGAAGTGGAATCAACATCCTGTTTGGATACGCTCCGCATGATGAACCACTCGACGGAAAACTTGCCCAAGTCAAGCAACACCTTCCACGGTATCGTCCCAGGCAAAGCGGTTTACCCGCTCGGCACAGTGCAGTTCCCGGTCGTCTTCGGCGGGCCAGGAAACTTCAGGACAGAGAAGATCGACTTCGAGGTCGTCGACTGGAAATCACAATACCATGCTATATTGGGACGCCCGACATTCGCTCGGTTTATGGCGGTCCCGCATTACGCATATCTCAAGTTGAAGATGCCAGGACCAAACGGTGTCATCACGGTGAACGGGAACTTCCAACGCTCGGATAGTTGCGACAGGGAGTTCAGCAAAATATCCGAGTTCTTCGGCATGCAGGAGCGGCATGAGCAGCTCGCAGAGCTCTATCCCAATGACCGCACATTATTCCCTGAAGCCAAAAAACCGGCACCCGATGCCGCCTTCAGCGCAACAAACGACACACGGTCGCATCAGGTGCACCCGACGGATCGTCCAAGACGGTCAACGTGTCATCAAGCTTAACTCCCGCATAGGAAGGCGCGCTCGTCAATTTCCTCCGTGAGAACTGGGAAATTTTTGCCTGGTGTCCAGCCGACATGCCAGGTATTCCCAGGGAATTTGCCGAGCACTCTCTTCAATTGTTTCCAGATACGAGACCCGTGAAGCAAACGATGCGCCGCTTCTCTGAGCCGAAGCGGAAGGCCATAGGTGAAGAAGTCGACAGGCTACTCGCAGCCAAGTTCATCCGCGAGATCAAGAAATCTGACTGGGTCGCCAACCCAGTCCTGTGCCAAAAAGCATACAGAGATCCTCCGCATGTGTGTCGACTTCACCGCCCTTAACAAGTGCTGCCCCAAGGACCACTTCCCGCTACCTCGCATCGACCAGATAGTTGATTCGACTGCGGGCTGCGCACGCCTATCCTTCCTGGATGCCTACTCAGGCTATAACCAGATAAGGATGAAGGCCGAAGACGAGGACAAAACAGCCTTCATAACGCCACATGGCGTCTACTGCTACACCACAATGCCCTTCGGGCTCAAGAACGCAGGTGCTACGTACCAGCGCATGATGCAAAATTGCCTCAGCAAACAGATTGGGCGCAACGTCCAAGTCTATGTCGACGACATCGTCATCAAAACCAAACAGGAGGACACCCTCCTCGACGACCTGCGCGAGACATTCGCCAATCTCAACCGATACAATATCAAGCTCAACCCCAAGAAGTGCGTTTTCGGCGTACCAGCCGGACAGCTCTTGGGATACCTTGTCTCAGCTCGAGGCATTGAGGCGGACCCGGAGAAGATACAGGCCATACTGACTATGGAACAGCCGACCAAACTTCGAGAGGTGCAAAGACTAGCGGGTCGAGTGGCCGCTCTCAGTCGATTCATCAGCAAGCTCGGCGAAAAAGCGCTCCCTTTCTATCAGCTGATGAAGAAGTCAGACAACTTCGAGTGGACGCCAGAAGCTCAAGCAGCCTTCGTCGACCTGAAGCGCACACTCACAACTCCTCCAATCTTGGTCGCGCCTCGGGAGCGTGAGCCGCTGTTCTTGTATGTCTCCGCCACCAACCGGGTGGTCAGTACCGTCCTCGTCGTCGAGCGTATGGAAGAAGGGCACAATCATAGCATACAGAGACCCGTGTACTACCTCAGCGAGGTCCTCTCCATATCAAAGCAGCGGTACCCGCACTACCAGAAGCTGGCTTACGCCGTATTCATGACATCACGCAAAGTCGTGCACTACTTTGTCGAGCATCCGATCAGTGTCATCAGCGCGGCAGGCATACGTGATATCCTCACCAACCCTGACGTGACCGGCGGGTCGCTAAGTGGGTCATCGAGCTTGGACCTCGAGATATAAAGTATGAACATCTGAAGGCCATCAAAGCTCAAGTCTTGCCTGACTTCATCACCGAGTGGATCGAAGCTCAGCTACCAGGCATCCCCGATGTGTCCAACTCATGGACTAGAAAAATGAGGGCGCAGGCGTCATCCTCCTGTCCCCACGAGGGGATAAACTCCGCTTTGTCTTGCAGATGGATTTCGTCAAACCCTCCAGCAACGAGGCTGAGTACGAGGCCATATTGCACGGCATGAAGATGGCCAAGGCTTGCGGGTGCACACGCCTCATGATCTATGGCGACTCAAATCTCGTGGTGCAGCAAACGATGAAAGCCTGCGACGCCACTGCAGACAACATGATCGCTTATCGCGAGTTATACAACACCATGGAGGGCAACTTTGACGGCTGCGAGTTACGCCACATCGGGCGCGAAAGCAACGAGGAAGCAGATATGTTAGCCAACCTTGGCTCCACCAAAGCACCAGTACCACCTGGCGTCTTCCTCGAGCGTATCGCGCACATATCTAATAAGGTGAAGAAGCCTGTAGCACCCTCAACTCCGGCCACATACGACAAGGACATCCCGCCAGCACGGAGGATCCGCCGGTCGAAGTTCTTTTGATTGAACCGACTTGGACGCATCCCTTTCTCGCATACCTCCTACGAGATGAGCTACCCGATGACGCAGCCGAGTCACGTCGGATCACTCAAAGATCCAAGGCCTACACGATTATCAAAGGAGAACTATACAAGCGCAGCATATCAGAGATCTTTCAGAGATGCATTGCACTCGAAGACGGCAAAGCCATCCTTCGAGACATCCACGCAGGAACCTGTGGACACCACGTGAGCAGTCGGGTGCTCGTAGCCAAAGCCTTCCGAGCAGGGTTCTACTAGCCAACCGCACTCAGGGACGCAGAGACATAGTTCAAAGGTGCATCGGTGCCAGAAGTTCGCAAAAAGGCCACTAGCGCCTGCGTCAGAGCTAAAAACCATACCATTGGCTTGGCCCTTCAGCCAATGGGGACTTGACATGGTTGGGCCACTCAAGAAATCCTCGCGTGGAGGCCACACACATCTCTTGGTGGCAGTCGATAAATTCACCAAGTGGATCGAAGCGGTCCCTATCACAAATTCGACTGCTACGACGGCGGTGAACTTCATCAGGTCCATTATCTACCGCTTCGGGGTCCCCAACAACATAATAACCGACAATGGTACAAACTTCATAGCCGAGGAGTTTCGCGACTTCTGCAAAGTCCAAGGGATCAAGGTTAACTACGCATCGGTGGCGCACCCGCGGTCAAACGGTCCGGTGGAAAAGGCCAATGTACTTGTGTGCAGTGGGCTCAAGAAGCGGCTATTCGTGCCACTCAACCGAGCTGCGGGTGCCTGGGTAAAAGAACTCCCGTCCGTACTTTGAAGTCTGCGCACTACTCCAAACAGATCGACATAGTACACACCATTCTTCATGGTGTACGGCGCAGAGGCCGTCCTACCCTTCGACGTGCAGTTCGACGCACCCAAGGTCACGGCATACGAAGAAGAAGATGCGGAGGAAGCACTCGAGGATAGCGTCGATGCGCTGGATGAAGCACGAGACATTGCGCTTGCTCGTACAGCCATTTACCAGCAAAACCTCCGCAACTATCATGACCGTCGACTGCGCACCAGGTCCTTCATGGTCGGCGATTTGGTGTTGCGACTGAAGCAGAAGAAGGTGCACAAGCTCGCCTCTCCATGGGAGGGACCCTTCATTGTCACCGAGGTCATCGATGGTGGCGCGTACAGACTGAAGCACGCGAAGACAGGCGAACCTTCGCACAATCCTTGGAACGTTGCGCACTTGCGCCGTTTCTATGCTTAAACTGCTCAGTCATCAAATGTAATAGGCAATATGTCGGATAGCTGCAGGTTTCAGACACGCACTTTTCCTTACCAGGGTACCTAAGGGGACTCGAAGGTTTTTAGTGAGGCGGCATGTAGCTTAACATTGGAATATAATCAATGTTCCTCTATTCCTCTATGTTTACTCTTCGCACAAACAATGCCAAAACAAAAATAGCCACACCCGAATACTCGGGGGCTGCGCTCTAAAAAAATATCAATCTTCCGCAACGACACCTTGGCCGCACCCGAACACTCGGGGGCTGCGCCAACAGGTCAAACATACACAAAACACCGACGCACTCGAAGACTCGGGGGCTGCGCCGCACAAAGTTCAAGCAAAAAACATAAACGCTCTGCAGCCACACTCGAATGCTCGGGGGCTGTGTCGCAACAAGTAAAACCTCTCGCACTCACCCGAACACTCGGGGGCTGCGTGCCATGAAAACTCTACATAACTTATACTCGGGGGCTGAGCCCCATACATGTGTTACGTACACACAGATCGAGAAAATTCATCAGGTAACTTTATATAAATTTCTACAAAATACATGCCTAACCTATTCTGCAGGTTCATCCTTTGGTGCAGCCCATTTCTCCTCCTCCTTCAACACTTGATGAATCAGGACCAGCGCGTCCGTGCGAGTCTCCTGGTAGTGCTCCTGCATAGGCACAGGACCGCCACCAGGCGGGTGCGGGTCCCCGAGCAATTTTCTTCAAGTCAATATTCGGATAATGGGTCCGCACAAATGCGAGTGCAACATTTGCTCCGCCGATGAGCTGCTCTCACACAAATCTCCTGATGGCCTTGCCTTTACGGAATTTGTCCAGCAAAACTGACAGACCTTCCGGCTGTTCGTTTAAGGGAAACAACGCTTGATGCACTCTAGACAAAGCCAGCCTGCAGGTCTCGAGCAAAATGGCCACGCGCCAAGCGCGGTTCTGAAACTGGACAAGCACTCGACTTCTTGCCCGATCTGACCAGAAAGGGTGGGTCGAATACTCCGGTCTATTGGCCTGATCATCCAAACGTTCGCGCAGTCGAGCTTCCTCTTTCGGTTTATCAAAGCATGCACCTGCACAATCATAACACAGTTACATTTCGTCGACGACCTTGGCAAGGTCAATGTTTTGACTCGAGTGTACTCACATTCGAGTTGAAGATTCACTTTGTCCAGCTCTGTCAGCAGAAATAACTCCCGCTCCGTTGCCGGTGACGGTCTCGACTGAAGATCGGCAAGGGCGTCCTTCGTTTCTTTCAGCTCTGTCTCCATCGTCGTGAACTTCTGGGTAAGGTAGTCGATAAGCTTTTGGTCGTTGACACTTCGGGTGCTTGGCTTGGACGAAGAACTCCCCGAAGTTTGACCGGTCGATGCACCACGCGCTTGAGACTACATATAAGCAGAGTTCAAACATAAGCTCCATATATCAGTCGCAAAAACCCCGACCAGAAGGCTCGGGGGCTGTTTTTTCCAATTTCCACACATATTATAGGCATAAGGAGTGCAGGTCAGAAGATCATATTAAATCAAAAGCCCCATACGGCATTCAAATTCATTACAAACAGAAGCGCGGGCAAGCTAGCTACGCTGTCTACGACATTGACTCGGATATGGCCCTAGAGGCGCGAACGGCACACTCGGACATAGTGGTGGCGCGCTGCTCGAGCATAGTCACCATCTTCCTTGACAGTGTCCCCGCATCCTTCTTCATCGCGCTGGTCACAGCTGATTTTCCTTCAGAATTCTTCGGAAAACCAGCCACGGCTTTCTCGAAATCACCGACCACACCGTGTCCCCTTAGCAAAATGAAGGTGGTCTCAGATCCACCTACCATTTGAGCTCGGGCGTAATTCACCATGGTAGATGTACCAGGCGCAAAGACATCGGCCAACGCCTCCACAGTCGTGGGCGGCTTGTTCTTCGGCAGGACGGTCTGGTAGATAAACGTCAACGCACTCGAAGACCTGCGGAGGGCGTCTCGGGCGCGCGCACATATCTTGTCAAATGCGCTCGCCGCAACCTCCAAGGAGCCCTCGTCGGCAGCCGGCGCAGCACCAACAGTCTCTGTTGGACAAGCACAATTTAGAATCACGCCAGAGTTAGTCAAAAAAAAACTTGGCACTTTTGTCAGATTGTTATCTCCCATCACATGGGACAACGCGCGGAGTCGATGAGCTTGCAGTGCTTCGCGGGCCTCTGCTTCTTTGAGCTTCTGCCGCACACACTCGCGTTCAGCTGCAAATTCTTTCTCCAACTCCTGCACACGGGTTAAGGCTGTCGCCTTGTCACCTGCAAACAGCGCAAAGAAACAGTTAGCAAAAAAGATTTCACCTTGGCTCGCAGTTGGTCGCGCTCCTGCTCCACCTGCAAATACGTTTCACCTGACTCAAGCAGAGTACGGATAAACGACTGTGCGGCAAAAGGATTCAGTACAACAACATATAAAAATACTCAGGTTTGAGCCTATGCCCAACTATGTCTAGTTGCGCATAGCCTCGGGGCTACTCCCATCGGGAGCGCTGTCGCGCACCCGATAAAACTTGAAGAGTTCAGCATAGTACTTACGTGGTTATAGCGTGAGGGCAGTGCACCACTCGAAGTGGAAGGCACGTCTTCATGCGGCTTGGGACGAGGACTTGCCGGAGAGGTCTGTTGAGCCTCTGACCGAATCGCCTCACACGAAGGTGATACTGGCGTCACTCCGGGAGCGATCGGCCGGAGGTCATCCTTGGGCAAACTATCCTCACCCGGGCTGCACAAAACAAAAACAGATTAGCAGGGTAGAATAATCAAAGTGCGCCTCGAACGAGGGCGACTTGACGGGTGAAACCGTGCGCAATGGAGTCGCAGCCTTCGGCTCTTCCGTGACAGGTGAGGCGGAGCCCGAGTCTTCACCATGGGCAGCTGATAAGGCGAGTTGTCCGCAGTTGACGGCCCTTCACGTAAAAACCCCACAATGGTGCCAGAAAACACTTGCTAGCCCTTCGCGTGGTTACCTGCGTGAAAAGTAAATGGGTTAGGTTGAGACTCCAAGTGCAGAGTGTGTAGTAGTGGAAGACTTGTTTTCCCACGAGGGGTGACTCGAGGGTTTAAGATCGAACTCCCGGGGAATCAGTAGTGAAGATATATCTTCTTATCCTTCTTTTGGTTACCTATAAAACAAAGTTAAATGTTTTGGTCCTCAACCTCACCTGTAGTTGTCAAGCACAAGGTGTAAGAATGATATCAAGATAGTTATGCAATGCAAACAGGAAATAAATATGCAATGGTGGTGGATGCAATGGTAAATGATATTTTTTGGTTTTTAATGATGTATGCAAGATGAAAAGTATTTTTGTATTTTCGGATTTAATGATGGCTGAAAATAGAAAAGTGGTATATGGTGTTGGAAAGGTGTTTCTTATGATTAAAAATGGACCGGGGTTCATGGTTTCACAAATGCACTCTCTCTTTATAAAGTGGCAGACAATGGAACACACACAGAATTAACATATGAGATTGCAACACAAAGTTTGATAACAAGTTACTTAGATATATGGGCATCACGTCCTAACATAGAGACCTTTTGTTTATTAGTCTCTCTTATACTCCACCAAGATGCGAACCAAATCATAACACCTCAGTAATTAAGATGACTCAGAGTATAACAATAAGTTTCATGACATGAAGTGAAAATAAGAACATGCTGGATCTAGTCACAGGAAGAAGCTTGGTCACCCTCAACCCTTGCAGCATGGTATTTTTGTTTATCCCTAGTGAGGTAACAAAGTAAGGTAAACACCCAAGTGGATTACGATATTAAGTTGTCAGCTTACCGCACTCACCACTCCTCGTTACTCCAACTAATGCACACGTTCCCCCACACACGCTCTCATAAACATGCTTGATCATAACAAGTAGACAGGAACATGGTACATAATATGCATCTATACTCATAACTGAAACAAACATTGCAATCTCAAACATATATTAACTCATAGAAAGATCCACCACATGGGTATTACAAACATGACCGTAATCATGTTCAGCAGCTCATACGGTACTAATTAGTGAAGCTCAAGAGAGGAGAGATACATAAGTTACTTCCACAAACTCGTAGTCCAGAGGTGGACTACTCCCTCTTCATCATGGAGACGGTGGAGAAGTCGATGGAGAGGATGGAGACCACACCGGCAGCGCCCCGCCGGAGTTTTCCCCCTCCAATCTGCAGCTCATGATCTCCGTTTCGGTGTTTCTATGTTTTTGCGGCGCTCCCTTCGCGAAACGCCAGGAGACCTTTTTTATAGGCGTTTTTAGGTCAAGACGGAGTCGGTGGACGAAAGATCGACGGCAGCGGGGCCACGAGGCCCAAATGATTGGGCCCCACGCGGCCACAGTACCTGGCCGTGTGGGCCACCCCCTTTCTGCCTTCTGGCCTTCGTTTGCTTGCTTCCTTCGCTCCGAGGTCTTCCTCCTTCCAAAATACTGACGCCTGTATTTTTCCATAATTTTTGGACGACGTTTGGGTCCCTGAAACATAAAAGGAAAGAAATAGGGTTTTCTGCCTGCGCAGGGTTAATTCCATAAAAATAGGAAACAATTGATTTATTTCCTAAAATCATTAAATAACAGTAATATAACCCTTATATGATGCAAATATGATTGGAATATGTGTGATATAGTGCAAAGTTCATGTATGCATTTTACATGCATCAGCAGTCAACGCAGTCTCGTCTGCACGACGCCGCTTAGGTGGAGGTAGCTCTTCCTCCTCCTCATGCTCAGATTCCTCCACCTCGTCAGTAGGGGTGCGAGCGGAGGCGAGCGAAATATCGTCGAGAGCAGCCTCGGCTACTAAAATTTCTACCTCTTCAGTCTCCCCATCTTCGGGAAGTGGAGACAATCTCCTGATAACAACATGACCCTACATGCAAAATCAAACATGTCAGTTGAGAATCGTATATCACTTGGAAGTGCCAAGCTGAAGCAAAAGCGACCATACCGCAGGGAAAGGATGATCGTTGTCAAATGCATCGACTGGGCAGTCGAGAGGACAACTGTCATTTGCTGTCAGTTTGGTAATCGACCGAACTCGAGTCTCCACCTCCCTAGCTGACGGCAGAGCCTCTCCAACCACCAAACATGTCGGGTCATGCAAACCCTGGAACTCCCACATTGGGTGCGCCCGAACTCGCAACGGCTGCACGCCCCGCTAGATGAACGTAGCAATCAAATGAAGGCCGCTGACCTCACGGCCCACCATCTTCATAAGCTTAGCAATCTTGGCCATCAAAGGCTTCATCTCGGCCTCTTCAGCGGCAGTGGTGTGGTGCAGCCACGCTCGAGTCTGCTTCAGGGGCGCATGAGCGTTGAAGGCTGGCGACCCTTCCTGCATGGTACTAAAGTAGAACCACTTCTGCCTCCAGTTTTGCGCGGATTCGACTTGCTTAATGTCGAAGTACGCAACCTCCTTGCGGCTCTGGATGTTGAACCCGCCGACAGCATAAACGCCGCGCTTGCCGGCGTTCTTCCTCACATAGAAGATCTTCTTCCAAAGACCCCAGTGTGGGTGCACCCCCAAAAAACACTCACACAACACAAAGAATACGGCAATGTGCATAATGGAGTTGGGCGTAAATCGTGCAGCTGCACCTTGTACGCATACATCAAAGCGCGCATGAACTCGTGAATAGGGAAGGAGAATCCCCTATTCACGAAATCGTTGAAGCATACGCGCTCGCCCTCTCTGGGTTGAGGGCTTACCTCGTTGCCAGGAAGGCGCGTCGGCAGCAGCTCGGCCGAGGGAATCCATCCATCCCGCCGATACCCGTCAAGCTTTGACGCTTTCAAAGTGAACCGCGTCCAGTCGCCGGCCCTTTTCTTCATCGACGCCGCATCGCTGCTGGTCGCGGCGGCGACGTCCGCACCTCCCGCGGCAGCGGTGGTGGTAGCCGAGACAGCTTTCCTCTTCGAGGGCTTGCCCATGGTGGTGGTGGCTATGGCAAGAGGGAGCACAAGGAACAGAGGAAGAAGAAGCAGTGGCGGCGGGGAGCAGATGGCAAGTGAAAAATCTTTTACCTCGCCGCATCCCTTTTATTAACTGCGCCACAAATCTCCACCATTCGCGCAAGATTGTGTGCCATGGTGCATATCCAGCCATACACGTGGTGTTTGTGGAGAGCAACTGCCGCGGCCACTCCGCCCACTATGCACGGGAATCTAGGAGACCATCATCACGTCACCGTGAAAACCGCGCTTCAGCGGTCAAATCTAGTTCAAACGGCACCGTTTTTCGGTCAGCACTGCAAAACTGGGCCCACGTAAGTCACGTCCCATCGGTCATATTGCGCACGCCACCGCTTGTCAAGCGGTGCTGTCGCCAATAGGTGTCATGCCTGATGTCACCGCAAGCATCTCCCTTAAAAAGCATTCGAGTCCTCTCGAGACAAAACCGGTCACTCGACCGCCTCGTTCATTTGGAGGGTGGAATTCAAAGTGAGCAAATATGGTCACTCGACCGTTCCATCGACTTAGTGTGCATAACTCCCATCGGGAGCGAATTAAAAAAAAATATCGAATATTGCACAAGTTTCCGAAAGTTGAGATCATCCTCAACTGCAAGCAATTAAGCATAATCTCGGGGGCTACTCCCATCGGGAGCGCTGTCGCGCACCCGATAAGAAAAACGACACAAGATTACTCAAAACAAGTAGTCGAAGATTATTTTGACTTAGCTGCTTAACTCTATCACAAATTCTCAGGATTCCGTCCGCCGCATATGTACCTCGGATGCTGCAGGCACAGTGTAAACGTAAGACCCGCCGATCCGTCGAGTTGGGCCAGGGACCACTGCCAGCAGTGTAACCCCTGTAACTTTTCATGTCAACAGACATGAAGAAAATCCTATCGGATGCGTTAAGTTGCAAAGTTATGCTGCAGACTGACCCTGTAAGACCTCCGCGGCATGAGTCGAATCTGACCAGTTTGTTCCAGGTTCGAGTCCGGGGAGTTGAGCTTGAGGTAGGCTAGTAATGTTTTGCCCAAAAGTGCAGTTAACTGGTCTCGATCCGTCGAGTGTATCAGGCCTACTATGTCAATATCCCTAGGAAGAACAAACAAAGCATTAGTCGACGAGTTTCCGACTCAACATGTACATACGAGGCAATCTCGGCTCATAAATATGCGACGCAAAACAATGGAATACTGCAAAGTGAACAAAATATGACATGCGTTACGGAGGAGTCCCTGCCCGATTCTTCGAGTCGACCAAGCACTCGGGGGCTAGTGACGGGGATGTACCCTTCGTGTGTTCTGCTATGAGGATACCTGGTGCACGTATGAGCTAAGGCCCATGGACTAGCCTTGACCAAAGCCCACGAAGGTGGCCCAAGAAGATGACGTATGCTCTAAGTTTAGTAAACCCTGAGTCGAGAGAAACCGACCTTACCTGTAAACCTAGTCGGTTGCGAATCCCCGAGACCCAGCCTCCTATATAAAGGCTGGGAGGGCCGCCAATCTAGGTCAAGCAATACTCGAACCACCATAGCCCTTGCGAGATCATCATCTCGCCGGGACGCCATTGTACAACTCATATATCAATAACCACACAAGCAGGAAGTAGGGTGTTACCCTCCGAGGGCCTGAACCTGGGTAAACCTTCTTGTTAGCCGACGATACTACCAACACCACCACGTCTCTCCCCTCTAATCTTAACCCTAGGTATCGAACCATGGGTATTGATGAGTTAAACCCTCGTCAGCTAGATAGTAGCCCTTTGGTGTATGTGTTGTCATTGATATCATAGCTCACCACCGGGGAGTTGCCCTCTGAAAGCCTAGAGAAAATGGGACAGCGCTGCACGACATTGATATCATTGTGTTATCCGGCCGTGTCGAAGAAGGAGTGCCAAATCCAGAGATCTTTTGAAGCCACGGCCTCAAGTATGACCGTGCACTCGCCTACATGCCCCTTGTACTGCCCCTGCCAAGCAAATGGACAGTTTTTCCACTCCTAATGCATAAAATCTATACTTCCAAGCATGCCGGGAAATCCTCTTGCCTCGTTGATGGACAAGAGTTGGGTCGTATCATCCATATTTGGCTCTTTCAAATACTCCGGGCCAAACACCTCAACCATTGCCTTGCAAAATCTGTACACTGACAATAAGCATGTGGACTCACTCATGCGCATGTACTCATCAACAACATCACCGGCAACTCTGTAAGCAAGCATTCAGATGGCCGCAGTGCATTTTCGTGGGAGGAGAAACCAAGCTTACCAAGGGCATCTCGCTTGCATTTGAAGAAATCATCATGGCTAAGCACTCCTATCCGAATGTGGTTGAACACATGTCGGGCCATACAAAAACGGCATCGGAAAATTGGGGCCTTGTATGTTGGATCACGGCAGAAGTAGTCCTTGAAAAGATGGACATGGCCACCTTCTCTGTTACGGTCCAACGTCGGTGCATGGCCGGGGACCGAGCCTCTGAACATGGGTTGCATCCTAGCAATGTGCTCATTGACGACGAGTGTAGCAACGAACACATCGCTATCATCATCGGAGGATTCATCGGAGGAGGAGGTGTTCACTATGTTGTTGTAATAGAAGTACTCGTCGGAGCTATCTGCCATGGGAGCTGGTGAGGAAATTGTACCTCTGACCGGCGGTCGAAAACCTTGCGGGCAAGGCCGAGCCTGGTAGCCTCCGGCAGTTTCCCGGCCGTCGAAACACGGCCTACTCGGTGGAGGAAGCACTGCGAAGAAAACGGGCGGGGTTGCAGCGACGGGACCGGCGAGAGGGGCCGAAGGGGACAGGCACGGGGCGGCGGCGGCAGGGGTGGGGAGAGGAGGCGCGAGAGAGAAAGTAGGGCGCGAGAGAGGAACTAGAGCCAGGGGAAATGGCTTTCGTGTCGCTGGCTGGCGGGCCGGGGGAGGACAAGGGGAGGACTCCACGGCCGTCCGTGCGTGTCTGCGCCGACGCCAAGCCGGTTCAAATTTGGGTCGGAATTGGGTCCACGCGGACAAAAAAATTGACCTCGGGCCAAATGCGTCGGCGCGGTGTGTCATGCGTTGGAGTTGCCCTAACTGTAAAGGGAAGCCACCGACACACCGATAAACCTTACAAACCCTAATCACGTCGGCTAGAGAGGCTAAGAGAAATATTTGCCAGATCGACGCCATGGCCGGCACCAACCCAACGTCGCCGTAAAGCCCTATTAGGGCATGTACAGTGGAGAGCGCTCAAGGAAAACAAAAAAATGTTACAGGAATGGAAAATCAAATAGGCATTCCTGCTCCCCAACGCAGGGCGCTATTTTTGGACACTTCAAGATTGATTAAGCGCTCCTATTCTCCCATGGACGAGCTCCACATATGTAGCAATTCTCCATAACTGATCTTCTCACCCGCAGCAATCCCCCTCTTTTTTTCCAAAAAATGGAACACCGGCTTCCTCTTGACCTGTGTAGCGCCCGCCTACCGCAAAATCTGGGCGCGCGTCAAAATCGCGCTCGAGCGACGACGCTAATTCTTGCATCGACGCAAGCCAAAATCCCAGGGATGGAAATCTGAGGTAACGGCTGGGAATTCTACCCTAGCGCCCATCGTAAGCGTCCCCGTTGGACATGTTCTCAAAAGCCCTAAAGCAGCGCAAACTAGAACTCTATTCGGTAAATTGGGGCCTCATGCACTTCTACACGGAGCAACCAACGCGAGAGTCACTAATTTAGAAACCGAAGGGTGGTTTTACAAAAACGGGTATTAGGTAACCCACGATTAACTTTGCACGAGCATTGCTCTCTCCCTTTCTTTTTTTGGTTTGAGGTAGCTTATCACGTGTGCCACGCGATCACGACCATTGCTCTCTGGTTTGTCGCCGGCATCTGGAAACGCTTTGTAAAGAGAAAGAAAAGGAGAGCACCATCCGGAAAGTAGTTTTTACTCCCGATCTCCAGTGCTCCCGCCAATTTAAAAAATTCGAAAGTATATTTAGAGGTTTCAAAAAAATCTGATAACAATCAAGCATGTTCTCAATGATGCATACTACAAGTATGCAAAATATTAAAGGAAAAATCTTTATATTATAGTCTACACAAAAATAACAAAATATGTAGATTTGAAACTATGCATTGTTAACTTTAGTCAGATCTGTAGATTTGTTATTTTTGTGTAGGTCGAAATATAAACTATTTTGCACTGTAATTTTGCATGTCAATAGGATATATCATCAAGAACATAAATGATTTTTTTCAGATATTTTTTGAAACTTTAAATATATATTTTAATTTTTTTTAAATGGCAGGAGCACTAGAGCTCGGGTTCGTAAGAAATTTTCACTGAGCACCATCGATCATTTCCTACTCTCTGGTTTGTTGCCTCGCTCGCCGGCGTCTGGAAACAAACGATTTGTGTAAAGAGCACCATCGATCCTGGTCTGTCGCCTCGCTTGCCCGTGTGTGGAAACAAACGATTTGTGTACCGAAAAAGCAAAAGTGAAAAGTAAGAAAAAGGAAAGGGGAGCACGTACCATCCTTTTTCCTAGGGCGCAAGTGCGTTTTTTGTTTTGCGAAACACGGTACAACGCAGGCGTTCATATACACGCGCACACACTCACCCCTATGAACGCACGCACGCACACCCTACCCCTATGAGCACCTCCGAGAGACCGAGTCGGCGGGTCGAGTTTTGAGATTGATGAAGTCACCACGGACGCCTCGCTGTCGTCGGGAACGTCGCCTTCCACTGAAAAATATTCCACCTTAAATGAGAAACATCAGCGTCAAACCTGGGGTTTAAACTCTGGTGGGCTGGGCACACAACCACCTTCTTAATCATCTTGCCACAGTCAAGTTCTCTTGCGCAAGTTCGTTTGTGCGTGCTCCGTTGCCGCCTGTGGTGGTCTCCATCGTACTCCTCCACTACCCTTGGAGGTTGGATTAATTTAAGCACCTAGAAAGGCAACGTCTCACCGATCTTATTACTTTTTTATTTAATGGTGAAATGAAGCACACTCAGCACTCTGCTTAATTGCTTTAGAAGTAGTCGCACTGCCATACCAGTCCAAAATCGAGTTCATATTGGCAATAAGAAAGCGTGTGCTAGTACTTTGAAAATAAATCCAATGTTCAATGCACAGGGTTGTTTACCAGTGATGGTTTCATGTTTGGTAGAGTGACTCCAGTGCAGCCCGCACCAGCTGCGACCTCGCTCGACAGCGATCACGTCACGACGCGCCTGTACTGTACCACCCTAGCCAAGAGTCCACGCGCGGGAAAAGTCAGGCGTCATTCCAAACAGCGCGTTTTGGCGGGGCCGGACGGACGCGGCGACGTGAGTCCTGCATCGGATACGGGCCCGCCCGGCTACGTTCAACGAACCAGATGGAATGGAGGGCTAGAGCGGAGAGCGGTGCCTAGCGACTAGCATGCTTCCTCTCGGCGATGGGAATCAGGGAATGGAGGGCTCAGATTTATGGCGGGGAAGGCGATGGACTTGACGGCCTGACCTGGACATGGCATCGCGTTTAATATAAAGAACCGTGACGCCACATCAACTCGTTGAACATTACGTCCCAAACTCCCAATCTGGCCTACTACTCACTCCGTTTTTTTTTTTTTTTACGTTTTGGGTTAATTTATTCAAGCTCAAACTTTGTCAAATTTAACCAAGAATATAGGGAAAAATATCAACATCCGAGTAATACCAAATTCATAAAATTTGAAAATATACTTTATGTGATTTATTGTGATTCCGATACTATAAATATATTCCATGCTAGTTCCATGTATCGTGCCGACGAGACCTGATAAAAGTGATTGAGGACCACCTCATGCTCTGTCGCGAGGTTCACCTGCCACAGCACGTCGTTCTCGGCGTAAATAGGGTTTTCATGTAGCTCCGGTGGGAGGCGTCGACGACCCTCGCAGATGAGCGAGCGTAGCATGGACATGCTAGAGGGGATCGTAGGGACGGCCACGGCCAGGATATCCGCACTGATGTTCACCCGCGGGGAGGCGCATGCTCGGCGGCATCCCATGCTCGGCGACACTAGGATGCCGTTCTGGGCGATGACCGTCACCTCCTCAACGTTGAGGAAGATCTTGAAGTGGGCGTCGCCGACATCGTTGTTGTTCGCCATTGTGCCGAGGGCAACAGGAGGTGAACGAAAGAGCAGGAAGAGAACAACGAAGTGAGGAGAGCCCGCGTGAGCCACGGTTTATAAAGCCGTCGGGGGAGGCAACGCATGGGAAGGTTGGTGGAGCCCCTTAAAGCCGACGACGGTTCATTTTGCGCCAGCCCAAAAACCGCTACACGTTCGTTAACCTAACCGGCCTCGTCGCTGGACTGGCCCTGTGTGTCGCTGACATGGTAGCCTCCCTGCTGGTATCCTACATGGACACGTTTGCCGGCTATGTCCGACACTCCCACACCACTCCCTATGGACCGGTGCCGAGATGGGAGTGTTGGACATTTTATTGGGTCCGTCTGACAACTTGCCACTATTGGGGCCGCGGCTAGGCACCGACTTCTTGTTCGGTCCCCAGACCTATCGGGAGGGCTATTTGAAAAAAAATGATAACATACTCAGCTTGCATGTGAGTTATTCTGCTCTCTCTTTTGCTAATATGTCTTGCATATTAGTTTTGGTAAGAGTCAAAGTTTGTAAAATTTGACCAAATATGTAGAAAAACTTGTCAATTTTTGCAATATGAAATTAATATATTTTTTGCAGGAAAAAATTATATATTAGAACCCTCATAAAATATGTTTTCATATTACACATTTTACTTTCTAGATGTTGATTTATTTTTCAAACTTTTTGTCAAGCTTTAGGAAGTTCAATTTTGACTAAAACGTGTATGCACTACGATATGGCGAGGAGTGAGTACCATGACTTTAGGAAAAGGAAAAAAAAAATTGCCATCTACGAATGCTTTATACAAACTTACTCTTACGTGGCTCTTTGACATTCCCTACAATAATACGAGCAATGGTAAGCGTCTAGGCACCGAATATAAATATAGTTACCGATGGCAATGGGTATCCATTACCCGCATACCCAGTGGGTATTTACCCATTAGGGTAAGGGTTTGGTAAAGAAAACTTACCCATGGGTAAGCACATGGTTAAAAGTGTTTACCCAGCGGATATTGTGGGTGCGGGTATGGTAACGTAGTACCCATACCCGCACACCCACATACTCATCTATTTTTGTTTTTGACATGTAGAACCGTGGTTTTAGATGGTTATTCTGAGAAAAAAATTAGAAATACTAACCGGCTACCTAATTCTCGTTTGTTTTCCATACGCGTGGTCACTTAACATGCGCAGCCTGATTCACAATTCCTAGGAAGGCCTCGCCCACGTTGTTTCCTCGGCCACGCCAGCGGCCGCTCTCCATGAACACTGGCGGAGGCGAGCTTCGCGTGGATGAATGAGTTGTTTTGCTGTTCATTTTCATATACATAGTGTTATTTTATTGTTTTCGTTTCATATATATGTGTCGTTTGCCGAATCAGTGGATGAATGAGCATACTTGTCTATGGTTTTCTTATATATTGTGCATGAATGACTTGTTTGGTGGGTGTACCCGCGGGTTTTTAATACCCACACATGTGTCGGTATGGTACAAAATATATACCCAGACGTGGGTGTGGGTGTGGTTAAAATACGAGAACGCGGGTGCGGGTTTGGTTAAGCTCTACCCACACCCAATAGGTGTGGGTGCCATCAGTAAATATAGTAATGCCTCTCCCGCGGGCGGACAAGCCAGACATCGTGTTCCTATTCATTTGCGCTATCCTTCTTTGCCCTAGGCGCGTGCTGGCCGCAAAGTTCTAACTTTGCAGATTCCAACCGTCCTCAAAAATCAAAGAAATCAAAGGGTTAATTGGATAAATGCCACTCCAATTCATGCGAAATCGAAAATCGCCACTGCAATTTCCACTTTTTGAAAAATGTCACTCCAATTCTTTTTTTAAACAGGAAAAGGCCCCCGAAGGACCTGAAATCCGCATTAAGTCGCATAGGGCATACAATTACAGAAAGGACCTCAAACAAACAAGGAATTAAAACAAGGTCCTTAAAAATTACACAGAGCACCCTAGATAAGACTCACATAAACGTGATCGAGTCCAAGCTTGCCGACGACGAACAACCTCTAGGCACGGCCGCTCCACTGATCTCCACCGGGGACTAGACCACGAGGGCATGGCTACGCTGCGCGCGCGCGACAGGATGGAAACCGTCGATCGGTTTCCGACCAGGTGGTTTTGCTAATAAAGGTAAGTTTTCTTGCGTGTTCTTAGATTAGGAACGCTGACTTTTCCGTGCGGAGACCTTGTCTTTTCCCTTTTGCTTCGCTGGTACCAGGCTGGAAGCCCTGGCTGGCTTGGCGCGTGGCCCATGCTGAATTAATATCAACTTTTCGTGGGCTTGCATCTCTGTTTTAGGCCCGGGAAGCATATCTATTACCTTTTTTCTATTCCTTTTCAATTCTGGCACCAAAAATTTGTACTGTGAGGATTAAAAATCCTTTTTTCTCTATTCCCTTTTTGGGCAGAGATATTTTAGGGTGTAAAAATGGGAGGGAGAAATTAATTTTCCACTTCCAACAAGTGCAAAAAATGATCAAAGAAATGTTTCCGCTTCCAACTAGTGTAAAATTTAAAAAATTCTAGCGCCGAAAATTTGTACTGCGAGGATTAAAAATCCTTTTTCTCTATTCCCTTTTTGGGCAGAGATATTTTAGGGTGTAAAAAAGGGAGGGAGAAATTAATTTTCCACTTCCAACTAGTGCAAAAAATGATCAAAGAAATGTTCCCGCTTCCAACTAGTGTAAAATTTAAAAAATTGTAGCGCCAAAAATTTGAACTGTGAGGATTAAAAATCCTTTTTCTCTATTCCCTTTTTGGGCAGAGATATTTTAGGGTGTAAAAAAGGGAGGGAGAAATTAATTTTTCACTTCCAACTAGTGCAAAAAATGATCAAAGAAATGTTCCCACTTCCAACTAGTGTAAAATTTGAAAAATTCTAGCGCCGAAAATTTGAACTGTGAGGATTAAAAATCCTTTTTCTCTATTCCCTTTTTGGGCAGAGATATTTTAGGGTGTAAAAAAGGGAGGGAGAAATTAATTTTCCACTTCCAACTAGTGTATCATGAATATTACAGAAGTAATTTGGTCATTGAGAACACAACTCCCATGAGATTGGTTACACACAGCCATTTATAGCAAAATGGATTGCATGACAATACATTTAGAAAAACGTTGAAACTAAAGAAGAACAATCCATGCTTGGAGAGTCAACTTGAAGGCTGTCTTGACCTGCAATCATTAAAACAAAAAAAGGGAATTGAAAAAAATTGTTAGTCAAAGGTTAGTTTATAACACTAGGAAAAAATCTGAATAAGAAAATTGATATTAACAAGTATAAATCTCTTACGGGAATTATTTTAGTGGAAAAAGAAGCGTTGTGGTTTCCATTTTGGTTTCAGAAGATGAACATCGATTCAATAGGATCTTCAGATACTGATTCACTTTGTTCGTGCATCCATGGAAAGTACCCAGGTGTCTTCGCATGACAGGAAAATGAATTAAACAAAAAAGAAGTTAAATGTAACAGTAAATGCAAGAAGCATGAAAAAACACATAGTGAAATCATATAAACAAATTGACTATTTATGTATTTTACCGAGTAGTCGTATGGGACGTTCTGCACAAGTTTGTTCATGCAAAAAAAAAGGAGTAACAAAATGAAAAAGTTAGTTCAGTGCAGTTAATGTGGAATTAAAAATAGTGAGAGAAATAAACTATACTGAAAGTATAATGTCAATGGAAAAAATAGGTGAATTCCGACAAAACAGAAACTAACATGTTTTTGAAGGATCCTTTTAGTTTGTGGTGGCATTTTCTCATTGAAAGGGTGCGCGACCATGTAATATGTTAAGATCTCGCGAATTGGCTTCGCATGCTCCTGTTGGACCAAGAACGACAAATATATCATGAGTGTTCACCCGACACTATAGCACACAAGTTACCCAATGAGAAAACAACTGGTAAAAAGATGTTACCAAAATAATATCATACTGGTTATCAAACCCAATATGATAGTGAAAAAAGTTTATTACCAAGACCGTATCAGACAAGTTATCGATTGAGGGGGTTTACTTGGACCTTTATTACCAATACTTCAGTATAAAAGTACCCAATTTGATAAGAAACAAATATTACTTATCTGTCGCATTGCAATACACAAAGTGTTTTTATAAGGTTTATTAGTAATGCTATAGCAAACAAGTTATCGAGATCAGGTGTTTCCCTAGACTATAGCACACAACTTACCGACGAGAAATGACTAGTAAAAGATGTTACCAACGAATATCATACCGGTTATCAAACCCAGTATGATAGTGAAAAAACTTTATTAACAAGGCCGCAGCGGACAAGTTATCGAGTCTGGTGTTTACTGAGCATTTATTACCAAATACTATAGTATAAAAGTAGCCAATTTGATAAGAAACTAATATTATGTAGCAAGTGATTTTAGAAGGTTTATTACCAGTGCTATAGCATACAAATAATCGAGGACGGGTGTTTACCGACATTATAGCGCAGAAGTTATCGAGGTCGGGTGTATACCGACACTATAGCACACAAGTTATCGAGGTCGGGTGTTTACTGACACTATACCAAAGCAAGGTACCGGTCTTATTACTAAACAAAAGAGTTAAAAAATTACCGTGAGAACCGACTAGTAAAATATGTTACCAAACGACTATCATACCGGGTATCAAACCAGTATGATAGTGAAAAAAAGTTTATTACCAAGGCCATAGCGAACAAGTTATCGAATGTGGGGTTTATTGAGCATTTATTACCAGTAGTATAGTATAAAAGTACCCCAATTTGATAAAAGAAACTAATATTATTTATCAGTCGCATTCCAAAACGCAAACTGATTTCAGAAGGTTTATTACCAATGCTATAGCACACAAGTAATCCAGGTCGGGTGTTTAGCGACACTATAGCACAAAAAAATGTAATAACAGATTACTAACTGGTTGCACACGTATGTAGTACCCAAAAAAAAATTACTTACTGGTCTGAAAAGAAATTTTTTGTCTCGGTTGTAATCGCAAATTAGCTTCATCATAAAAATTCCACTGTCACCACTGCATTAAAAGAATAACTTTGAGCAAAACAAATACAACATAGAGCAAACAGTTAAAAAGGCCAGATGTAAGATAACAAATAATGAAGTGTTTGAGTGTTCATACTCTCTTTCTGTGTTGCATACATTTTGGAAAACAGTTTGCATTTGACGGATGTTGATGGGTGAATTCTTATATGCCAAACTGAAAGCCATCTTGAAATTGTTGATTACAACGACAGCTTCATTTTCAACCAGATGAAACTTCCTATTTGCCATTATAACTTCGAAAACTTTTCTCTTGAAGTTTACAACAAGGAGATAGTAGAAACCTGACGTGAACAAAGGCAAGTGTACCTATAAAACAATAAAAAAAATTGTATGAAAAGCATATCATAGAAAAAGTGATTGAAAAAAATGGAAGCAAATAAACACTACGAGTAGAAGTTACCAAGTGTAAAGGATAACGAATTCTACTGGATATTTGATGATATTACCAAGTCCGCTAGCATTAGCTCTTAGAAACTACTAAAAAGGTTATTACCATTTATTTTCGAAAACAAAATTACAAAAGAAATCTGATGTAGATTTCCATGCTGTTGAATAAAAGCTTGTGTGAAAGCAAAACAAAAAATACTAGAAATACTAAAGGGCACAATTAAAAGTTAAATAAAGTTCTTGTAAATAATAGATGTTTACCCCACAGTTTAGATAGCTAAAAAAACTTAGTAGACTATCTCTACTATATAGATGTTACAAAAAAATATGATGTGCTCGCATTAGAAAACTTACCAGATCCATAGTGTCAAGCATGAAACCCAACATGCCATTTTACAAAAAAATTGATAGTGTCCCTGGATTTTCAGATTCCTTTTGGAATAGATCCTGAGAAAATTTTTTCCATATACAGACAGTAGAAAAAGAAGATATTAGACCACACATATCTTAGTATCAAATCAAAAAAATGTGATAATAAAAAATTTGCACTTCATAAAGTTTGCATGACAGATGTAAAAGAACTTACGGCGATGTTGCACTCGAAAATATATCTTTTCCAGTGTCCTTCTAGCAGAATACCAAGTTTCTTCTTCTTCTCAATGTCTTCAACCATGACTGCTTTGCCTAACACGTTGACAACGTATTTGTGCACTCTTCCGTACACCATCATGCTCAAACCGAGAACCCTGTGCTCAGCCCATGTAGAACCCATGACAACGACATGAGTGCTGCATGTGAAAAACAAATGATGAAAATAACACACTATTATCAGTAAAAAAGAAAATAAGGGGCAGTGAACAAAAATAAAAACTGTAAGTTCATATCTCATTTCAAAAAATGATGTAAGACGATGAAAAGTTCTGGTTTAAAAAAATTCTTACGTTTTCGATTTTACAGTCTTTGGTGTCCTCGCAATGATGTCATTGAACACCTCGCTTTCCACAATCGTTGACTCGAATGATGAAACCATTTCCTGATGCCTGACATACGAGTCATCGATGTTATTGGTTGCTTGGCTTGCAGCTTGGCCGTTAAGCTTCCTTGCATGGTACTCCTGCTTAGCTTTGATTGTAGAATTCACAAGCTCCCTCTCAAACTCTTCTTCAGTGTACATGTACTGAGGGCTACCAAGATTGGTTGTACTGTCGAATGAATTTTCAATGAAAGCGTGACCAGATGGTTGTCCAGCGTGTTGGGTAGTGGCTCCAGCAAATGATTCCACTTGTCCTGATTTATGGGCATCGCTATAATTTTCACAGTCCATTTGCAGCATCCTTGCTCTTTTCTTTAGTGCGATGCAGTTTATGGCATCATCGTTGGTTGACAACCAGGAAGGTCTCTTCTTTTCTTTTGATGACATCATTGATGGAGATGACATGAACAGCTCGTTAAAAATCTCAACCTTTTCTTTAGTGCTGCATATTTTTTCAGTCATCAGACTACGAATTCTTCAAGAATGTATGCCATAATATCAAACACCATTGCTGGGGTTTCCTCCTCATAGCTCATGTCAATCTTCTGTGGATACATGGATTGCAGGAGGCTGTGATTGTATGGTGGAATCTCAAATCCATCTTCTAATGGCATAGTTTCAATTGAATTCAATGTACTTTGCATGGTTGGAAAACGTCCATTGGGGCAAGCTTCTTCATCTAGACCCTGAATTACCTGGTCACTAGGGACAGGTAACAGAAAAAATTCTTGTAGCTCGCCTTCGAAAACTTGTTGTCCGCAACTAGCAGGGTTGGTAACATTTGGTATCTCAACTTTGCGTGCCTGTTCTTCGTTACTAGCACTTTTGGTAACATCTGAACTAGCTACCAGCTTCAAACCGGCTTCCATATTTCCAGAATCACTTGTCTCTGCAGCAAACAGCTGAACACTGGGTTTGGAATGAGTGGACTCCAAATGTTCAGTTGGAGCAAGCTCACCAAACAAACAAGACTCTGCTTTCTTGGACTGAAAAATTTCTGGTAGCTCGCCTTGGAAAACTTGTTGTCCGCAACTAGCAGGGTTGGTAGCATTTGGTACCTCGACTTTGAGTGCTTGTTTTTTTGTGACTATCACTTTTGGTAACATCTGAACTAGCTGCCAGCTTCAAACTGGCTTCAATATTTCCAAAAAGGCTGTCATGGCATACATACCAAACACAATCTTGAAGATATCACCTTCTAAATCTGCTGTCATCATTTTGTCGAGCTCATTGATGGTTGGGTATCTGCCCTTGCACTTTGTGACGCTAGCAATCAACTCCCTCAATGCTAAATCAACTTTCTCACCGATATGTCTGCCGCCAATGGGTGTACCAAGAACTTTGTGGATGACTAATGAAGTAAGAATGAATGAAGGTCCATTTGGAAGATTGAAAGTTCGTGATCGTGCATCAAATTTGGATACAAGGTAACATATCAATCCTCGAGGGAAAACTTCACACTTAATTCCAAGGAGGTGACCAAAACCAATACTATAGACTAGTTCACGCTGTTTCACTGTAAGCCGACGAACAACCCGTAGGAACTTTTGCAGGAAAACTTGGAGTAGAACTCCTAATAAACACATAGAACCAGAAACACGAAATAAAAATCAGGTACTAATTTCATGCTTGAGAACGCTATAACAAATACTTTGAGCACATTAAACCAACAAGTCCACAAATTGAAACAAAAATGACAGTAAAAAAGGTACAGAGTGCTTACAGATTTTGCATTACGTTGTACGTCCATGTCTGCTTCTTTTTGACTGAACCAACCCCCTCCCTCTCCAACAAAGCAGAGCAAAAATGATATCCTTAGCTCGTCAAGTATATTACTCAACTGTTGTATGTAATTGTGACTACCTGCACATCACATCCCAGAAAAGAAAAAAAAAAGCAATTAAAAACTGCTGCTCCATCAGATACAAAAACAAACTTGGCGTAAGGAAGATGAAACAAAAATCCCATGCTAAAAAATCATCCAAACCAGGGATCAGGAGCGGGCATACAATTTAGGTGAGCAACTTTTTATTGAACAACCAGGGGGTGCCCAACAAAAATCAAGGCACAAAACACACAAAAGAAATTCCGACTGTAGAACATATAAATCATCTTGATAGAAAACAAAGGGGAAAGGAGCTAAGAAAATTGAAATCACACCTATGTCCGCACCACTGGAGGAGAAAAAATAGTCAAATATTCTTCCATTCCCCCATATTCACGAGTTCGAAGAGGAACAGATCTGAGGAACAGATATGGGGGAGCAGCAAAACTGGCTATTTCCCCACCCCCCCCTCCCGTTCTCCACCCCCCTCTATCCTCGGGTTGAAGCGCAGGTGGTTGGAAGGAGGTTTCGTCGTCTCCTGGGGAGGAAATAAAAAGGCAGAAGGGGGAGAAATGGAGGAGGATGGGGAAAAAGGCGATGGCAGCTGTGTATCGAAATAATGCAAAAAACACCTCGTAGGAAATAACAAATTAAAAGATGTCTTGATTCAAAAAAAGAACCACTATGCCCTGCCCAGCAAGAAAGGAAAAAACCCATTGTCCAAAACTAGAAAAGGTAAAGGATAAAAACGCAAACTTACTCGTCTTCTTCCCTGACTAAACCCTCGATCCATTGTCTTCGCTGCCGCAGTTCCTTTATCTTCTCCTCGTGTCATCCCCTACAACGGCGCAGGCTTCACGCCGGAGGGAAAAAAAGGTTTGCCTCACCTCCCAGTCTCCTCTCCAGCAGATCCCCCTCGAACCAAGGTCTGATCTGACTCTGTTTTACCCCAATCTGCAGATCAAAGACACAGGAGAACACAGAAGGGAAAAGGCAAAAGGATAAAAAGGGGTAAGAAACACAGCAAAAGAGATGAGCGTATCAGAAAGAGGAATCCCAGTAACGTCCAGGGTGTGAAGCAACAAGTAAATCACAGGAAAAATTAAGGGAAGAAGAACATCCAGACGAGCAATAAACCAGTGATCAGGAAACTAGAACCAAGAAAGAGAAGCAACGATTTTCATCACAAACACCCAGGTAAAAAATCAGAAACTGTGAGTTCATTATCAAAATCATTACAAAGAATAATGTCCTTAACCTCACTGTAATCTTACATATATGTTGCACCAGTACTTATTTAATGAACACAGCAATAATACTCATGCATATCATCTAGCACTTCGAGCTCAGAGAAAAATGGTCAGTGAGATCATTGTCTTCATGAAAACACAATCAAAAGAATGTGTATCCCTTGGTATTGATCTTGCTGTTTTATGCGAATTAAACTGCACTGCCGACGAAATCAACAATGTACTTCAATTATGCCTGTGGATAACATGATCATGAGCTGCATTACTTTGGGACTTAAAAAAAGATATATACGAAATAACTAACTATTATGTATTTACAGATGGAGACTAAAATACAAGAATAGGAAGGCACAGTGAAGGTTGGGCTAGACTCTCCTACAGCAAGACAAATCATTGATTCATTGAACATACGAAACCCGGTTGACACACAAAGATTTTTGGAGAAGTTTAAACAGGTAGATACAGTATAAAAGAAAAACATACGAAACCCGGTTGACATTCCTTTGCAGCAAAAGAAGGTCATCAAAGTTAAACTAGTTGAAGATGCTTAGTACAGCAAAAAAGTAACCTAACACCTGCTTATTTTGTTTCCCTTGCAGGCTTTCATACAGAGACAACGTGATCATTCAGAACAGCTGCAGATTGAGCAGCTAAGAGGGATTGAAGCTAGCATCAGTACTACGTCAACTGGAACAACCAACGTTTCGCAATCAAGGAATGGTCACCCACAATCCAGAAAACTACAAATTGATTTGAACGAGGTAAAATCAGCTAAAAAAATTGCAGTAATTATATTTTGACAAAAACTACATGCTTATGTTTCCTCAAGATTTAATTACCCCTGAAACATTCCTTTACAATTTTATTACAGGATGTTAAATGGTCTGCTGAAGAATACGAAGTTCACAATGAAATGAACTTGCCATATATGCAAAGAGAGAATGCATCATGCAATGCTGGTGAAGGAAGCACATCTAACCAACACACAACTGAATCAAACAACATTGAGGAGGCGGGACAGGAGCCTACCTTTGAAATTGATCTTGAAGAAGCAATGAATCCTCAACCGCCATCTGCAGAAGAAAAAGAAATGGATAAGATGTTCTCAGATGACAGATACGCAACATTAGATGAGATATCTAATGCAGCTACACCACAGCTTGGGATGGAATTCAGTTCAAGAGAGGATGCATTCTTCTTCTTTGCTATTTATGCAAGGAGAATGGGATTTGCAATAAGAAAGGATACAAGCTACGAGTCAAGAGTCAGCAATGCTATCAACAAACAATCATTCACATGCAACAGAAGTAGGACTGATCAATGCAAAGAGAGTGCGCTCAAGAAAAGAAGGACCAACAAGATAGTGCAGACAAGGTGCAGAGTGAAAATGACTGTGAAAGAGGACCGTGGAGTATGGACCATCACAAAAGTAACACTGGAGCATAATCATCCATTAGCACCTTCAGAATGGATCATCAGGTTCATGAGATGCCACAGACAAATGTCTGAATCAGACAAGACCCTGATTAGCATGCTTCAGGAGACAAGGGTGCCGCCACGAAATATTATGAAAATATTCAGGAAAACAAGAGGTAGTTTCAGGGCGATCCCTTTTGACAGTAAGTACATCTACAACAAGGCAGCTAAAGAGAAACAGAAGCTTAAGAACAAAGATATCGATGAGCTACTTAAATGCTTCAAGGAAGAATGTCGCAACAGGCCAGGTTTTACGCACAAAATGCAGGTTGAGGGCAGCGTTGTCAGAAGTGTTTTTTGGACTGATCAAATGGGTAAAGCAAACTACAAGCAATTTGGTCAGTTTATTTCTTTCGACACGACGTTCTCAACAAACCAGTATGGCTTGCCATTTGCGCCTATTATTGGAGTCGATAACTTTGGGAAAACAGTACTATTTGGCGCCGCATTGCTCAAGGATGAAACAGAAGAAACATTTAAGTGGTTGTTCACAGAATTCATCTCAGTAATGGGCAACAACCATCCTGATACAATTATAACCGATCAGTGCGTGGCCATGGGGAATGCAATAAAAGCCATCCTACCATTCACTACACACCGATATTGCAACTTCCACATTGGAAAGAAACTGAAGGAGAAATTGCCGACTTTCTTTGCCTCCCGAGTTCCGTTGTATGATCTGTTGAAAAAGGTCATACGGAACTCATTCACCCCACATGAATTTGAAACTGGGTGGTGTGCATTACTACAGAAGTACAACGCCGAGGGCGAGCCACACCTTGACAGGATTTATAAGATAAGAGCAGAGTGGGTGCCAGCGTACTTCATGACAAAAAATTTCCCATTCACATCATCAACTGCAAGAAGTGAAAGCACGAACTCACTGTTCAAGCATTACGTGAAACGCAAGGACTCTATCTCTGCTTTCTTCAAACAATATCTCATAATTCAGGAGAAGAAGCAGGCTGATCTTGACAGGCTCAGGGAGAAGACAGAATTAAAGGAGTCAAGTAACTGGGGATATAACCCGATCGAGAGAGAGGCAATGAAAATATATACGGACCCTATATATGAAAAGTTTGCTGAGGAGATGAAGAAGACAAGTGCTTACAACGTTGAAGTTGTTGAACCAGGGCAACGTTTTCAGTTAATAAGAACAACTAACTACTGGAACGCTGAGTTTCCACAGAGAACATACACTGTTGATGTCACTGATGATGGATCTGAATACGTCTGCTCATGTTTTAAAATGGCAAGAGATGGCATACAATGTTGCCACGCGCTGAGAGTTGCTATATACAACGGCATAACCAATTTGCCTGTCAGTTTCATCAACAAACGGTGGACAACATCAGCTGGATAGAGCATGCTAACGTGGTTGCATCTACAGACGAAACAGCCGGACAAAAGGCACATCTAGCTGTGAGGCACGCAATAGAAATGAGCAAGGTTTCATATGTATTATCAACAGTTTGCACAGATGACAGATCATATGACTTGTTTGGCGCCGGTGTTGTTCAGCTCAAGAAAACAATAACCGAAGACAGCATGCAGCGGCTTCTTGAACAACAAACAAAACACAGAAAGAGGAGGGCTGTTGATGACCCACTACCAGAACAAGCTCATGTTGCACAGGATGATGATCCTCCATCAATACCAATGCACAACAATCTCGTGTTGCCTGTGACGGTGGCGTGTCTAGCATTAACGACGGAAAGCTAAACCAGCGAAATAACAGCCGTGTTGATGACACACCAGCACAACAAGCAAATGTTGCGCGCAGTGATGGCGCGTGCAGCAAAAACCATACACAACAAGATCATGTTTCAGCCGATGGTGGTGCAACAAGGGATGCTGCTGGATACTTGAAGCAACCACTACTGTTCGAACCAGATACAGCTAACAACAGTCCGACAGAGGGTGCAAATGAATCTAGCTACACTGATCCTCCCCAATCAAAAAATCAGGGATTCAATTTGGGGGATAGGCCAAAAAGTCACTATGAGAAAGCTGCTCTCAAGAAACAAAAGAAAGAGAGGAAGTGTGGTACTTGCAGAGAACCAGGACACAAACGTACAAACTGCCCTAAGAATAAACAGCTTGTGCAACAACAGCCACCACCAGCTTGAGGATTCAACATGACCATGATGGAGAGATGAAGAGCAGTTACTGCATAAAAGTTTCTACAAGGAAGCAATAGACAAAAGTGGAATCGCAATGCTTCTTATTGTATGCAAGCTATCTTAGAAAATAATATATTTATAATTGATTAGATCATGCTGGGATTTTTATTATAGTATACCACAAATTTACAAGAATAATATTATTACGATCTCTGAATTAAAACAGAAACGGAGTGAAAAGACTATCTGTGAACTTGAAACAAGAAACATCGACCCTACCTTACAGCTTGTTCCCGCGTAAGAGATCCCTCCAGTTTATTAACCTGTTCCGTTTGTGGTTAAGCCATATCCATGTAAGAACCTTCCTGTACTCTGGAATCTGATCAAAAGTTATTGCGGGGACAACTCGCCCATCCCACAGTTCAAGAAACTTTAGCATGAAGTACCCGCAATCAAGTCTGCCATGGACCATGGAAAAAATGGAATAAGGCTAGTGAGGTGAAAACAAATATATTCAGTGAATAAACTAATCATACGAATAAAATGATACAATGAAACCTAAGGGTATACAATAAAAGAAAAAAAGATTAAAACTGACATGTTTCTTTGTTTTGGGACATCAATATATTCCAGCTCGTAATCCTCAATTTGTTTTGCCGATGTAGAGTAATTAATTTTGTATGTCAGCATCAACTAAAGAGCTAGCATGTTGAATTAGCGACGCATCATCACTTCCTCGGGCGGAGTCAAGAACCTCAAATCTCTTTGCCTTGAAATTCAATCCCAATGTGTACCAATGACCTATCGGTTTCTCAGTCGTGCCAAGCTTTTGTAGGACAGCAAACATGAGCTGTGATAAAAATAAAATTGTGAGAACTGTATATAATAGCCATTATAAGAAGATTGTACCCCAGCCCCTTACAAAAAAATTGTAAACACATTGTAGGAAGGGTAACTAAACAAAAGATTCTGAAAATAACACACTAAAAATGTAAAAAACGTACCAGATTCTTGTGGCTAAGTTTATAGTCCTTATCTCTCCTGAAGTTCTGTTGAACTACTCTAGAATGGAATTTGTGCTCAAGAAGATGTTCGGTTAATATATATGGGAATATTATCTTATTGCTGTCGCAACTTTCCTGAAGGACAGATATACCAATTTCAACCACTGTGTTTGACAGTTCACCGTAGGCTTGACGCTATCAGCCAAATCGCCAGTAGTAACCCACATAGGTGATATTTGAAGAAACATTAGACTGCAAAAAAATAAAAAGTATCATTTAAGAAAAAGTTTACTTTGTAACAAACAGGAACTCTATGCAACGATAGATAGCATGGAGTGAAAATAAAAAATGCCAGATAAAAAAGGTATAATACCTTGCAATCTTTGATTGCTTACACTTGCTATGGTGTTTTATAACCTGCTGGTAAAGGTCGTCTTGCTCCGGAGTACTAATTATTTGGCTGTACGGAGGCAGAAGAAACCTTGACGGTTGAATGACTCTCCCAACCCTTAGCATTGAACTTGGAGTGATGCTAGGAGCAGACATTAAAGGCTCTTGGGGCAATGCAGGAGTAACATATGTAATACGAACATCATCTACAATGAAGTAGAAAAACTAGTTATTTATCTGAATAAAAAACCACTTTAGAAACAACTGCAGAAAAAAATTGATATAAACAGGAGCTATTACAAACCTTCAATGGCATCAGTGAGTACTCTATCACAGAAAAACGGTTTCACTCCCTCCATCTTGGCAAGGTTTGCTCCATTCGATGTATGTAGATTAGCTATGTGAACTGTGCAGTGTGCATAAATAACAAAACAGAAATTCAAAGAAAAATAAAAAGGAGGAATAAATATTCATTCAAAAAAGAAGCAAACCACGACAGAAAAGTAATATAAAAATAATAGAAAGTGCTTTATAGTTTACAGAACAACATAGAAAAATTAAAAAGTACAATTGGGGATCCATAATAATATAATACTATATACACTAAAGAGATAGTGTCTCCATTGTTCAATAGCACATAAAAAGAAAACGACACATCTTGAAAAGCTGCTCCATCAGACTCCTCCCCGAACGCATGCACAGACGATTATGAATCATTGACATTATCTTTGCTTGCCACCTGGATAAAGTAAAAAGAGTGTATGGCAATATGGGTGTGTTTGTGGTGTATGTGATGAATGGGGTAGAACACGATGGATTGGAAGTGGAGAAAAAGTGGAAAAAAGGGAAGCAAACAAAAAAGAAGTATGTAAGATTATCAGCCAACAAACAAAAACATTGTAATATACTAGTTTACATTGTGAAATATAAAATTTGCTCTGAATAAACAACTAGTATCTATAAAAAGTAGCATAAAGGTAATATTATCAAAGTGTGGGGGTTTACATGAGCATTTATTACCAATACTATAGCATAAAAGTAGCGGACAACTAGCGAACAAATTTATTACCAAGGCCGTACCGGACAAGTTATCGAGTGTGGGGGTTTACTTGAGCATTTATTACCAATACTATATAAAAGTAGCCAACTTGATAAATAAACTAATATTATTTAGCAAGATATTCTAGAAAGGTTTATTACCGATGCTATAGCACACAAGTTATCGAGGTCGGATGTTTACCGACACTATAGCGCACGAGTTACCGATGAGAAACGTCTAGTAAAAATGTTACCAAACGAATATCACACCGGTTATCAAACCCAGTATGATAGTGAGAAAAGTTTATTACCAAGGCCGTAGCAGACAAGTTATCGAGTGTGGGGTTTACTTGAGCATGTATTACCAATACTATAGTATAAAAGTAGCCAACTTGATAAATAAACTAATATTATTTAGCAAGTGATTCTAGAAAGGTTTATTACCAATGCTATAGCAAACAAGTTATCGATATCGGGTTTTACCGACACTATAGCACACGAGTTACCGATGAGAAACGTTAGTAAAAGATGTTACCAAACGAATATCATACCGGTTATCAAACCCCAGTATGATAGTGAAAAAAGTTTATTACCAAGGCCGTACCGGACTAGTTATCTTTGTGGGGTCTACTTGAGCAATTATTACCAATACTATAGTATAAAAGTAGCCAACTTGATAAAAGAAACTAATATTATTTAGCAAGTGATTCTAGAAAGGTTTATTACCGATGCTATAGCACACAAGTTATCGAGGTCGGGTGTTTACCGACACTATAGCCACGAGTTACCGATGAGAAACGACTAGTAAAATGTTACCAAACGAATATCATACCGGTTATCAAACCCATATGATAGTGAAAAAAGTTTATTACAAGGCCGTACAGACAAGCTATCGAGTGTGGGGTTTACTTGAGCATTTATTACCAATACTATAGTATAAAAGTAGCCAACTTGATAAATAAACTAATATTATTTAGCAAGAGATTCTAGAAAGGTTTATTACCGATGCTATAGCACACAAGTTATCGAGGTCGGGTGTATACCGACACTATAGCACAGAGTTACCGATGAGAAACGACTAGCAAAAGATGTTACCAAACGAATATCATACCGGTTATCAAACCCAGTATGATAGTGAAAAAAGTTTATTACCAAGGCCGTACGGACAAGTTATCGGTTTGTGGGGTTTACTTGAGCATTATTACCAATACTATAGTATAAAAGTAGCCAACTTGATAAAAGAAACTAATATTATTTAGCAAGTGATTCTAGAAAGGTTTATTACTGATGCTATAGCACACAAGTTATCGAGGTCGGTTGTTTACCGACACTATAGCGTAAGAGTTACCGATGAGAAACGACTAGCAAAAGATGTTACCAAACGAATATCATACCGGTTATCAAACCGCAGTATGATAGTGAAAAAGTTTATTACCAAGGCCGTACAGGACAAGTTATCGAGTGTGGGTTTACTTGAGCATTTATTACCAATACTATAGTATAAAAGTAGCCAACTTGATAAATAAACTAATATTATTTAGCAAGAGATTCTAGAAAAGGTTTATTACCGATGCTATAGCACACAAGTTATCGAGGTCGGGTGTTTACCGACACTATAGCGCACGAGTTACCGATGAAAAACGACTAGCAAAAGATGTTACCAAACGAATATCACACCGGTTATGAAACCCATATGATAGTGAAAAAGTTTATTACAAAGGCCGTAGCAGACAAGTTATCGAGTGTGGAGGTTTACTTGAGTATTTATTACCAATACTATTGTATAAAAGTAGCCAATTTGATAAGAAACCAATATTATTTAGCAAATGTTTTTAGAAGGTTTATTACCAATGCTATAGCAAACAAGTTATCGAGATCGGGTGTTTACCGACACTATAGCACAGAAGTTACCAATGAGAAACGATTGGTAAAAGATGTTACCAAACGAATATCATACCGGTTATCAAACCTCAGTATGATAGTGAAAAAAGTTTATTACCAAGGCCGTACCAGACTAGTCATCGGTTTGTGGGGGTCTACATGAGCAATTATTACCAATACTATAGTATAAAAAGTAGCCAATTTGATAAAACAAACTAATATTATTTAGCAAGTGATTCTAGAAAGATTTATTACCGATGCTATAGCACACAAGTTATCGAGGTCGGGTGTTTACCGACACTATAGCGCACGAGTTACTGATGAGAAACGACTAGCAAAAGATGTTACCAAACGAATATCATATCGGTTATCAAACCCAGTATGATAATGAAAAAAGTTTATTACCAAGGCCATACCGGACAAGTTATCGAGTGTGGGGGTTTAATTGTGCATTTATTACCAATACTATAGTATAAAAGTAGCCAACTTGATAAATAAAATAATATTATTTAGCAAGATATTCTAGAAAGGTTTATTACCGATGCTATAGCACACAAGTTATCGAGGTCGATTCTATACCGACGCTATAACGCAGGAGTTACCGATGAGAAACGACTAGCAAAAGATGTTACCAAACGAATATCATACCGGTTATCAAACCCAGTATAATAGTGAAAAAAGTTTATTACCAAGGCCGTACCGGACAAGTTATCGAGTGTGGGGGTTTACTTGAGCATTTATTACCAATCCTATAGTATAAAAGTAGCCAACTTGATAAATAAACTAATATTATTTAGCAAGATATTGTAGAAAGGTTTATTACCGATGCTATAGCACACAAGTTATCGAGGTCGGATGTTTACCGACACTATAGCGCACGAATTACCGATGAGAAACGACTAGTAAAAATGTTACCAAACGAATATCACACCGGTTATCAAACCCAGTATGATAGTGAGAAAAGTTTATTACCAAGGCCGTAGCTGACAAGTTATCGAGTGTGGAGGTTTACTTGAGCATGTATTACCAATACTATAGTATAAAAGTAGCCAACTTGATAAATAAACTAATATTATTTAGCAAGTGATTCTAGAAAGGTTTATTACCAATGCTATAGCAAAACAAGTTATCGAGATCGGGTGTTTACCGACACTATAGCACACGAGTTACCGATGAGAAACGACTAGTAAAAGATGTTAGCAAACGAATATCGTACCGGTTATCAAACACAGTATGATAGTGAAAAAAGTTTATTACCAAGGCCGCAGCGGACAAGTTATCGAGTGTGGGGGTTTACTTGAGCATTTATTACCAATACTATAGTATAAAAGTAGCCAACTTGATAAATAAACTAATATTATTTAGCAAGTGATTCTAGAAAGGTTTATTACCGATGCTATAGCACACAAGTTATCGAGGTCGGGTGTTTACCGACACTATAGCGCACGAGTTATCGATGAGAAACGACTAGTAAAAGATGTTAGCAAATGAATATCGTACCGGTTATCAAACACAATATGATAGTGAAAAAAGTTTATTACCAAGGCCGCAGCGGACAAGTTATCGAGTGTGGGGGTTTACTTGAGCATTTATTATCAATACTATAGTATAAAAGTAGCCAACTTGATAAATACACTAATATTATTTAGCAAGTGATTCTAGAAAGGTTTATTACGGATGCTATAGCACACAAGTTATCGAGGTCGGGTGTTTACCGACACTATAGCGCACGAGTTATCGAGGTCGGGTGTTTACCGACACTATAGCACACAAGTTATCGGGGTCTGGTGTTTACCGACACTATACCAAAGGAAGGTACCGGTCTTATTACTAAACAAAGGTGTTAAAAAATTACCAACACCGTAAAAAGTAAGTTACTATTCTTAAAAAAACTAGTATATTAGTTAACAAGCGTATAGATTATGAATTATCCAAACGTAAGAGAACTATCGCATGGTGTTACCAAGTACCTAGCAAATCAGGTTATCAGTCATGTTACTAAAACGAAGGTGTTACCAAAACATATACAAAAGTTCGTGCATTATTTCAAACCATAAAAAAAACATAGATGATACTGATGAGAAAGACAACAAATATATAATAATATCAGGTGCATAACAAAATCAAAAAAGAGAAAAAAATTCTGACGATAAAAAAATACCTGATGCAACTGCATCCATGTTATCAACAATGTTGTCAACATCTGCAACCTTGCTGTGAGGTTCAATACTAGGTTCTGCTGGGACATCCACTGAGCTGGGTAGGCCAGATGGGACTGTATAGTGCAATAACTTCTCACTGCCATCAGTTGCAACAAGCTCACATGACACATGAACATCACGGGAAACCACACCAGAAACTCCCTTCGCGACTTCACCTGAGCTGGCTGTGGTTGAATTAGATTCAATGCTCGCACCTATTTTGCCATGCTGCTTCGCCAAAAAACATGGTGACGATCGTGTCCCTTGTCTCTTAACTTTTGATGCATTGCTGTTAATAAAAAACATTATGGGAATATCAGCATTAACAAAAAAGAAACAAAAGAACAAAATTATAGAAAACAGCTAAACACAGCCCTGCTTCATTCCTTACCTTAACAAAGCCTTTTGTCCCAAACAAGTTGGGGTAGGCTAGATATGAAACCCTGTCACGAGGACTTCTCAGGAGGTCACCCATCCTGGTACTACTCTCGCCCAAATGGGTTTCATATCCATGGGACTGGCTAGTTTTTACGTTGGCTCGCCAAGCCTATCACAACCCTTAGATATGAAACCTATCATGAGGACTTTCCAGGAGGTCACCCACCCTAGTACTACTCTCGTGGGTTTCATATCCATGGGACGGGCTAGTTTTTACGTTGGCTCGCCAAGCCTATCACAACCCTCCTCCTTTATCCGGGCTTGGGACCGGCTATGCCTAGAAGACATAGGCGGAGTTACAGCCCTGCTTCATTCATACAGACAAAATAGGCAATAAAATATACCTCTTGGGCGTGGCTGTCCTTGCTTTTTTGTTAACATCTGCATCGGCAACAACGGTGCTTGTCCTTTCTGTTATCACATTATCTTCCATTTTCCTCTTTTTAAGACCGGTAGAGTGCTGGCCTCTAACATCACAGCGCACTGCAGCGCTATCTTTTCCCACATGAGCAACATTAATTTTCCCACAAAGTTCTTCGCTGGCTTCAACAATAGCACCACCTGACTGTTCTGTGACTGTGATCTTTTCCCTTACTACAAGATGATCTTCACTGAGAACACAGCTACCTTGCTGAACAACGGCAGTAAAGCAAGCTTATAAAGGTCTGAGCAAACAATGCCATCAAAAACTGGATCAGAGGTGACTAAACCAGGTGGAGTTTCGTCGAACCTAGGATGACCATCGACGATAACGCCACAAGATCTTGTTGGATAACTGCTGTGTCAGCCAGCTTGAAAAGATCATGGCAAACATTACCAGCAACAACTTGATCATTGGTGAATACTTCAGTAGGAGTTTCATCAAAGCGAGGATGGTCATCACTGAAAACACCACTCCTCCTGTGTTCGAGTACTGCTGTGTCAATAACTATAGGAATATCAGTGCAAAAAGTACCATCAACAACTGGATCCGTGGGAAGAACTTCAGGAGGAGTTTCATAACCAGAATCACTTTGTGCCCCAACATTATGACCCTGTGTAGTCATAGGATGCCCAGATGTGTGAGCAGCAGCATTGCTATCCACAACAGAATCAGTACCTAATACTTTGGAAACGGTTTCATCCACAGCATGGCTGGGCGAGCTGCCATTATGATGTGCGCATTATGATCCTGTCCAGACATATCATTACTGTGACCTGCAACAATGCCCCGGACACCTTCAGCAACACTGACACCAACATCTTCAGCTTCTTTTTGAACAACACGAACTCTTGGTTTTATTATAAAACGATCTGCATCTTCCTCTCCATCATATTCACTGCCATTTTCAGATGAAACAAATTCTTCTGTTACACTGTCAGTCGAGTCACCAGTTTGCTGAATATAATCTCTCGCCCTCTTAGACATTGAAGCAGAGCGGTTGAGTGTTGTTGTCTCATTAGCAAGACCCTTAGTAGCAGAGCGGGTGAAACGGGCCTTCGCAGAAGATGCACCGTGCACCCCAGCAGAACCATCTCGGTTGAGTGTTGTTGTCTCATTAGCAAGACCCTTAGTAGCAGAGCGGGTGAAACGGGCCTTCGCAGAAGATGCACCGTGTACCCCAGCAGAACCATCTCGGTTGAGTGTTGTTGTCTCATTAGCAAGACCCTTAGTAGCAGAGCGGGTGAAACGTGCCTTCGCAGAAGATGCACCGTGCACCCTAGCAGAACCATCTCGGTTGACTGTTGTCTCATTAGCAAGACCCTTAGTAGCAGAGCGGGTGAAACGTGCCTTCGCAGAAGATGCACCGTGCACCCCAACAGAACCAACTCGGTTGACTGTTGTTGTCTCAGTAGCAAGACCCTTAGTAGCAACATTTGTAGGCTTCATGCCTGGTGTCTTCAAGATCTCCTCATTATTTAATGTAGTGCCATCTGAAGACATCTGAGGAAATGGATTAGATATATCGCCAACCTTGGATGGACCTGGACTGAAAGTACCATGCATGTTGTTTGGGCTCCCTGCATTAGGTGATCCATCAACACCATCCGCAAAGGATTTTTCAACCAATATAGAATCAGAATCATCAACTTCCGTCCAACCCTGAACCAACGTGCCAAGCAGTCGAGTCATTCCAGCTGCAAACTCTCCAACTAACCTTGCAACTTTCTCTTTGCGCTGCGTAATTGTAGGAAATAGAAAATACTTAAGATAATATACTAACAGGCAGAGTATCATAAAAAATCCAACTAAAGAAAAAAAGATAAGAATGGTAAACTGCAACTCTATAAAAAAATTGGAAACTAACACTCACCGGTTTTGGACAATTATTACAACAATTAGTATCAATAAAACCTTGAAAACCGTCTGTACCACCAAAAAATCTATGGTCAATAGCAAGATGTGCCTTCAGCTGCAATAAAATTAACTTGTATGATTAGTTTGAACTATTAAAACAAAGAACAAATGACGTTTTTCATTGCTGACTGAATGTAAAAAAAGCAGGTAAAACTGGTATACTTGCCTCGAGGTTGCCAAAACCAGAAAAATCCCTTTTCATGTCCGCATCTAAGACAATGTCTATATTTTCTTTCGACCAATTATTGACAACAAAAGGACCATCAGGAATATCGAGATTTAGTGCGCTCACATCCAAAGAGTCGACATACAGAAGCTGCCCACAAAAAAAATTCAGAAAAATAACATATGTTAAAAAATGTCAGCATTATGAAAAATGCATGAAAACTGAAAGTATATGAAAAACACTCAAAAACAGTAAACACTCGATAAACATAGAAATATGAACAGCAAAAAAAAGATAATTAGTACCATCAAATGTAGAAGGCATGCTGCAGAAAGCTTCCCAACTGAAAGTTCTTCATGTAGTTTGTCGCAAACAAATTGACAAAAGTTCATATTCTTAACATCATCAACTTTGTCCTGCGATACAATCGAAATGCAGTAAGGCAAGCAGGGAAAGATAAAGAACGAAAAAAGGATAACAACAACACTTGAATTATAGTACCATGATTGGATAACATCTGCTGCTGACTTTGTTTAAAGAAGTTGGAGCCAGGACAGTTGAGACCAGATACATGATATATCCTTGCTTGAATGTTTCATCTGCTTCCGTCATATTCTTAATGATAGTGAAGACTTTTGTTGTCTCGGGAGTCTTCGAAAAACCAGGAAAAAGGACAGGCCGGATACGTTCTTCAATTGTAGAATCCAACTTGTATATAACAGGAATTTCACCACGCGGGAGACCCATAGTACGGAAGACAGAAGCAGCATTCAGGGGTATCCTGCCACGACCTGGGATCACAAACTCGCGCGAGAATCTATCGTATTTCAGAGCCAACCAATTAATCACAGAGTTGTGAAGAGTTGGACATCTGATGTTAAGCATGCTTCCCAAATCCATATCCTCGACAGCCTTCTTTTGGTCTTACTTAGAAAATCATTCAATTTGACAATAGAGGATGGCGAAGCTCTGTTCCTAACACGTTCCTTTGCTGGAGCTAAACGGCCCTCCAATTTAGAATCAACACACTTCCTTTTGCCAGCCATTTTGAAAACCAAACTACATCACCACAAAAAGAAAAAAGAAAAAGAGTATGAGTAAGCCTACATAACAATAATCATAAAACTCATTACAAAAAAAACTTTCGTGCTAAGGGAGTGGTATTTGGTCAGTGTTATTTGTGCAGTGCTGGCACCAAAAAGAAGTACTAGGCTAGCCATCTTAAATCAATCAAAGTACTGGTATGCATGATCTCCAGCAAAAAAAAGTTGGAGGCTATCCATTGAGGAAAAACAATTGTGCATGGATACAGTACATATTTCTGAGTTGACGAAGTATATGCTCTTAATTTGTAGGCTAGCTCAAACGGAAGAAAGAACTACAAAACAATGTGCATTTGGTTACTATAATTTGTCAGCACGTGCCAATAGTGAGGGGAACTAATCTAGTGGATGCTTTTCTGCAGATGGATGTTAGTATCAACTCCAACTGACGATGGTTGTTGTTGGAAACAATAATATAGATCAAACACAATTGTTATGGAGGGTAGCACCAGCATGAGAGCAAACCAATAAATCTTAGTGGCTTTTCAAAATGAAAACCAACAAACAAAATCCAATGCTAAATCCAAATGCACATAACAATAAATACTATGAAATCATAATAACCACACCATTTTCATACCGACAATTTCATTCAAACATCTGCTTTAGTGAATTAATCCACTACTAACACAAAAAAAAACCATAGAACGGCAACTACGTCAGTTAAATAACATCAGCTAGTTTCGAGCGCAAATAATGAAAAATAAAAAAAAAAGCATGCCAGATTCGTGTAAGCAACACTGACCTGACGGAGTAGATCTCGAAAAACGACTGCCGGCTGGTGGTCAAACTGTGTAAAATGTTCAGATCTGCGATAATAGAGGGAGAAATAATAGCATTCGCCCACGGGGACCTGCTACAGGAGGACGATTGAGAACACGGCAACTGATTGCGGCAGTATAAGTTCCGGCGGAGGGACACGGCGGCGGCGCCGGGAGTAATGGGCAGCTCTGAAAAACAGGGAAGAGCGACAGATAAGAACAAAGGGAAAACGAAAAAGAGGATGGAGAGGCGGAGGCGGAAGAGGATATGCGTACCGAACTCCCGACGCAGATTATTTCAGTATGGGGGCGCGGCGCCGGCGACGGAATCCATGGCGGAAGCTCGCTCGGGAGGAGAAGAGAAGGAGAGGGGACGGGATAGAGGCGGACACGGCGAAGCGGTGCGATTTCAAATTTTTTGAAACTAGAAAAGGGAATAGACGCGCTAGCGTGACGGTACAGAAACGGAAAGTCCACCTCCGTGCCGAAAAAGGAAAGGGAATAGATAAGCCATGGGATGGACCAGGCCACGCGCAACAATTCACGCGAGCGCTCGCGCGCTCGAGAAACAGGCGATCCGCTAGATCACTTGGTGAAGACTAAACCGGAAAAGTTTTAATCGCCTATTCACCCCCCTCTAGGCGACATCTTCGTCCTTTCAACGCGGAAGCGAGACGGGGCAATCGAAGTAGCATGAACACGAAGACGTCACAGCGGCGCGCGGGTCGCTCCCGCGCCGTTGAGCGGCGGTTAGGTCGATGCGGAAGAGAGCACGTACGGCGGAGGAGGCGGGAGATGCAGATACGTGCGCGGGGAAGGGAGGAGCACTAGCCGCCGCAGCAGAACGACGGTGGCGAGCGTCTGCGTTCGTGGCGGCGGCGCCTCCGTCTGCTTCGCCAGGAGCCGTTGCGAGCAAGACGAGAAGAGGACGGAACGGAACTGTAGCCGTGACACGAGAAGTGGATGGAAGCAAACCGTGTGGTAAGAAAACGGACAGAGAATGGGAGCGACGTGGACACGTGAGAGCCGCGGGATGTGAGTCGATCGCACGGCACGCAAGGGGGGAGGATGGGAGCGTGCGATCCCCCGGGGGAACAGAAGCATTTTCCTTTATTTTTCCTATCGTTTTATGCTAGGTACGAGAGTCCAAGTGGTTTTGGCTTTTTTTTGTTCAAGCGTGCCATATAATTAATTAGGAAACATATGATTTTTTTTACTTAGGAAATATATGATTAGTCTGATAGGAGAGAGAGGGTTCGATTCTGTTTTGATTTGCTTCCGTCAGTTTTCGTTCAGTTGTGCGTCGCCTATATAACAGGCAGGCTTCGGCCGTGTATCTCAGATTGGAATTTATCGAGTTGAATAGAAATACAGTAAACATCCTATGTCGAGGGACACCAAGTGTATCGCTGCTGATTTGTTGCTGCTGTGCGTGGAGTTGATCTAATCTACTCAACGCTAGTGTTTGTTCTTACGATCACGCATCTTTGTTTGATTGGAAGTTCAGGTTGCTGCTAGTACCGTGAAAGATTGGGCCAAAACCTACGGATTATCTATTTGATCCTTATCAACGTGGCACCTGTATGCCAAGCGCATATTCTCGGCATACGGATGCCACGTGGCGGAACCTATGAGCTCCTCTGGTGCAGCTATCGCCGACGTCTGGAAACGATTTGTCTAAAAAGCACATGTGAAAAGAAAGAAAAAGATTAATCCAAAATCCGAACCTCCAAAAAATCCGTAGGATTCATGCAACGGAGGTCATACCAAAGTGATAGTGAGCATGACAGAGGACCAAACTGTAAAGGGAAGCCGCCGACACACCGATAAACCTTACAAACCCTAATCACGTCGGCTAGAGAGGCTAAGAGAAATATTTGCCATATCGACCCCATGGCCGGCACCAACGAAACGTCGCCGTAAAGCCCTGTTAGGCATGTACAGTGGAGAGCGCTCACGGAAAACAAAAAATGTTACGGGAAAGGAAAATCAAACAAGCGTTCCTGCTTCCCCAACGCAGGGCGCTATTTTCGGACACTCCAAGATTGATTAAGCGCTCCTATTCTCCAATGCAGCAAATTATGCGCCCTGGCTAAGTGGAAGAGAACACTGACCAGAAGCAAACTCGCTGGTTGCACTATTTCTTATCCTTCTAGGTGAATCCCCATGGTTTCCCATGGACGAGCTCCACATCTGTAGCAATTCTCCATAGCCGATCTGCTCACCCGCAACAATCCCTCTCTTTTTTTTCCAAAAAATGGAACCTCTGTTTCCTCCTGGTCATGCCCATGCCGTCAATTGTCGTTGGCGAGGCTCGGCGGTGACGTAATCATCTATTTTTCATGGCTCTGAACCCTCTTTTGTTGAAGAAGCCCTCGCGTGCATTCTCCTTTATCTTAGCGCATGTGTAGCGTTCGCCTCCCGGAAAATCCGATCGCGCGTCAAAATCTTGCTTGGGCGCCGGCGCTAATTCTTGCGTTGACGCAAGCCAAAATCTCAGATTCGGACGGGAATCCGACGTAACTATAGAATTTCTGTACTAGCCAATCATCTCAAAAGTCCGAACTGATGGAAAGAGACTAGGCATTATATTTATATTCAACAATAACGACCGGGAATTCTACCCTAGCGTCCATCGTAAGCGTCCCCGTTGCGCATGCCCTTAAAAGCCCTAAAACTCCATCCGGTAAATTGGGGCATCTTGCGCTTCCACACGGAATCCGAGAGACAAGTATAGTTTCGCATTAAGCAATCGCACGACCATTGCTCTCTGGTCTGTCGCCGGCGTCTGGAAACGCTTTGTAAAGAGCACCATTGATCCTTTCCTACACTGAGCTAGAATTTTTTTTGCCTGGTGCACAACATCAATTAGCAAGGTGAAATGAGACGTCACTATGCTTGTTTGTGTGTAAAATAGTGAGCCCTGGTGCACTGTCGTTGAGTTTACCTGGTGCACATAGCAAAATTTGGACCTATTTACTACTAGTAATTATTTTTGTGACCCTGGTGCCTATGCATATGCAAGCCCTATGTAGCTCCGCCCCTGCTCTTGTCTGTCGCCTCGCTCGCCGGCGTCTGGAAACAAACCATTTGTGTACCCAAAAAACAAAAGTGAAAAGTAAGAAAAAGGAAAGGAGAGCACGTACCATCCTTTTTCCTAGGGCGCAAGTGCGTGCATGCTCCGTTGCCGCCTGTGGTCTCCATCGTTCTTCTCCACTACCCTTGTAGGTTGGGTTAACTACAACCTAAAAAGGCAACGCCTTGTTTCAAAAAAAAAAAAGGCAACGTCTCAACCATCCTATATTAGTATTATTTAACTTAGTGAAGCACAGTCAGCACTCTGCTTAATTGCTTCAAAAGTAGTCGCACTGCCACACCAGTCCAAAATCGAGTTCATATTGGCAATAAGAAAGCGTGTGCTACTTTGAAAATAAAGCCCTCCAATGTTCAATGCACAGGGTAAGTAGTATACGTACTAGTTCACCAGTGATGGATGGTATCATGTTAGGTAGAGTGACTCCGGTGCAGCCCGCACCAGCTGCGACCTTTCTCTGGAGCTCTCGTTGGACCTGGAGCTGTCGTTGGACCAGCGCAGCGATCAGCGAAGAGTCCACGCGCCAAGCGCGCCGGGAAAAGTCAGGCATCACGGACGCGGCGACGTGAGTCCTGGCATCGGATACGGGCCCGCCCGCCGCCGAGATGTGCCGGCTACGTTCGACGAACCAGATGGATGGAATGGGTCGTGGCCGGCCGTCGGCCGACTGGGTGCCTAGAGCGGAGAGCGGTGCTTCCTCTCGGCAAGGGGAATGGAGAGCTCAGATTAATGGCGGGGAAGGCGATGGACTTTGACGGCCGGTAGCATCGCGAGGATGCAGTGAGGAGCGGTATACATCGCACGCACGGAACGAGTCGCGCACAAAGTTAAGAACGCTTCTACTCTGCCGGCCGGATGATCTTTCTTACGGAATTGATGTCAAAAGCGACATCGATTTGGAGGAATATTCACACCTGGACATGCCATCGATCGCGTTTACTTGAGAGAACCGTGGCGTCACGAGACGGCACACATGAACTCGTAGGAAATTGCGCCCGCCCAGATCTCGCGTAGTACTACTAGTTCCAGCCAAGTAATCCAATACGACAGTCGACAGCGTCTCGTACCACGGTACCAGCTCCATTGTTTCTTAACAAGGCAAAATACTTATCATCATAATTAGCGGGAAATCGGGCAAAACCGGAATAGAAACCCTCGCACAATCATCGTGAGGGCACAAACAGCCACCCCGCTTACGAACATAAAACACATCGTTCAAAACAAGAGTAGTCGACATGTTGCCTCAGTGTCATCGTCATTACTCATCAACGATTCCAATTTCACCGACTCTGACCACCTAGCGAGACCTCTGCCGTAAAGAAGCAGCAAAGCATCGTAACCGTGGAGAGGCCGTCGTCACCTGAGCTTGGAGGGGAGCCGCCACCCCACCCCATCTCGCTGAACCCCGAGTTGTAGGCCGAAGCCCGCACCTCTGCCACCGCCGCAACCCCAACGCTGGGAGCCAGAGGCTCCGCCATTGGAGGCCCAAGCCTCGTCACGCCCAACCGAGCCTCAGCACACCGACGAGGACGCCGCCAAGCTCCTATGGGGACGCTGGAGCTACTACACCTGTCGTGAGGTCAAGCCTCCCCCACACATCGCGCGAGGATAGATTCCTTGTCGCCACCGTACGTCCGCCACCTGGACTTTGCCACCGCCTCCTCCGACGGCGGGTGAGGAGGGTGTGGAGGAGAGGCGGTCGGGGGCGACGGCGTTAGGGTTTTCCCGAGCCGGCATCCGATAGATTGAAGCAACAGGACATGTAGTCCCTAAATACAGCGGGACATGTTGGATACTAACATACTATGATAGCATCGCCACCAACGCTCCCAATGAATGGTCCGTCAACTCTGCCAGGTCGATGGTAATGGAAGCGTCAGCACAAGTTGACGCCTATTGGGACCGGGTGCCCCCAACGACGCTCCCAATATGTTTTTTTTTTCAAAAAACAAAAAACAACAATATAAACTAAACTGGCAAATTTCATTCGAATTTAGGAAATAATTTACAAATTTGAATGAAATTCAAAACTAAATTAAACACTAGTAGTAGTTATTGTAGAAGAAGTCGAAGACCGAGTAGTTGAGCATGTCATCACCCACGCCGTTGTCGTCGTCGGGGATTGTCATGATGCTGTAGTTTGTCGACCGCGCGTGTGAACTCGGGGTCGGTCGGTTGCGCCGTGTTGAACGACAACTTCAGGATTTGTTTGAGCTAATAGCCGCGTTGTCGTCGTGCATCTCCGACTTTTGGCAGTTTTAGTGGCGCAGCCGGCTCCTTCTTCACCATTTTGCGGCCGAGGAACAACTGGCCCAGCACGGAGGGCTGCGGCAGCTACTCGATGATGATGTCGCTCCTCAGCGGCGAAGCCGTCCACGGCTCATGCGCGAGAAAGAAGCAACACACATCAAGGACTCCTCTTACTTGGTTACGATGTAGGGTATCGATCTGCGTGAGGAGGAGGAGCGTGACAACGAGCCCGACGGCGAAGCCACGCCCTACCGGGGTGGTGGATGGTACCCGTGTAGCGCGAGGACCTCGTAGAGCTCCTTGCAGCTCCACCACTACCTCCTCTCGTCTTGGCTCCACGCGTCGGTCCGACGAGGCCACGAAGTGATCGAGGCCGCCTCACGCTCCGTCGTGAGGATCTTTGTTCATAGCACGTTGTTCTCGGTGTAAAAAGGGCCCGCCAGCTTCTCCGGTGTGTGACGTCGACGACCCTCCCTGCTGGGCGAGCGTAGCTTGGCCTCGCTAGGGGGACCAGCGAGATGGCTTTGGCCTCCGCATTGATGTCCACCCGTAGAGGAGGCACATGCCAGGTGTCACTAGGAGGCCTCCGCAACAGCGAGGCAGGTTGCCACCGGCTTTGTCGTTGTTCGCATTGCGCAGGAGGGCTTGGGAGGAGGAGAACAGCGAAGTGTGGAGCTCCGTGGATTATAGAGGCGACACTGGGAGGCAAAGCATGGGAAGGTTTGTTGCACCCATTAGCGCCGGCGACACGTGTCGAGAACCGCTACACGTCTTTAATTAAGCTGACTGGTCTCGTCTCGACATTAAATTCGCTTGACCGGCCCTGTGTCGGTGACATGGGAGGTCCCCTGGTCGGGTACCTGACGTGGACGCGGTTGTAGGCAATGTCCGACATTCCCACGCCGCTCCCTATGGACCGGGGCCGAGGTGGGAGTGCCAGAAATTTTATTGGACCATCCGGCAACTTTGTTGATATTGGGGTCTAGCCGCGAATTTGTGTTCCGCGCCCCAGACCTATTATGAGTTCTATTGCAAGCGACCGTCTAGATGCTCTAATTTCCATAACATACTCTGTCCTCCGAGTCAATAAGTAGTACGTTGCTCTCTCTTTCGCTAAAATGCCATGCATATTAGTTTTGGTCAGAGTCAAACTTCGTAAATTTTGACCAAACATGTAGAATCTTTTTATCAATATTTTCAATATCAAATTAATATATTAGAACCCTCATAAAATATGTTCCCATATCATACATTTTACTTTGTAGATGTTGATTATTTTCTAAACATTTTGTCAAAGCTTTAGGATGTTTAGCTTTGACTAAAACTTGTATGCACTACAATATGGCGAGGAGTGAGTACCATGACTTTAGCAAAAGGAAAAAAATTGCTATCTGCGAATGCTTTATACAAACAAACATACGTGGCCCTATGAAATTCCCTACAGCCTACAATAATTCGAGCAATGGTAAGCGTCTAGGCACCGAATATAGTAATCACTCTCCCGCGGCAGACAAGCCAGGCATCGTGTTCCTATTCTTTTGCGGTACCCTTCTTCGCCCTTGGCGCATGCTCGCCGCAACCCCTGTGCCGCAAAGTTCCAACTTTGCAGATTCCTCGCCCTCAAAAATCAAAATGTGACCAAAACCAGCACCACACATCTCCGAGGGCGTGTTTGTTACCTCCAGAGGCTATTTGCATCAGTGTCTCCTCAGGGCTCATGTTGTGCAGCTATTTGGTTGCCCACAAAATGGTAGTCTTATCGAGTGGAACTAAGTTCATAGTAGTCATGTGTTTCGTTGACAGAGTTTGCGTTCAATGGCTAATCCCAATGTTTGGTTGCACGTTTTTATCGTTGTGTTAACTTGCATCCATTAGTGATGAGCTTACCAGTTCAAGGTTCATATATGATCATACACAGACTTAGGCCAAAAACAAATACGCAATGACGACGAACTGGACAATGATTATCAAGTCTTTGAGGCGGCCAGACCCGATCAGTGCTTCACCTTTGCCCACTCCATTTGTGCTCACAACTGCTTTGCGTTATCTAGTAGGGCTGCTTAGCAAGGATTGGTCTATCTGTCAGCATGTTCATGGAGTAAGCCTTTTCTGCCCGTTGTTTAGTTCCAAACTTTTTGCGGTGGGGGAAACCTTCCAATTAAGCAAAGCAAGCGTCCCAGTAATAAAAAACTCCTGAAAACCCTTCCTCGATACACCACATACCACTGCAGCAAAGAAGAAAACGTTTGGAACGTGCAAAATAAACTAATGGTGTGGAGCACAATGTAGAAAGCAACATAATCAAAGCATGCATTGATCATCATATACCCTAAACCTAAAGCAGCATAAGTGTTTGATGCATACTATGGTGTCAACCTAGCACCACATCAACAGAGTGTAATACTACCACCACAAGTTCATCGAGTAAGAGGTTAGCATATGTACCATCTCAAGTACCCAAAAATATACAGGCCATAAAAAATTTGTTGTCCAAACTACCCAAAATATACATCACATATCATCGTGATCATCATCATCAAGCAAGCAAATCGAGCACTACATGTAGTAGTGCTTGTCTAGGAAGGTCGTGAGCCAGAGCTTCTGGTGGTCCTCGGCCTTGTTTACAAAGCTCATACCTTGTGCCTTGCTATCCAGGAGGTGGCTGAAAGCCACCATCTTCGGCGAGTCACTGAACCCACCTCTCCCTCTCAGGTTGCCTGGCTGCAAGGTCATCGTTCTTGTCTCCACCATCGACGTGGATGGTGTCAGACTCCTGGCTACCAAGGTCAACATATTCAGGAACAGTGTGCCAAGAGGCTCACTAGATCCCATGGCAAATTTGCCAGTCGCCAGACCAAAGGAGAAGATGGTCTGCATCTGGTAGTAGTTCTGGATGGGCTTGTTCATATACTCGGCGCTTTAGGTGATCCTACGAACGAGAAAACAATGTTAGACAATCAGGCTAAGCTGGAGCGGATGAATGTGAAGTATGTTAGATAGGTGGTAAACCTTGATGTATCCTTTTAGGTGCTCGGCCTCTAGGATAATGCTTTTGGTTTCCTCATCCCATTGTACGCCACTAAGCTCTTTAAGCTTACTAATATGTATCCACCTGACCTTCCACTTTCTGAAATGGTTGTACACCTGAGTCAAGGTGATCTCTTGGTCGCGGTGTTCAGGTGCACCTCCTTAACCTTTGTCTGTCCTAACTCCGGAGGCGATGATGTCGACTATCTTGTTGAGCACGAAGGTGGACAAGAGCGGATCCTACTTCATGGTCGTCCCCATTTTGTTCTTCTTGCTCCTCTCCTTGGCAGGTTGGAGATCCAGCTGACCACCTGGCAGATCGACCAACTCGGAACACAGGCGAGTGCCATGAAAATCTTTCTCTTGGGTGACAGGCACCTCGAACACCTGAGAGTCCGGGACAAAAGAGAGATGGTCTGGCTAGCTTTCTGTCAGCGCAAGCTCATCGCCAATCACGTCCTACAAGGGTTACGAGCATCACAACAGCATGCAGATCTACCACAACATCATCATGATCTATCACAACTTGACTAAACATGAACATCTACCACAACATCATCATGAACACAACAAAACTTCCTAACATGCCAAATCGAGTCAAATCGCAACTAATCTTTACTGCCTAACATGTTAAATCTACTTGCTAGCACCAGATCATGGACATCTCGACCTAAAGATCTACTTACTGCTCACAAATCTAAGTTACAGGACTTAGGGTTTGAAGAAACTTGCGGGCATGGTAGCACCGGACGCGGACGCATGTCGGATAAGAGGATGCTGCCGCCTGCCGTGGACCAACGCTGGCCGAAGGAGAAGCTGCCGCCGCTTACCTGGTCGTGGGGGAGATGTTGCTACGCTGCCGGAAGAGAGAGCTCCTAGGTGGGGAATGGTGGCGGGAGTTCTGGCGGTGAGCGGAAGGGATGATATAGAGGGGCGAAAATGGAGGGCGGTGAGCGAATTTTCTCCTGTCGCAATTTCGCGTGAGCACGCGACCTCGCTCCATCTCCAGACTCGCACGAGCTTGAACAAGGATGGCACCGACGTTTCCCAAATTGCACGCGACCTCGTGCCATCTCCAGACTCGCACGAGCTTGAACAAGGATGGCACCGACGTTTCCCAAATTGCAGGCAGAGAGGGTGGATATGAAGAAACGGCCAAATTGACTGTTTCTAGCGGGCCAACAACGCGGAGCAACCAGACGAGTTATTTATGCATCACACAGTCTGACCAAGATTGTAATGACCCGTAGTTCAGAGAGTAGAAAGGGGTTTAATTAGATTTGTGCATTTGCATAGCATGCATCTGAAAATACGGGAAAATTTAAAACTTTTTCAACGAAGTCATAGAGTGTTCAACCACCACTCGAAAGACTAGTTGAGAATGACCATAGATGTCGAATAACTTAAAAACTTGGAACCAAACTTGTGAAACATACATCGAGGTTTCGCTGATGTTGGTGGATTAGACTTAGTCATCAACATGAGTGCTATGAACTTCAAAATCTTGTCTTATCTAAATTCTCAAACATTTGGTTACAAACGAATAATACAAGAAACTATAAATCAAATGATGAGTATGACTTACATCATTAATCGAATAAGTACATATCTTAAAGAAAAGAAAAGAAGGAATATACGGAAGGTGGATAAAAGACTAAACTAAATCTTAATCTAGATCTACTTATCCTATCAAGACTATCTTATCTTCTTATCTCCTAATCTTCTCAAAATCATTCTATAAGAGAAGGCAACACAAGAAAGGAGGAAGTTCAACAAGAAGATTATGAAGAAGAATTTCTTTGATATGCATAGAAGCATTATGCTAGTCCATCACTAAGTATTTGGAAACTCCAATATCAAAATCTACTCTTATTAACTTCTCTACAAATAGTGTGATACTCTAAGGTTTGTGTTATATAGAAGTAGTTTGGTAACAAGCCTAATCACCTTGTTAACAAATCACTCTTGTATGCTCAAACAATTGAGTATCATATACAAATAAACAGAAGGTCAGATAATTCAGAACATCTCAACCTTTGTAATATATGAAGTAATTTGGTGACAAGACTGATTATCTTGTTAACAAATTCTTTTGTATGCATAAGGCAAATTGAGATGTCATAAAACACATATACATTCTTCTATCACCAATTAATGAAATCACATGAGTTAGTTCACTAATTCATGTGAGTGTGGACATGTCTCTTAGGAGAGGAGTTCACAAGTTCATCCAGTGACAAGAGCCACTTGGCTTGTTCAAATATTTATTCTCATGATGAGATGAATTTGGACATGTGGTAAATGGAACCCATGGATTAACTGATAATCTCTTGTATAAGCAACTTGTTCCCACACACATAAGAATTTGATCTTAAAAAGGGAGAATATCATTTTTGTTATTATCAGTATGAGTGAGGGAATCAAGTATGAATCTGTTCTAATCATTCTATTCATCTATTTTACAATAAGTCCTGATCACAGGCAGGATATCATTACCTTGTGTATCTATACACATATGATCATGTTTTCACATGATTAAGATGTCAGGTATCACAAGTTAAAACCACCGAGGCAATATTTCATGTGTGGCATGGAGTTATGTTGAAACATTGTGCATACTCTCTAGAGGCACCACAGTGTGACTTCATGCATATACTGATGGACCATAATTTATGTGTTGCCCAATATTTCATCAAACACTTAATCCATCTCCTGGACATCTATTGAAATCTATAGTTTGATTATTTATAACCACCTACTTTGTGAATTCAAGTAAGAAATATTAATTAATATTGAAAGTAGCAAATACTCACAAACAATAGTATAGCAATATATGTATTCATTTATGTTGCTATAAATATAACCCCGCAATTTGAAAACTCACAACTTATACAATTGTGAGTAAATAATAAATCTAATTTGGTTAAATTCCTTTTAATTGGAGAATGAATTCAAAGTATGCAAAATATTCACAAATGATCATTATAGCAAAATACATATTCATGTTGTTAATAATGTTCCACAAAAACAGAAGTTATAAGAAACAACTTTTGTAATAGAAAATAAATTCCATTATGACCAAAACCATTACCATTCCAAATGAATTTATAATGTAGCAAACTCCCAAATAATCAAAGGGTAATAAATAAATTCTTATGCAAATAATGCTCAACAACAATATAAACTGTAAGCTACAAATTTAGTAATGTAAAATAAACTCAAATATGTCAAACACATTTTATAATAAGAAATATATCCATTATGTCCAAATTCAATTTAAATGGTGAAGGAATTCAAAATGCACTAAATATTCAAATTTTCATGATGAAATATACTTCCATGTGAAATTCTACACAGTCTAGGAGTTTCTCTGCAATTAAAATCATCACAAACAGGTCCTCAAATCAATTAAAACAGGAGCCAGGGACCTGTTAACATTGTTCTTGTAAATTCCTAGAAACCTAGGGGATTTTCTGCAAAATGATTCTTACCTTTCTTCTTCCTCTTGCCAGAAGGCAGAGGACGACGCCGCCGTGCCACCTCCTGCTTGCCGGCCTTCGAGGATAAGGACCTCAGAGACGTCCCCATCTCACTCTTCATCGTTGTATCTCTCTCTTTCTTGCTCTCTCTCAGCAAATCGACTAGAAATCGAAACCCTAGTTCGTCGGGTTTCCGCCGTGTGACGTGGATTCCGGCCACGCTGTGCTCTGTTGAGGGTATGGGAAGCTCCGCCGTGCCGCCAGCGTTCTCCTCGTCGAGTGGAGCGTGCTGGGAAGCTCGACGGAGGGATAATTCCGCCGTCTTCTCCAAGTCCGGCCGTCGGCTTTCGAGGACGAGCTCGTCGTCGTTCGTCCACGCCTTGCTTCGCCGAGACGCTCTGCGTGCTCGTGGTGAGCTGTGCTTCCTCCTGGTACCTCTAATTTGGATTAATTCATTCGCAATCGTAGTCAAGCCATGCGCCACCGTCCGCCGCCGTGCGTGTTCGTCACCGGCGATGCTCCGGTGACCATATGGTCCAGGCGCCGCCACCTTCTGGTTCGCAGCAACCAGCTTTAGTTATCCCAGTACTCCAACCGTTCCAATTTTGCTCGCTGGCTCGGATTCGAGCTCGGGCAGGAGCTGAGCTCCATTGATGATGTCAGCGATGATGTCATCCCAGCCAATCAGAACATTTCTTAGATTTTTCCTTTAGCAAATAATTCCAGAAATTGATTAAATTGAATAAGCTTTATAAATTTATAACTATTTCATATTTAATCAAACTAATACAAGCAATATATCAAAATGACCAAAAAAATCCAATCTATCTATTTGTATAAATAAAATGTTTGTTTGACTAAATTTGTATCATTCAAAAAAGTTGAAACAACTAAATTGCTTAATATTTGAATTATGGAATTAATTTGAAATACGAATTTGAATGCATTTCAATTCCATTTAAATTGTTTTCACATGTTCAACTTCAAGTATGAAAATATATTTTAATTATAACATTATGTCTATCTTTAGAATTCCATTTATGAACATGCTTAAATAATAATCTTAAAGTGGTTTATTAAAATAATATTTCCATAAGGAAAAATAATTATTTATAAGTCATTTAATAATACAAAAATGAATCTATCAACATATAAGGTAATCATATTATTACTTCATAATATTCCATGAAGATCATAATTCATACAAATGAATCCTTTATTTAGTAAAATTTGATCACTATTATTAATACCTTTAATAATTGAATTAACTTTGTGTTATAATTGTTTAAGTCATTAATCCAAATTCATAATTACTTCATAATATGAGATTACTTGTTGTGTTTGTTCTAAGTGTAGTATTCAAACTATATTATCTTATTAATTAAAGAGAAAATAAACAAATAAGTAACTACTCTTAATAGTTGATAATATACCATCAACTAAATAATATAAGTACCCTTATGGTATGAGACCAACCAATGTATACATTACTTATTTCTTCAAAAGTTATTCTTTTTGTATTCATGAATAACACCATTTCTTTAATTAATTCAAGTCAACACATGTTCTTTACAAATATAAAGATGTTAACCAACCTTAAAACAACCATTTACTATTAGGATGTTGTTTTACTTTAATCTTTATTCTTATGCTTAACATGGTACTTTAAAGTAGGAGTTTTAACATTCATCTCTCTTGTGAAGTAAACTTGAAGACAAAACAAATCTAAAAGAAATCACCAAACTCAAACAACTTCAACCATCGAGAGTTAGCTACGTGGTTTAAAGCGATGCATCTCATACTTATGCATAATAGCATATTGCTTCTTCAAACATTAGTCCTTACCGGACCAATGACGCCTTTTCCAGATTTTGGAGTCTTTATTGTATCGAAGACCTTGGCTGCATAATCTTGCAGTCAAAAAGGCAAGTTCACTCTTGCTCATGTCCTACTTGATTATGTTTATCAAAGTAAATGCAAAATACTATGGTTTATCATTGCATGAAAAAGGAAAACATATTTTCGAATGATGTGAATTGCTATATATATATTGTTGGCTGGCAGATGGAACCATGGAATGATGTGGTTGGTGGAGGTTCCATTTGCATGGGAAAGTATTACCTAGGACTTAAGAACCAATGCCGTCAGTGTTCTTGCGCCGTAAATGAAGCGTTAACCATGAGACTTGGAATGGGACGGGAAAGTCATCTGTGATCTTCTTCCTTTCGCATGTCAACGGACAGCCAGAGCCGTACGCTGTAGATCTTGTGCGACTACATGCACATGGGTGGGACCCCTTAATGCCCACGGACTCTGGTGTCTAGGATGGTCTGCAAGGGGATGCCTAGGTATCTACCGTGAGGGGTTGTAGTGACCCAGCACACCACTGCATGTTGTAGTGTACAAGTCGTTGACATAATACTCACGAAAGGACCATTCCGTAAATATTACATCCTTCAGAGTAGTACATCAGAAACATAGTCGGTCGAAGGTAACACTATAGGATTACAACACTATTCAATACAAAATCTCGAGAACCTCCTTTACATACAGAAGTAGGTCTCATGCAAAGAAATTCCCAAAAGACTCAAGTCGAAATACTAAGCTGGATACCAGCTCTACTTCTATCTCCTAATCCACTACTGCTGTTGTCACAACCCTATCTATCCATCTAGAATCACCGTGTCTAGAGTTGTGCTCCTCCATCCAATTATAGTCGTCTTGTCCATAGGCATTGTTGTCGACATGTCCACCGTTGCACTGTTGTTGCCACGCATCCGTTGACAAAGTAGAGGTTGACTCCTTCAGGCCCATCAGGTTGATTTGACTCCTTGTCGAAGATCTCACCAACATCACTATGGATTCCTGTCCTTCCTCTGCTGTCTCCAATAATCTAAGCAGGGGTCAACGGAGGAAAGAGTGAGCAACACGAGCGTTACTCAGCAAGTTCATATAATAGGAATAAGGTGTTTTATGCACTAGCTACCATCCATACCAAAAGGTCTTGGATGAACATGCATATCTTTGTAAAACATTTTTAGGAAAAGATTTATTTTATCTTCAGAAAACTATGCCCGTCATCCATTCACAGGTGCTAGGGCCTTGAGGAGCCTCCTTTCCTGCAGCGTTCGTCGTTCCTTCCTGGAACAGGGAGTAACATGTCACATTTTTACACTCTGCAGAGGTGCGTTACTTTACCCATAAGAGATCAACGCCTTGTTGCACAACCGGCGATCATTCCCGTCCACACTCTTTTTGGTATGGGGCACAGTCGGTGATCCAAGCCATTCGCCGTGCTTCTCCAACAACCCCGCATGCCCACCCTTTTGTAGGTTTGTCCTCCCCTATATCTTTTGGTAGACTGTTCCAGACCGAAGTCCTCCCCTATACCATAAAGATAGACTGTTCCAGACATCCCTACAATCCATCATAGACCCCAGTTACCGTTGGGAATTAAGGGATCCCACCCATGTGCATGTAGTCCCGCAAGATCTACAGCCTAAGGAACTGGCAGTCCGTTGACATGCGAAAGGGAAAAGATCACAGATGACTTTCCCGTCCCATTCCAAGTCTCATGGTTAACGCTTCATTTACGGCGCAAGAACGCTGACGGCATTGGTTCTTAAGTCCTAGGTAATACTTTCCCGTGCAAATGGAACCTCCACCAACCACATCATACCATGGTTCCATCTGCCAGCCAACAATATTTATATATAGCAATTCACATCATTCGAAAATATGTTTTCCTCTTTCATGCAATGATAAACCATAGTATTTTACATTTACTTTGATAAACATAATCAAGTAGGACATGAGCAAGAGTGAACTTGCCTTTTTGACTGCAAGATTATGCAGCCAAGGTCTTCGATACAATAAAGACTCCAAAATCTGGAAAAGGCGTCATTGGTCCGGTAAGGACTAATGTTTGAAGAAGCAATATGCTATTATGCATAAGTATGAGATGCATCGCTTTAAACTACGTAGCTAACTCTCGATGGTTGAGGGTTGTTTGAGTTTAGTGATTACTTTTAGATTTGATTTATCTTCAAGTTTACTTCACAAGAAAAATGAATTTTAAAACTTTAACTTTAAAATACGATGTTAAGTATAAGAATAAAGTAAAACAACATCATAATACTAAATGGTTGTGTTAGGATTAGTTATCATCTTTATGTTTGTAAAGAACATGAATTGCCTTGAATTTAATTGAAGAAAGGGTGTAGTATTATTATTCAAGAAGGCAAAAAGAATAACTTTTGAAGAAATAAATAATGTATACATTTGTTGGTATCATACAAAAAATATACTTATTTTAGTTAAGTAACATATAGTATCAAATATTAAGAGTAGTTACCTATGTGTTTAACTTTTCTTTAAGTAATAAGATAATATGATTTGAATTTTAACACTCAGAAGAAACACCACAAGTAATTATTAATTTGGATTAATGACTTAAACAATTTATAACATAAAATTAATCGAATTATTAAAGGTATTAATAATAGTGATCAAATTTTATTAAATAGAGAATTCATTTTTGTGAATTAAGAACTACATGGAATATTGTGAAGTAATAATATGATTACTTTATATGTTGATAGATTCATTTTTGTATTATTAAATGACTCATGAATAATTATTTTCCTTATGGAAAATATTATTTTTAATGAACCATTTGAAGAATATTATTTAAGCATGTTCATAAATGGAATTCTAAAAATAGACATAATGTTATAATTGAAACATATTTTCATATTTGAAGTTGAACATGTGACACAATTTAAATGGAGTTGAAATGCATCCAAAATAGCATTTCAAATAAATTCCATATTTAACTAATAAACAAATTGTTGTTTCAATTTTAGAATAATTCAATTTTAGTCAAACAAGTATTTTATTTATACAAACATATAAATTCTATTTTTCTGATCAATTTGATATATTATTTGTATTATTCCGATTTACTATGAAATAGTTATGAATTTTCAAAGTTAAGCATTTTAAATCATTTACTGGAATTATTTTCTAAAGAGAAAATTCAGGAAATGATCTGATTGGCCGGGATGACGTCAGCGTGATGACATCAATGGAGTTCATCTCCATGCCGAGCATGGATTCGACAAACGCGGCCGAAATAGAACGAATTGGAGCATGCCTATGCTGTTGGGCGACGCAGGAAACCTATTGGTGGCGGCGCCAGGACCATATGGTCACCGGAGTTGTGCCGGCGACGATGGTTGGCGGCAGACGGCGGCGAGCTACGGCGCGGTGTCGAATTAGCAGGTAATTAAATGGAATAAGTAGTCCATGAGGACCGTAGGCTCACCAGGAGCACGTAGGTAACCTCGGAGAAGCGATAAGTGGTCGGTGATGGCGGCGAGCTTCTCCGGAAGGCGGCGGCCGGAGTTGAAGGAGCTGATGAAATACTCCGACTCCCGAGCTCCCCAGCACATGGAACTCCTCCAAGAGGACGATGAAGACATGTCGAACCTCCAGAGCTTCTCGGAGTAGCACGGAGTGGTCGGAATCGACGGCAATCGGCGGCGGCTCGAAGAACTAGGGTTAGGGTTTTGAGCTCGTTTTGCTCCAGAGAGAGGAAGAGAGAGAAGGCGAGGCGAGCGAGTGAGTGGAGAGCGAGATGGGGACGTCTCCGCGGCCCTTATCCTCGTGCGGAGGCCAAGCAGGTGTACGCACGGCGGCTCGACACGGCGATGGCCTTCTGGCCGGAGGAGAAGAAGAGGAAAACGAAAAGGAAATGCCATTTTGTGAAAAACCCCCTGGGTTTCCGGGAAATAGCAGAATCAGTGTAAACAGGCCCATGGTTCCTGTTTTTGGATTGTTTTGAGGTTAATAAAATTTCAGAGAAGTCCCTGGACAGTTTAGAATCCTAAAATTGAGTTATTTCCAGTTCAGGACATAAATATTTGAATTATTTTAGAATATTTGCATGATTTGAATATATTTGAATTACAAAATGTGTTTGGCATAATTGAATTTATTTTACATTGCTAAGTTTGTAGCTTACAGTTAATTTTTTTTGTTGAGCATTATTTGCATAAGAATTTATTTATTACCATTTGATTATTTGGGAATTTGATACATTATAAATTCATTTGAAATGGTAATGGTTTTGGTCATAATGGAATTTATTTTCTATTACAAAAGTTGTTTCTTATAACTTCTGTTTTTGTGGAACATTATTAACAACATGAATATGTATTTTGCTATAATGATCATTTGTGAATATTTTGCATACTTTGAATTCATTCTCCAATTAAAAGGAATTTAACCAAATTAGATTTATTATTTACTCACAATTGTATAAGTTGTGAGTTTTCAAATTGTGGGGATATATTTATAGCAACATAAATGGATACATATATTGCTATATTATTGTTTGTGAGTATTTGCTACTTTCAATATTAATTAATATTTCTTACTTGAATTCATAAAGTAGATGGTTATATATAATCAAACTATAGATTTCAATAGATGTCCAGGAGATGGATTAAGTGTTTGATGAAATATTGGGCAACACCTAAATTATGGTCCATCAGTATATGCATGAAGTCACACTGTGGTGCCTCTAGAGAGTGTGCACAATGTTTCAACATAACTCCATGCCACACATGAAATATTGCCTCAGTGGTTTTAACTTGTGATACCTGACATCTTAATCGTGTGAAAACATGATCATATGTGTATAGATACACAAGGTAATGATATCCTGCCTGTGATCAGGACTTATGGTAAAATAGAAGAATAGAATGATGAGAACAGAATCATACTTGATTCTCTCACTCATACTGATAATAACAAAAATGATATTCTCTCTTTTTTTTAAGATCAAATTCTTATGTGTGTGGAAACAAGTTGCTTATACAAGAGATTAGCAGTTAGTCCATGGGTTCCATTTACCACATGTCCAAATTTATCTCATCATGAGAATAAATATTTGAACAAGCCAAGTGGCTCTTGTCACTGGATGAATTTGTGAACTCCTTTCCTATGAGACATGTCCACACTCACATGAATTAGTGAAATAACTCATGTGATTTCATTAATTGGTGATAGAAGAATGTATATGTGTTTTATGACATCTCAATTTGCCTTATGCATACAAAAGAATTTGTTAACAAGATAATCAGTCTTGTCACCAAATTACTTCATATATTACAAAGGTTGAGATGTTCTGAATTTATCTGACCTTCTGTTTATTTGTATATGACACTCAATTGTTTGAGCATACAAGAGTGATTCGTTAACAAGGTGATTAGGCTTGTTACCAAACTACTTCTATATAACACAAACCTTAGAATATCACACTATTTGTACAGAAGTTAATAAGAGTAGATTTTGATATTGGAGTTTCCAAATACTTAGTGATGGACTAGCATAATGCTTCTATGCATATCAAAGGAATTCTTCTTCATAATCTTCTTGTTGAACTTCCTCCTTTCTTGTGTTGCCTTCTCTTGTAGAATGATTTTGAGAAGATTAGGAGATAAGAAGATAAGATAGTCTTGGTGGGATAAGTAGATCTAGATTAAGATTTAGTTTAGTCTTTTATCCACCTTCCATATACTCCTTCTTTTCTTTTCTTTAAGATATGTACTTATTCGATTAATGATGTAAGTCATACTCATCATTTGATTTATAGTTTCTTGTATTATTCGTTTGTAACCAAATGTTTGAGAATTAAGATAAGACAATATCTTGAAGTTTATAGCACTCATGTTGATGACTAAGTCTAATCCACCAACATCAGCGAAACCTCGATGTAAGTTTCATAAATGGAATTCCAAGTTTTTAGTTACTCGTCAAACTAATGACATTCTCAACTAGCCTTTCGAGTGGTGGTTGAACACTCTATGACTTCGTTGAAAAAGTTTTAAATTTTCCCGTAATTTTAGATGCATGCTATGCAAATGCACAAATTTAATTTAGCCCCTTTCTACTCTATAACTACGGGTCATTACAGGGGTAGAGCCAGGGGTGATTCTGCTATGCATGAATTGGTCTGCAAGGGGATGCCTAGGTACCTATCGTGAGGGTAGTGTATCAGGGGTTATTCTGCTATGCATGAATTGGGTGGGCATGCGGGGTTGTTGAAGAAGCACGACGAATGGCTTGGATCATCGACTGGGCCCCACACCAAAGGAAGTGTGGACGGGAAAGAATCGCCCGGTTGTGTAACAAGGCGTTGATCTCTTATGGGTAAAGTAACGCACCTCTGCAGAGTGTAAAGAATTGTAACATGTTACTCCCTGTTCCGGGAAGGAGCTGCGAACGCTGCAGGAAAGGTGGCTCCATGAAGCCCTAGCACCTGTGAATGGATGACGGGCATAGTTTTCTGAAGATAAAATAAATCTTTTCCTAAAAATGTTTTACAAAGATATGCATGTTCGTCCATGACCTTTTGGTATGGATGGTAGCTAGTGCATAAAACACTTTATTCCTGTTATATGAACTTGCTGAGTAACGCTCGTGTTGCTCACCCTTTCCTCCGTTGACCCCTGCTTAGATTACTAGAGACAGCAGAGGAAGGACAAAAATCTATAGCAATATTGGTGAGATCTTCGACAAGGAGTCAAATCAACCTGGTGGAGCCTAAAGGAGTCAAACTCTACTTTGCCAACAGATGAGTGACAACAACAATGTCTATGGAGAAGACAATGATTATTTGGAAGGAGGAGCACAACTCCAGACAAAGATATTCTAGATGGATAGATTAGGGTTGTGACAACAGCAGTAGTGGATTAGGAGTTAGAAGTAGAGCTGGTAACCAGCTTAGTGCTTCGACCTGAGTCTTTCGGAAGTTTCATTTGCACGAGACTTACTTCTGTTTGTAAAGGAGGTTCTCGAGATTTTGTAATGAATAGTGTTGTAATCCTATAGTGTTACCTTGGACCGACTATGTTTCTGTTGTACTACTCTGAAGGATGTAATATTTACGGAATGGTCCTTCCGTGAGTATTATGTCAACGACTTGTACACTACAACATGCAGTGGTGTGCTAGGTCACTACAAAGATGTTCAAGCTAAGGGCATCTCCAGCCGTCCCCCCATAGCCCCCCTAGGACCACTTTTTTTCGCACCAGCGCAACGAAATTCTCCCAGTCATTCCCCAGGCCTCGTTTTTCGCCGGTTTGGGCCGAAATTTTAACCGGCGGATCCAAGCCGAACCCAGCGCACTGGGGGGCGCTTGTGGAAGGAAAAAGGTGACGTGGGCCAGCTCTGTCGGCGAGTCAAGATGACTTTCTCACCATTTTTTTCCTTTTTCCCTCCAGTTTTTCCTTTTCTCGCCATTTTTGTTCCCACATACTTCCTTCCCGCCCGCAGCTCCCGCCATTTTCCTCAATTGGCCGCCCAAGATCTGCCACCATGCCGCCGAATGCGCATCTATTTTGATTCGATCGCCACACTGTTGCTGGATTCGATAGCCGAGCTGCGGCTTTTTTTGTTCGATCGCCGAACTGTGAATGTTCTAATCGCCGAAATTGTGAAACTACTGCTGTTTCCTTGGTAGCGGGAAAATGTACTTTCAAATTTGTTCGTTTCTGGTGCGCTCAGGGGCCGAAACCTGGGCGTGGCTTGAAACTTCGCCCCCCAAATAGCGCCTGCGCAAAGGCCGAAAGACAACTCTAGATGCCCTAACCAGACACGCCCCAAATTCCCGATCCCGCCCATCCATCCAAAATTCGCCCATCCGGACAGCAATGCACGGCCCGGATTCGCCGAGCGGACGCGTCCCAGATGCAATGAAAACCCTGACGCCGACACCATCCGGCACAGACGCGTCCACAGGCCTCCGCGTCAAGGCCAAGCGAGCTCTCGCGGCTGGCCAGGTCTCCCCACCTCTTCAGCCTGCCAGCCGCGAATCAGCCTTCCCCAGACAGACCGCGAGCCCCAGCCGGCCGCCCGAAGCCACCTCCGCTCCTTCCCTCCCGTCCCCGCCGTCCGTGTCCGGCCCACCTACAAATAGCGCCTCCTCTTCCTCCCCCACATCTCGCAACCCAGGGAAAGAGGAAGCACGAGCAGCATATGTCACAACGCGCCACCGTCCCACACTCCTCCTCCATAGCCTTCGCCCTCCATTCCCATCTCCTGGTTTCCAGTGAGATGTGCCCCAGCTCCTATTGGGAAGAATAGCCTCCCTCGCCCAAATCCGGCACCTTTTTCTTAACCTTTCTTTCTTCTGGATCTCGCCTGAGCGGAAGGAGGAAGAAGCAAGAAGCAACCGGAGCAAATGGGTGTCAAGGATTCGTCGAGGGCGGCATCGCCTCCATCGTCGCCGGTGCTCCACCCACCCGCTCGACCTCATCAAGGTCCGGATGCAGCTCCAGGGAGAGGCATCGGCCGCCGCCGCGCCGCAGCCCGCGCTGCGTCCGGCGCTCGCCTTCCAGTCCGGGGCGGCGCACACCGTGACGCTCCCGCACCACGCCCCGACGAAGCCCGGGCCGATAGCCATCGGCACGCAGATCCTGCGCGCCGAGGGCGCCGCTGGGCTCTTCTCCGGGATCTCCGCGACCGTGCTGCGCCAGACGCTCTACTCCACCACGCGGATGGGGCTCTACGACATCCTCAAGAAGCGCTGGACGCAGGAGAACGCCGGCGTGCTGCCGCTGCACCGCAAGATCGCCGCCGGGCTCATCGCCGGCGGCGTCGGCGCGGCCGTCGGCAACCCCGCCGACCTGGCCATGGTGCGGATGCAGGCCGACGGGAGGCTCCCGCTCGCCGACCGCCGGAACTACCGCAGCGTCGGGGACGCCATCGTCCGGATGACGCGCGACGAGGGCGTGCGCAGCCTCTGGCGCGGCTCCGCGCTCACCGTGAACCGCGCCATGATTGTCACCGCGTCGCAGCTGGCCACCTACGACCAGGCCAAGGAGGCCATCCTGGCGCGCCGCGGCCCGGCCGCCGACGGGCTCGGCACGCACGTCGCCGCCAGCTTCGCCGCGGGAATCGTGGCGGCGGCCGCGTCCAACCCCGTCGACGTGGTGAAGACGAGGGTGATGAACATGAAGGTGGCGCCAGGCGCGCCCCCGCCGTACGCCGGCGCCATCGACTGCGCGCTCAAGACGGTAAGGTCGGAGGGCCTCATGGCGCTCTACAAGGGGTTCATCCCCACCGTGTCGCGCCAGGGGCCCTTCACCGTCGTGCTCTTCGTCACGCTCGAGCAGGTGCGCAAGGTCTTCAAGGACGTTGAGTTCTAGTAAGACCACGCCCACGCCCACCATTGATGATGACGAAAACAAGCTTGCTTATTGCTGCTGCTGCTCTGCTCTCAATAATTAATTATCACTACCTGAGCTGAGCCCCTCCGATAGACGGAGGATTGTACCTTGCATTGCATCCACTAGAGGATGGATTCGATCGATTTCTGATTATAAAATTTTATTTGAAAATCGTGTGTACTCTAAATTTCAGAATTTTCGGAGGTAAAATTGTCCCCGTTGACAAATCACCAGAACGAACCTCCGTGGAGGCTGGAACTTAACACGGCGGCATTTAACTGGAATTTTGTGTACTTGTATATGGAATGTTTCAACTCGACACTATAATTTATAAAATCTGCAACGGAAGTGAACAGCAAAGACTTGAATTTGATGTCCAACGACCCCACCCAGTTCCTGCTTGCTGGGCGATCCCGCGTGTATCTGAAATTCTGAATTCATCTTAATAAAAGCGCATCAGCCAGCAAGGTGTCTCTCGAGCTACAAGACTCAAGCGCTGCTCTCAATAATTACTACTAACACGGCGTTTTGGGTCACGCACCCGTTGTGTAAAACATTTAGGACATTTAGGACATTTTGTGTTAGCACAAAAAAAAGTGTAAAAACATTTAGGACATTTTGTGTTAGAGCACACAAAAAAAATTGCGAAGAAAAGACATTTTTTGTGACCTGTGCAAAAAAAGACAATGATTTGTCTCACAAAAAATGTATTTTCTTCGCGAAACTTTTTGTGCTAACATAAAATTGTCTTGAAGTATATCCGAAATTTCTATTTTGAATTTTTTGACATTTCGAAAACTGTTTTTATCAGTGGGTGCATCTGCACCCATGATCCGATATGGATTTCCGACTACCTGAGCCCTTCCGATAGACGGAGGATACTGGCATATTTGGATGGATTCGATCGATTTATGATTATTATTTTAAAATTCTGTACACTATCAGAATTTTCTGAGGTAAAATTTTCCCCATTGACAAATCATCAGTATGATCCTCCGAGAGTCACGGCGGCATTTAACTGCAGTTGACTAACTTGCATATGGAATGTTTTAACTCGACACTAACAATTTATAAATCTATAAAAGAAGGGTCCTTTGGATTGTAGAAATTTTATATGAATTTTGGAGGATTCCAATCCATAAGATTGAATGACTCCTATAAAATTCCTATGTATTGCATTACTACATCTCAATACTAGAGGAATTTTAACATCCGCTCTAAACTCTCTTTTTTAGACTCATTCGCGTAAGATCGAGACACTTAGCCAGTGTTTTTTCTGCATTCCATCCAAATGACTATTCCTATAGTTTTCCTTTGCTTTGCAAGCACAACTCCTCCAAATTTCTGGGTTTTGTAATCCTGTGATCCAAATAAGCCGGAAGTGAGCAACAAAAACTTGAATTTGATGTCCAATGAACCCACTCAGTTCCAACCACATTCATGCTGCTTGCTGGGCACATCATAGGATCCCGCGTGTATCTGAATTCGGCCAAATAAAAGCGAACAGCCATCAACGTGTCGCTCGAGCTAGTGCTGCTGGCTACCAGCGCGACAAGGACACGCATGTTACCTAACCCAGAGGTTTTTTTTTTTTGACGTGAAATCAGCATAGGGGTTGACAGGTACCCTTGCAAATCATTTGTTGCTTGCAAGATTGACAGTGCATGATACCGATGCAAAATGGCGGTGCCCACTACAAAGAGCCAACAAAATGCTGGTAAGTGCAATTTTTTTAAAGAGTTAGTAAGTGCAGCTATGACAGTGCCAATGCTTTTTCTCAAGAATGGGTGCCGACCTGATTGCAGCAGCGCCAGAACAAGCGCTGACATTTCCAAGGAGAGGACACGGTCCGGCGGGTTGACAATTCTAATTCTAATTTTTAGAAAAAAAATCAGAGCTTCCTAGTCAGCAAATAAACAATTAGTCCCATCATTCCAGCAGAGCTGGACACTAATGATTTAAAACATGTATCAAGTCTATCGGCATCATTGTTTTTTACTTGAGAAATGGTTACCAAACTGGGAAAAAAATCTCGTGGTGCTCGAGATTTGCGGTTACCGCGGTAACCGAGAAATCTCGACGGTTACCGGACAAATTCAAAATCTGAATTTTGAATTCAAATTTCTGGGATTTTTCATAAATTGGGTAACCGCTCGGTAACCTCTCGGTAACCGGAGAAATACCGAGAAATTATGAATTTTGAATTCAAATTTCTGGAATTTTTCATAAATTCAAAAAAGCCCGATTTTTTTTTGCTCGGTAAGCCGTTTTACCGTGGGTGCTTGAGATTCCCGGTTACCGCGCGGTAACCGGATTTCTAGCTCGGTAACCCAAACCGTGGCCACTTGTAATACACTATAGCTTTGTGCTTATATCCGCTTGCTTTGGTTTTCCCACAACCGGCCAGGCCACACGATATGAATATGCCCAACAACACGAAACATGTGTCATGGATTTGGACGCCAATGAAATATTGCTTGGTTTTAGTACTATGCTACATATAACAAGAAACAGAAATTGTATGTGAACCTGTGCTGACCGAGTTTAGGAAAGGTAAAAGCAAAGCGAACGTCACAGACAGATGCTGAGATCACACCGGGTGCACCATCGTAGCAGTATGGAACACGCAGACAGTTATTCAAGATTCTGCATGAGCTTACAGAAACAGTGTTCTGATTGGTAACACCTCTAGTTGCGTTTGGATTCAGTAACTGGAGTAAAGCTTCAAGGATTTTGGCATTTTTAATCAAACTCTCTTGACCAAACAAGAGGCTTGTTAACTGAACCAAACACCTATTTGCCAGAATACAATATTCTCAAAGACTGATTTCCTCGACGTGGCTGCCCCAAAAGAGCTTCATTTACGCAGCACAGTATCATTTTTGGCAGAGAGATGCATCTGAAAGGGATCATTTGGCAAACTGGTCACTGGTGATCGTTCTTCAGTGGATAGTTGGAGATGCAACTAGATTCCTAGGCTGGAGTTCAGCATCTTGGAAAAAATGGAAACGAACATTCGTCCAGTGGAAAACTATTAGAGTAACATGCTAAAAGATGGGCAAGCCCCTATGCAGTCCAACATGGCATCCCAGCACATGATATAATGGAGACACCGCTAGCATACCATCAAGAATTGAGTTTCTGGTTATTAAACTTGTTTGGCAGATAGGGGAAACATGAGATGAGCTTAGCATTTTCGGTTATGTACCACATGTGGCAGGCGAGAAGATATGTCGAGAGTACTTGCGAAGGAATGACAGAACCTGAAGCAACCCACTCTATCTCCGAAACAAGGTTGGTTACCTCCTAGAATAGCTCTGGATCAAAGCAAATCCAGTCTGGTTTTCACACTTGTGAGGATGAAGATGTATGGGCACAATTGTTGTCATTAGCACAAGAAAACTAAGCAAATTTTCTGAAGGTGGAGTCTCGTTGGCCTTTATCAGTTGTACTCTCAATTTTCTTCCTCAAATTCCTCAACTCTTCTACCTCTTATACGGAGACCTCAATTTTTGTTGTCAGGAATCTTTGGTCCTGGGCTGACACATTTTCTCCTGGATCATTTCTGTATCACTGTATGCACGACCTCTAACTCCCCGTGATCCACCTCTATCATTTTCTCTTCCCCTTCCATAACTTGGCTTGCGTGGGGAACGAAATTACTACTCACGTGTCCCATCTCACCACAATGGAAATGGTCTTTGGTCTTATTATTCCAAGCAATGTGAAGATTGACTGACGTGGAGTCCTTGTATTACTCTTCATTACCTTAAGCCTGACAACCACCCACCTGCGTTCAGTCCACTTCTTCACAGCAGATATGAAATTTGCATGAGGCAACAAAAGAAGATCATAACGATCAAGGTCATCCCACAACTCCACAAGTATTGCGGCTTGGCAACATATTCCATCACAGAGCCCCCCCCCCCCCCCCCCCCCCCCCCCTCCCCTGCTATGAGTCATCAATCATCTTTTGTGTCTACCAGCTTCACATTCCTTGCTCCGGAATATAGCTTGGCCGTCGCAGCAATGGCAGGAGTCATAGAGTTCAACGAAGCCACCACTGAAGTAGTTGTACTCCAATTTTTCCACTCAGTAAGATTTGTGTCAGACCTATAGTCTATTTCGGACACTTTCAATTAAGTTCAGAAATAGTGTTCTTTCTCTTGTAAAAAAGTCCAACACTCAAGGTAAAAAATTTGAGCATTACTTTCGATCCATATATGCTTCATGCCCATGATAGAAAGTGTCGCCACGTCTTTCCTCTAGGTGCGCCGGCCTCTAACTGTTATCAAACACCACCAGTTTCTTACAGATGTTGTGGGCGTAGGAACAAAACCTGAAACTCCTTGTCGCTGGCAGAAATGGAACCAGAATTCATGCGCGAAAGGGCATTATGCCATAAGATGATTGATGGTCTCAGGTTCTTGGTCACATAGTGTGCATCTTGGGAGGTCCTGCGACCCTCGGCGCTGCAGCCAAGCTGCTGTCCAAGTCCAACATCTGTTCCGCATCACTAGCCAACAGAAGAAAGAAGAACGCCGAATAAGCTGATGCTGTAGTGTCCATTTTGGGTCAGTCTCCAGTACAAGGTGTCCTCCGTGGGCGTGAGTACCAGAAAATTCTGAACTTCTCCCCATAGCACCATGAACTCAGCAATGGCCTGAACTGTTCCTCTGATGTCATTTATTCACGACTTATCCTCCAGAGCCTCCGCCACCGACTTCCTCTTGCCTCCTCTAGCTTGCACAAATTCCATAAGAGAGGGCAGGGCACAATTTGAGCAGGGCTGCATCCATTCAGCCATCTATCCATCCAGAAATTGGTTCTATCGCAAATTCCAACATCCCACCCTGTCGCCATGAGGCATGCTTTCTGCCTCCAGCAATAGGTTGAACTCAACCCCCATCCAAGATCGCAGTGGCCCGACCTGCTCCAGCCATCTCCACATCATACGCAGCGCACCATTCAAGAATTTTATGTTGTGAATTCCGAGCATGCCACTCGATAGTGCCAGCCCTTTGCTTCTTCAGACCCATGCCATGCCAAATGAGAGCTCTAAATATCTTGTTTATGCACTAAATTACCCATGGCGGAAGGTCCAGTGACAGTATGAGATACACAATGACGGCAGAGAGCACCGTCTTAATCAGAACCAGCATCCCACTTTGCACCAGCATCAAGGTTTCCTAGTTGAAAGAAGCCGAGCAAATTTGTCAATCAAGGCTTGTAAATAGAATTTGCACAGAGCCATGAGGGATAAAGGCAAACCAAGGTAGGAACAAGGGAAATCCACTAATTGGCAGGGAAAAGGCTCCGCGATCGATAGAACATCCCCATCACTGCAAGCAATTGGAGCGATGGCACATTTATTCAGGTTACAAACAAGCCGTGGCGCCTCACCAAAAAGAAAGCAGAGCTCTACTCGCTACCAATTTAGAAGGAATGGGGCGAACAAACATGGCTGCATCATCTGCAAACAGCGAGAGATGATGCCGCACCCCCCAACGCTGAAGATTTTGAAAATAATCATTTCTCCTCTGCTTTGTAGAATACTGCTTACCAACAAAAAGTTGTCCTGGATTGACCGACCTTTAATAAACACGCTTTGATTGACACTAATTAGTGAATCCAGCTTGGGCGCCACTTGACATGCAAAAGCCTTGGAGATTTTTATTTACAAAACCATGTAACAGACTGATCGGACAATGGTCCACTATGTCGCTCGCCCAATCTTTCTTAGACAATATCAATGATTTGGGCCGTCGTACTTCCGACCCATTCAATAGACTAGAGACACTAAGCAGTGGACATACCTGGCGACGGCTTTATGCAGGGAGGAAATTAGGATTCTATGGTTGGTTTCCTCGGCACATAGCTAAATAAAAACATTTTTTTCCTGATACACCAAGAGCCCCTAATTTCGTGGGAGTAAATACCTTGTAGAACGGACACTCGTTTCAACCTCAGGAGGATGATGTAGAATCAACAGTGAGAAAGTCTACAACCTTTAGCCAATTCATCTATTCACCAAATAAATATTCGGAAGTATCAAGATTAACTTTGGATTACTGTGTTCTATTCATCGGTCACTTAGGGTGATGTTGTATCTATCAAGTTGTATATATGATTGTGGGATTGTGCAATATTGCTTGTGGATTTTTAATTTTATTGAAGCCATGTGTGCCATTATCTACACCGTAGGGGGTTTCCCCTACGGTAAAGGCGTCAAAAAATGTGTGCCATTATCACATTGTAGTTATTATTCAGAAGGTTGAGCTTCTTGGGTATGCAACCTTTTCTTTGACCTTCTCTTACTTAATTCATTTTTAAAACAACACACGCTGTACAAGTGAAATTTATCTACCATATTCTTAGTATTGTAGAACATTCCCTTATACAGCACATTTCAAGAATAACCTGGTGAACTGGTTTGCCTATATAATTTGTTACCCAGTTGGACTTGGCCAAATTAACTGTTTTTCAGCTTGCCACCAGGACAGGTTGTACAGAGATGTTCAGATGGTGATGGTCCAGCCGGGATCGGGTTGTCCCACACAACAGGAATCAAAATACTTACTAAAAAGCTATTTTAACTTTTAGGAGATGTTGCAATGAACTGACGTAAGGTACAACTTTCGCTCGGCAGGTAAGCTACCACCTTCTCTAAGGGTTATAATAGGTCAATACCATGAAATTAAATTAATAAAGGCTCTAAAAGCAGAGAAACAGAGATTAACATGATTTCACAGACCTTCCTTTAGGAAAAAAAAGTAAAGGACAGTTCAAACATGATAATTATGTACACTTTTGTCTTGTGCTATGAGTGTGAGCTGCAAAAAAGGATGGCTTGGTAACTTCATCTCTGGTTTCAAGCACAAGGAAATGTGATTAACTTCATTTTTTCTGTTGTGTTACTACCACAGTTTCAGAATGACGCTTTATCACTGATGTGAGTACATGAGTTACTCATGCAAAAAAAAAACATAATGGTAGCATGTACTCCGTATATTGGTTCTATGAACATTTTGGAATCAATGTGATCAATCGTTTTGGCATTCATACTAAAAGTAGCATTCAAAGATTTTTAAATTATCCATATATCACAGCAAAAGCCACAGATTATTGAAATATCTAAGGCAGTAACTTGGTCCACTTGTCTGTTAGACACACTGCTATTTTGCTGAAATGCAGACTTGTGCGATGTTACGGAAGAAAATCTCCTGAAACAATGTACTATTTCTTTCAGCCCTATCACAGTGTCACATATGGGTAAGACATAACATTACCTAAGTCCTAACTATTAAAAAAAATCCAATGAAATGATAACAACAAAATCAATCATACTTTGAAAAGGAGGTTGCAACTTGCAAACATATCATGTCATGAAAATACATGGGAATATGGGATTGATGGTTACTATTCAAAGAGGTAATTGAAAGTAGTGTCTAACAAAAAACTACACAATTGTGTGACAAACTTATGTTGGTAGTACCTGCCTGGAAAGTGGCTGGTACCAGTAAAGAAAAAGGAAAGCTTCGAAGTTAGAATAAATTGAGTTTCTAACCTGATACCGACTTAACTGGTTTACAAAAAATGGTTTTAACCACATCATTCTTGAATGTGTCAGATCACTCTAGTAAATTCTTGCAACCATGTTCAATAATCATCAAAAACAAGGATGTGCACATACATAGGAACATGATGGTCAGAATAGGTGAGCTGATGCATGTGTACAAAAACTTACACCTCACTGCTAAATCAAAATACTTGGGATACTTCCAAAGGGACCAACTAAATTTTGTTCTCGTGCAGATTTAATATACTTAATTTAACAACTACTCTTGTCATGTCGTCCTTGGTAGTAAATAAAAAAACTTCCGTGACTTTCAGAAAGGACCCTTATCAGCCAGTATTACATATTCCCTTAATCTTCTGTAACTTTAGATTGACATACGTGCATTGCACCAAAAGACACTGGAAAAGAACAGTTGCTTTACATATTTTCGACAACCTTTACTGAGACAACAACAGCAATCAAAGCACTAATTACTGCGGAGATTCCTAGAGGGAAACAAATGTTTAATCACCAGAACTATTTCACCATCAGGAGCATTTCGAACTAAACTATAACCTTTAATCTAGTCAAAAGCCCCACTAAGATCCATACAATTTACACTTTTACGTTTTATCTGTGTGGGACAAGTGATAACCTTTCTAAAGAGAGGAATGACGGCCCCAAACCTCAGCAACCCACCACCATGAATTATTCCTACCGAAGCTCCAAAAGGTACGTACCACCTAAACAACATCTACAACCGCGCCAAATTATAAACACGGTCCCAGGAACAATCTATCCCCTCTCTGACGCTGACACGTGATCTCCAGGACAAGAACATCTACCTTGCGACTGCAGCATTACGTCGAACAGCTTGAGTGCGCCTCAGGACCGCCGGAGAGTTCCACCTACCAGCACATGCGGCAAGCGCAGCCAAGTAAACTTCCCCCCCCCTCCGAACAAGCCACCTTGTAATCTTCCGCCTGTTGCACTGCTCCTGCACGACCGAGCTTTTAAGAACATTTGATTCCCCGGTGGTCCTTGCACTTACACACCCGCGTGTGCACGAAGAGGGATCGGCGTGTCTATACTTAGCAAAGCTAGTGGATCCGCCGAAGATTCAACAACTGGACTGGGTTGAGATGGTTTACAGGAGTTGATTAAAGCCAATTTACAATTGTTTGACTTGCGTCAGAGGAAGAACGATGGTGAGATGTGCGCAGGAATCTAACAATGTAGTCACCCAAATCGATCCAGGTGAGAACAAAACGGATTCAAGAATCTTACATTGCCATCGAGATGCATTGGAACGGATGGGTCGAGACAAAGATTAATCCCTCATTCGTCGCCGCCGCCGGTGGCAGGAACGGACGGCCGGGCACGGAGAGTGGCGGTGGGATACAGACATGCTGTGTGTGGTGAGAACGTATATTGTTCACCCAACGAATTGGTGCACCCAACTTTGGTAGACCACCGAAAAATGTTATCAAAAAATATGGGAAAAAGTTTGGTAGTAGGTATTACTTATATCTAGCATGTCATAAAATTGTAAGTCTAAATTCCTAGCACATGCCAAGAAACAAAATAGACAAATCTGCGATAAATAGTACCAAAATGCAAGTTGGACTTTGAATTTGGCCCATTATCACGAATGATACCAAATTTGCCTATTTTGTTTCTTGGCATGTGTTACGAATTTAGACTTACAAAATTATGACATGCTATGCATGATTATAATCTATGACCAAACTTGTTTCCATATTTTTTTTCTAAACATTTTGGTGGTCTCTACCGGAGTTGGGTGCATCGGTGCACCAATTTGATGGGTGCACATGATACGTTCTCGTGGTGACTGATATGGAGGTGGGACGAGGACAGTTTCCGGTTGCGGAGAGATAAAACGGGTGCACACGCAGATTTGAACACCAGTTTTTTTCTTTGAGGGGATCAAACACCAGATTTTACACATGTGTGTCACATATATTCGAAATATTTTTGATTTGAGGTTCACTTTTTGTTGTTGTTGGATGGCCCGGATCAGTTCATGACACACGTGTATGGTCTGATGCTCAAGTGTCATATCCCATTATCCCCGCCCCCTGACAGGTAATCTTTTGTGTACACATTTTCTAAAATGTTTCCTCATGTCTAATATGTTAGCTAATAAGTTATTTTTCATATCACCGCATGAAAATACTATCTTATTGATTCGGAATACCCGAACAGAACAGGATATCTAGCGCCATTAAAACTACTCGGTACCATGTACCGGACTTCCAAAATAATCCTCCAAAGGGAAGAGAAGAGACATTCAACCATCGTCATTCAGCAGCACGAAACTCAGTCGATTTCAAAATGAAATTTCGAATACTTCAAGGCATACCTCGTCAACCACTTGAGCACTAAAAGATGATAATTACCGCTTGTATGCGTCTACACAACTACATTCGTGATAGCAACCTACGTGATCAACATTTCGACATGTTTGATGGTGGAGGGTAGTTCAAGAGAAGAGTGCTTCATATTCTAGTGCTCCACCCGAAGATGATGGTACTTACATGAAGGTAATGATGTCGCTAAGAGTGTGTTTCCTTAGAATTATTAGACTATATTTGTATTTTCTAGGAAAGAAAACATTGCAACACCCTTCCTTCCATTAGAGTTGTAACCAGCTAACAATGAATCCTATTTTATTTTCATATTTATCAACTAATATGAAGTTCAAAATATTATATTGTGATCATACATATAAAAATAGCACAAAAGAACTCAAAATTTGTTAGTTAGAACATAAATTTATCACAAGTACGTTACAGACTTTTCATCATACAACCCAGACAATAAGGTAGGACCTGAAAAGACAAAAGAGCTGGGGACCTGGACCACAGAATCTGGTTAGCTTAATTAAATCCACAACACAAGGAAAAAACTGGGCCTTAGTGCTATGACCATATCTATTGGTTGTTCGACGTCGCATCTAAGAGTGTCAGGCGGCGGCCCGCAACGCCCCGCATAAGAGTGGATTAGTTCGAAAAACGCAAAAACCTGGGCAGGATCAGAACAACTACCGTCGGCCGGGTTCGGGCGCCGCCCTGCAACCTGAGTCGCATCAACCGACCGATCAATATCTAGCGCATCATCGACTAGAAAGCGAAGTGGTCGGTCAATCAGCTGTGCACCGCGCGCGCCAAAACCACGAGAAACAAACTGGTCACGTACGTGCGGCCGTGCACTTCCTTTTTTTTTTCTTTTTTCTTTCGCTCTTCTGTGCTAGTTAAGCAAGGAGATTCGGAACTCGTAAGCACAGAGATTAGTTAGTCGCCGACCGTCACCGGCAACTTGCATCGAAGCATCGAGAGCAGAACATGTTTTTCGTTTACAGCGCTACTAGAATATAGAACACGCTGATGCGTATTTGAGTAATAAAAATCGTTTTATTATATTATCCGAATCCAGAGAATCCAGCATTATAAAAATGGATCAGGTAGTGTGTATGCGCCGATCTAGACAAGAATAAGGCGGAGCTATCTCACCGACAGCTGCCGCCGTTTGCATCGATCAAAGATTCAAGGGACACAACGCCCCACGCGTCAACACTGGACAGGCGTAGGTGGTCGGTGCCGCAAGAGATTGCGGCTTTCGCTTTCGCCTACCTCAGAGTGGCGCCGCCGACGTGGTCGGGCTCGCACCGTCCGCCCGCTCTCGCTGGCTGCCTCCGGGAAGCATCAACGTACGTCGGCGACGACATAACGTACGGCACTTCTGCCGGCTAAAGTTGCCTGGGGCTTTGAGTGCTGGGAGTTGGGAGAACCTCGGACTCGATCGGTGAACTACGTACTGAACTTAAAGGATAGCTCGTGCTTGATCAGCACGTCTATGCTCCGTTTGACTGTACAAATTTGCGTGTATCGTTCAAACTGCCATTCAGAAATGACCTGACCTCTCAAGCTCAAGTGGGGAAATTTTGGGATAGAGGATGAAGACACAACGAGGTTGGAAACACCGAGCCAAAAAATAGCGTTTGCTTTCGGTTAGAGAAGACCAAGAATGCTAAAATACGTTAAAAAAAATCACGTATGCGGACCAATACACAGCGCGGCGGTGCTTGAGGAGTCGATCGATGACTTTCCACCCAACTAAATTCTACTCCGCCTACTCACAAGTTTGAAGACGTTCCATCCCGTAAAATGTCAAGACCCTACAAAAAGTGCTTTTGGACTTTGTAGCTATGGAGCCCTTTTTTTTTGAAAATTTTAAATCATCATTTTCAAGTTTTAAAAAATCATGAAAAACAATCCTGAATGTTGCCAATGACGAATATTACGGTCCTACAGATTTTCAACCCAAAATAGTTTTTATTCCGGTCTACATAAAAATGAAAAATTCAACAAAATGCAGAATATTTCGTATTTTTTTCACACTGATAGAAATAATAATTGTCTACATCTAGGATTTTTTCACAACTTTTTTAAATTTTGATTTTTTCAATTTTTCAAGAAATGGGCTCCATGAAACCCGTCCTTCAAATCAGCACACTCCAAAACCCTACTTTTTTTTAATATCGCTGAATAGGCCGCCATCTCCCCGCACTTCCTAACCATGCCATCTGGCAAGCCATCCCTCTTTGGCATCACGGAAGGCAAATACGGATACGGTCGGATAGTTGTTGGATACGGTCACGGATATGGATAGTAACTAACGGATACGGAAAATGATGTGGTTTTACTAATATCCGCCCGTATCCGAAGATATACCATATTTCACGGTTATATCCGACAAATATGAGTATGAAACCATTATCTATCTTAGTATATCACAATACATAGAGTTAATTTGGAGTAAGTTAGTTCATAATATCAGCTATATACCTGTCCTATTTTCAATGCGACATCCGAAGAAATGTTTATCCGCAACCGAACCATATTCTTTTCGTATTCGATCCATATTCGTAATCGACAAGATCTGATTCCGTATTCGTATCCGCACACTATCCGCTCCGACTCCGTATCCGGAAAAAAATATGGTCACAAACATGGTTTCACTACTATTCGACCGTATCCGCTCCGTTTTCACCCCTAAACCCACCCGATACACATCATTAGTTGCGCCCACATGACTGCTATGTCATTTTTAAAGAACACAATTAGCTGTGTCACCTTAATGCGCTGAACTTTATCTTAACCACAAAATATTATCGTCAACACATGAAATAGAGAGACAAACCTACAATGTCTTTGACGTTGACTATGAGTAGGAGAGACAAGCTACCAGATCGACAAACAATTATTATGACACAAATAAAAAAAGGTAATATGACAAATAATCTAATGACCGCTTAAACTCCACACAAATATTGTTTTCGAACTTCTATCGAATTATGTGCATAACCTTTTTTGCTTTATCAAAAAATACGTCTAAAATTTGGAACCGAGATGTAGGGTTGTTTGAAGGATTTTTTTAAAGATGTTTATTATCAAGTTTCTACCAAACTTTGGTGCTATTCGATGGGTTTAGCTTAGGTTTGGTGATTCATAATCAAAATCCACGTATGTATGTACGAGGATTTGTACTGCAAACCTGTAATTCTTGTTTTAAAGGTTGAATAATATATGAAGTTATTAAATGCAAGATTTTGATATGTGTGTCACTATCAACTTAAGAAAAGTACCATCCAATAAGGGTTAATTCGTATATGTAGCTGCCAATAAGGGTTGGACAATTTTCTTAAGTTTATTATTTTTATTTACAATGGCATTTTCGGGATACACGAAGTTGACACATATATCCAACTAACCTTAAATGGAAAGAGACAGATTTGAAAACTCATACCTTGTTGAAGAAAATCACAATTTGGGCAGATATTAAAACGAACCAATTTTGGGTAGTAACCATTGCCATTAAACAAGCAAATATCAATATCACCATAAAACGAAGATTTCTCCCTGGAAAACTTCATGGAGAAGAATCAACACAATTAATGCGGGAAGAAAAAAGAAATCAGATCCCGGGCAAACCGAGTAAAACTCAACGTCTGGATTTGGAATTAATGGGACGGCTGATGCCTCGGTGTATCCGAGTCGAACACGTAAAGTCCTTCTTTCCAAAGGTGGTAGATATTTCCGGTGCGAAAAATCGCGTGATTTTCTTTCGTTGGAAAGTTTCTTGCGCGTAAAAAACCTTTAGCTCTGGAGTGTGGGACCCTGCCATAAATTGGCGGGTAATAGTAGTCCGGAAAGAAAAACACTTGCTAAAAATAGTTTAGTTTCCCGCGTTTCCTAGTACACAAGGTGGCCCAACACGCGGTAGTACCTCGTGGGGATCCCATTCCTTTCTTGTCTTCCACCTCGGCCGGCTGGTACCGTCACCGTGCCGTTAACTATTATTCCTCGAGTGCCAAGGTGGAAACGGATACCGCCGCCTTCTCCTTCCCTTCCTTCCCGGTTGCCTCTCCGTCACTTCCAAAGACCAAACCAAACGACAGCAGGAGGAGGAGGAAAGGGGAAAAATTTCCGAGCCCTAATCTCCGGCGGATTCGGTCGAAATCGGGCGGCGGATCCGGCGTCTGGGGCGGCCGAGGGCGAGATCTATGCGCGGGACAGGAGGAGCGGGAGCGGACTGAGGGCAATGGCGGAGGCGGCGGCGGGGTCGTCGACCGTCGCGCTGGCGGTGCTGATGCTCGTCGTAGTGCCGGTGATGGCGCTGCTGGTGCGCCGGAGGCTGCGGCGCGACGCGGCGAGGAGGGAGGAGGTGCGGCGCCTCGCGCGGCTGGCCGCGGAGGAGTCGGAGCTCGCGGAGCGGGAGTCGGCGCGCGCCTACTACTCCGAGCTCTTCCCGACCGTGGTGCACGCGGCGGAGGTGCCGGAGGCGCCGATGTGGGCGCCGCCGCCGCGGCCGGTGGCGGCGGCTCCGGCGCGTGAGGAGAAGGAAGAGGCCGTGGGGCAGCCGGCGCCGGCGCCGGCGCCCGGGCTATGCGCGGTCTGCTTCAGGCCGACCACGTTCCGGTGCAAGCAGTGCAAGGCCGTCAAGTACTGGTGAGTGCCCTGTTCCTAATCCCCTTTACTACAATTCCTGTATGTAATCTCGGTGGCTTGATTGGGAAACTGGGGAAAGATATAAGTCTACGATTTGTGCAATTCGGAGTGGGAATGCCCTGTATTCTTCCACAAATTTTAGTTTGGTAGCATGTCGTAGACTGGTAGATCGAGAAGATTTGGTTTTTACCTCAATTTCATGTGCCAAGTGAGTTAGGGCTATTTCCAACCCGTCCTCCATTTAGTACTATGTCTCTAGAAGCTCTAGCTCCATAAAACTTTCACTTGAATTTGTCAGCCATTAGTTTATTATTACGTCATCTGGAACGCCACTAGGATCCTAAGGGCTCAGTTCTGTAGTTTTGTTTAGAGGGGTTGTGCCTTTTCTCGTAAACTTGAACATTTGCTTTGTATCTCCGATTCTCAAGTTATCTCCCTGTCGATTCAGGAAAACCTATCAATCTGTTACCTTTTTATAACCAACATAGGCCACGACCCACCTTATGGTATCTATCAACTAGTATCTTCTAACAAATCACAAGTTTCTTGATGACCACTGTACTATATGAATGTCACACTGTCCTGTTGCCATGGGCATTACTAGAATAGATCTGTTGCAAGATTTAGCGCAAATGTCCAGAAGGGTTAAACCACTCGTAGGCAGCAGTGGTACATGTCTTATTCTTCCATTCGCGATAAAAATAACATGCATGTTCGATTCCCTGTACGAGGCTCCATTGCTGGTTCTTTGCATGAGCGACTGGTTCTATCTTTGCTCGTCTAGAAAGTATGTCAAAGCCCTGCATGCTTATATTGTGATAAGACTAGTGCCCTGCATGCTTATTTACTGTTTCCGTGTATTTGGCAAACTCTAGATGCAAAATATTATTTTTGACCAATTATGTACTGATAGCCTGATGTAGTGATATGTCATACATAATCATCTAATATGTTGCAGCTTTGAAATTGAAAAACAAAAAATTGATAATAACTATATCTGTAGTTCATACTGTTATCGTGCCTTGATGCAATGCGGTCACACACATTTCATACAAGCAAGCCTACACTGTATTGAGTTTATTCGTGCAACCTGTTGCCTGTCTCAGTTGGAACAAATAACAGAAAGCTGACTTGGCTAAGGTGCATGCAGCTAAACAAAAGGTCTTGTGTGATTCTGGGACTTGTTTATGATTGATGGGGACATATATTTATTTATGTTATGCGCATACTGGCATGGCTTTCATTATTAGTTCCTTCTGGCTAAGTAAGTTGCATTGCCATGAGATGTATTAGTACAAAATACCCTTAGGTGCTAAAAATGTCGCCAGTGCCTCCACATACGAATACGATGTTTGGTAGTGACTAAATGCACCAGCTAACAAGTGGTGCTACAATAATACTTTTACTTTGCGCTCAATGTTTTGTGAGCAGCAGCTCAGCTGTCAAAGTATTAGCTAGAAAGTGAGCATGTATTGACTATATTAGCCCCTGTGTTGGATGATATACTAAGCCACCAGGTTGAAAAGTGAAGGATGGTTGTTTAAGTCACATCCTAAACATGAGAACTTGGGCTGTCCAACTCCAATTGCCCTTGGCCGAACTTAGACATTTCCGTCTGCTTATTTGATGATACTCTTGTATTTGCAGTAATGGTCATAAATATAGTTACATCTGTTCTGAACCTTTATGTACATACTTTGTCTTTTTGTAAACTTAACAGTATGTTAGTACAGACAAGTTGACACTAGAATATCCTGATCTGATTACCTCTGGTTCATCGCAGTTCCTTCAAATGCCAGATAGCCCACTGGAGACAAGGTCACAAAGATGAATGCCATCCACCAAGTGCTAATGCTAGGCCAGATGATGGAGCTGCAATTTCTGTTGCAACAGAAGGGATTGTTGAACAGGAGAGAGCTTCTGAAGACAATGTGGTGGCTGGGGTGTCTGAAATCAGAGTACCGGTTGCTGTTGGGTCTGAAAGTTCTGGCGCCAACCATATTGTGACGAGCTTAAATGATAAAAGGAAAGATACACTTTTCAAAGAGGTATCTGCTACCGCAGAGGTTCCTGAAAGTGGCGATTCTGACCGTCTTGTTAAACTTTATCAAACTACACCTCAAGTAGCATCCTTTGACAGCAAACGGACAGAATCAAATATCAAACCTACAAATTTTGTTGAAAATGGCTCTTACAAGGACTTGGATGAGATATCCGTTCATAAATCTCAAGCTTCTGCACCAAAGATGAGTGGCTTTAGCAGTTTCATCCATGAAGATCTGTCAGTTCGTTCCAAGGAACATGGTAATGCTAAGGATGGTGATGATATTGGGGATTGCTCTCGGGTTAATCATACTAGAAAACCTGCAGATAAGAACAGTTCCCAAGCCGCTGTAAATGTTGTACCAGCATCCAAAAGTTATCGGACTTCGCTTCGTGTTGAAGTTGAACAGTGCAAAACAAATGCTACCGCTACTGCTACAGCTACAAACAACGTTGAAAGCTTGAAATATGTGCCATCTGTCTTAGCTGCTGATAAAGTTCATGGTGGCCGTTCTGTAACATCTAATCCATCAAAAAGGGCCGATAATCCATCAGATAGAGCAGGTTCAACAGCAAATAGCCTTGCAACATCTCTGAAGAAAATTGTCAGGCAACAAACAACACCTAAAGTTGTGAGGCATTATCCATCGGAATTGGTAAATTGAACTGAGTATCCCTGCTTAGTTAGTAATCTATTTTCTTACTTTTATTTGCTAACAACTTCTACTTTTTCAGACACATTTTCCATATGATCTTTTCATCAAGCTCTACGAAAAGGTTGAATTGCACCCTTTTGGTTTGCATAACCTTGGCAATAGGTAAATAGTGAATTACTATTTCTGAAAAGTAACATGTTGGAATACTAACTGGCATACGTTTGTTTCGGTTAAGTTCATCCCGCTCTTTGTTTGAGCATCTCTAGCTTTGTAATCTGTTTGCAACTTTGCATTTTACTTCCATAGTCTGGTTGACATATGAGTAGTTCTTTTCTGGTCTGTTCCCCTAGAGGCTATCATTATTTTGGTGACACAGCATAATAACCTCTTACTAAAGAAGTGATATATGAAGTGATCAGACACATATGTTCTAGCTCTATTGATCTCTCATGCTCTGATAGTGTTGTATGTCATGATAGTATTGCTCTGCAACTTTTATGTCCTGCTGTCGGTGACTTACAAGTACATAGAACAATATGTTAAACTCCAATACACCATGTTGTGGCAGTAGTCGAGATACTATTCTTTTTTGCGAGACTTAGTCGAGGTACTATTGAACACGTTGTTCTGTTCTGTCTCACCCTGTCTAACTTGTTTCCTTCTTCCCTTAACTTCCTTGTGCAGTTGCTATGCAAATGCTGTTCTTCAGTGCTTGATGTTTACTCGACCACTTACAGCATATCTTCTGGGAGGGCTTCATTCAAAAAATTGTAAGTTCCCACTGCTGTGTTTTTTTACATCATTTTTCTCTCCATATTGCACTTTGACTAATTACATTCATACATTGTAAACTATTGTTTTGTAGGTTCCAAAAGGGAATGGTGTTTCATGTGTGAATTTGAAAAGCTTATCGTGGAGGGAAAGCAGGGCAAGACTGCTTTGTCACCAACTGGGATACTGTCCCATTTGCACGAGATTGGAAGTAGCTTTGGCCCTGGTAAACAAGAAGATGCTCACGAATTTCTTCGGTAAGAAACCATTTCTTATCTATGTTGGTTATGCAGAGGTTTCTGCAGTAATTTAGCTCGTAAGTTGAATATAGATGTCCTTTTAGGTCTCAATTTGTGAGGCAGCAGTGTAGCATTACTGGATTTGTTTCTCTAAATCTTGTTCAACTACTATAAATTTTCATTTGATCTATCTTTTCTTGTTAAACACAAGGTTAGTTGAAGTCATCACTTAGTATAGGTGTTTGGAATTCATTGTTCCAACCAGGTGGTGATTAGTATTCTTATCAATGACTGTTGCCAAACCTGATAGAACAGTTACCCAACAATAGGCTTTTTGGGTATGTTACTATTTTTAGTGTCGTGAATGACTTTGCCGTAAGTAAATATATTAGTTAATTACTTTTTGTCAAACCTTCTTTTCAAGAGTAGTTTTTTAATGGTCCCATACTACCTGACATGTTTACAGGCACTCCATTGATGCTATGCAATCTGTATGCATGAAGGAAGCAAGAACGGGTCGTTTAGCTGAAGAGACCACACTTGTACAATTAATATTCGGGGGTTATCTGCGATCTAAGGTTTTATTATAGAACATATTAGATTTTGTTATTTTATATATTCAGTTACCTGAGATTGCTTGCAGTATATTCTTATTGATTGTTTCACTCTGTTTCTTTCCTAGATAAAATGCACAAGGTGTCATGTTAGTTCTGAGCAATATGAGCGCATGTTGGATCTTACTGTTGAAATAGATGGGGACATCAGTTCGCTCGAAGAAGCACTTCAGCGGTTTACATCTACGGAAGTCATGGGTGGAGATAATAGATACCAATGCAGCAGGTTTGCTTACTTCGTTGATCTTTAGCTTTTTGTGCATGTTCATTATGTGCCATTTTTGTGTTCATTGCATTGCTCAGCAGATCAGAGTCCTTCTGTCACTGAAACTGTACCAAGCTAGACTCTTCAGCTATAGTACTGTCATGCAATCCGGACTTCTTAGGCCACCTAAACATGCTGAGAGTTAGGGGTTGATAATATTTGCCATCATTTAGTTGGGGGTTTTATGGGGAAATGCAAACATTACCTACATTCGGTTTGAATAAGAGAAACATAATTGAATGGAAAACGATAGGTATAGGTTGTAAGATAACCAAGTGGTATGCTTATAACAGTTTCAGTTTTTACTCCTGTGGAATATATGTTGGTTGTGTCATTTTATGCCTCTTGCTTTGACTACCTAAGATGGTGTGTGGGACCACGTCATGTTGAAGTTTTTCAATGTAGACTGCTTGTGTGCTCTGAATTGCGCCAGGTCGTTGTGTTACTTCAAAAGTTTGAGCGGCTAACTGCAAGATGGCTTTCCTAATGCTAATGCTCTCTGCCCTGTAATGTCAGATGTAAATCCTATGAGCGTGCTAAGAAGAAGTTGACAATATCAGAAGCCCCGAATGTCCTGACTATTGCATTGAAAAGATATCAGGTACCGTATAAAATACCAACCTGTTTCTTTTCCTTCAAAGTGAACTGTCGATATGACATATCTCCAAGGGCTAGACGCCAAGGCCACTTGCGTAGCTCTCTTGTCTGTTGACAAACTCTAAAATGAATGTATTTAATATTTTTTCTGGAGTTCATAGTTTAATGGGTTTTAGTTTTGATTAAGCCTTACAAGTTGAGATCCACTAATCAGTTCCTCCTTTTTACGTGTACAGTCTGGCAAGTTTGGGAAGATAAGCAAAGCCATCAGATTCCCAGAAACCCTGAACTTATCAAGTTACATGAGCACAAGTGATGACAATTCTCCTGTCTACAGCTTATATGGAGTGGTTGTCCATCATGATGTTATGAATGCTGCCTTTTCTGGTCATTACGTATGCTATGTCAAGGACACTCATGGGAAGTGGTACAAGACAGATGACAGTCAGGTATACTTCCCTTCTAGAACGTGTGTCTATGGGGCTATGTCTGCCCATTTGTTAAAAACAATAGTTTTTTAAGCTCAGCATATCACTATCTAAATCTTTTTGGTAAACCTGTTTACATGTATGGTTCTAGTTATTTTAAATAAACGGGACTTACACACCTTATTGGATAGCAATTAGATCTCATTGAAGTATAGTATAGTGAGCATAATGTATATGTTTGTAATACAAGAGGAAGCATATTATATGGCTTCAACAGTTGCATTATTGTTCCTCTAGCATGAACCTGCCTCCTCCGAGGGTTATCATCTATAAGAATCAGATATAGCGATCTTGTATTTTAAAATAGCTGGTCTTTGCTGTGTGCAGGTCAAACCTGTATCTTTGGAAAATGTCATGTCGAAGTGTGCTTACATGCTGCTCTATGCAAGGTGAACACAAGCACTCCTCTTTTCTGAACAGATACTAGCAGTTTTTTATGTGTTTGTTCCTGTCCAGGACATTCTAAATCTTGCATTATAACTATATCAGGTGTTCACCAAGGGCGCCAAACTCTGTGCGACAAGCAATGATGGCTCAGGAACCAGCATATGCGAAGAAGGCCAAGCATAAGCCAAACTTGGGACCGCAACGGGTTCCTTGAACAGACACCCGAGTGGCCAGTCGCATACAGATCACATGACAGATAACGTGACCCTTAGATTTGACGAATTGGGAGAGCCACCGTATCCACCAGCGGAATCTCCAAGTCCAAGTGAGAGTTCGTCGCTGTTCAGCAACTCCGATGCAGGGTCGCACAGCACCATGAGCACAGATAGCAGCGAAAGCACAAGGAATTCAACCAGCACTGATGAATACGAACAGTACATTTTTGGGATCTCAGATCAAATGTACCCAGGAGGCCCTACAACAGCACATGAGGAAACCGAATATCCGGCCTATTCCCGGTCGAGATCTACCTTGGGCACCAGCTCATCTGGCCGGGAGGTGAATCAGGCGTGCCGTGCTGAGAGGTTTGCTGAGGAAAGGTTCGAGGGTAGCAGAGGGGATTGGTTTCACGGTGGCGGCAGCTCATCCTTCTCGTACACAGACCGAAGTAAACATCACTCGAGTAGTAAGTTAACGGAACAATATAGGCAGTTAGGTGGTAGTGAGCATGACCCTGGAGAAGCCAGGGGCAGCGTCTTATTGAGAAGACCGGCTAGGGAAAGGACCGCCCAAACATTTTATTGATATATTGAGGGTTTGGGTTGTAGAGAAAAAATAATGTAGCTCCTGTTATTATCTCGTTGCAATGGAAATATGAAAAAGGGCAGTTTGTAGATGTGCAAGAAATTCCAGTGGGTTGCATTCCTTCTTGTTTCATTATTGGATCTCTTAATTTGTCGTACAAAATGCACTTTAGGGTGGATAATTAACTTTTGGTTGGTCCTTGTCGATTACGCTCAAAATTTGACCGTCCATAAAATCGCCACTTGAATGCCTGGGCACTGGCTAAATTGGACCGCTGCCATCAATCGGGCAAATGAAGAATCTGGTCTCCGTTGGTAGGCGGCTATCGACGAGACAACGGCATTGATCGCGAATTTACGGCTGGATCCACAGAGTTGACAACTGGATCGCCTCACATAATAAACGGAAAAGGCGGATCGCTTATTCTTTTGATTTCTAGAAAAATATTTGCACCAACCGACTGCTTCAACATCATCCCTATAACCTTATAAAACATACTACATGGTATGCGAGCAGAATTTCATTGGGTTCAACTATGTTACTTATAGTGTATTTTTTTTTTGTATTCTTCCACTAATAAGCAACCTCAAAGACTAATTTAGTGAGGAATGCATGAATTTTGTTGGGTTCAGCTGAACCCAACGCTTCTATAGCAGCTCCGCCATAATTAGGGCGTGTAAAATGATTGCCCTATCATTTCTCTCCGTTGATATAACCATTGTACACGCTCTAGCTAGCATAGCGTGTACTCACTCCATCTCAGTTTATTAGTCACATTTCAGATTTTTCTGGGACCTAGCCATGTGAGAATTGGTCGAGATAATCACTCCTAAATTAGACAATTAATTAGAAAGACCAACAAGGTCCAATCAAAAGCGTATGCACTGGCCTAATTAAATGGAGTATTGGCTAAATCGCATATAGATTAGGGAGAGGAAGTGGCCGGGAGCATTTCTAGGATATCATCAATGCTAATTGCGTCAAATTCTTGAGATTATCTGGTTTTGGAGATGTGACTAATAAACCAAGATGAAGAGAGTAGTATCTTTTTAAAGCTACACGGAGGATCTACACTAGTCGCTTCACTTCACATGAGCATATGCTATGGATGCATCCTAAATCGGAGACACGTGAATGTTAAACCACTAGTAGAAACATGGGTTTCAATACCGGTTCCAGAGGTCCTTTAACACCGGTTGTGCAACCGGGACAGTTAAATCGGGACTAAAGGCCCCCTTTAGTCCCGGTAGGCCACGAACCGGTGTTAAAGCCTCCACGTGGGCGGAGCTGCGCGCGGGCGGGCGGAGGACCTTTGGTCCCGGTTGGTAACACCAACCGGGACTAAAGGTTTCTGCTTTTTTTTCTTTTCGCTTTTTTTCAGGGTTTTAGGGTTTCTGCTTTTTTTCTTTTCGCTTATTTTTCAGGTTTAGGTTTCGGAGGAGATCACGTCGATGCACAAAAAAAAAGTTTTCACACACGTGAAGATCACATAACACACATACAACTTGGTATATATATGTACACATATAAATACTCATTACATGGAGATCACTGCTAGTACATGGAGGGAGGCTATTTTTCGATATAGTGAATTCTCCGGATTTAGGTATGACCTCCGTAAGGAAAAATCCCGCCAATTCCTCCGCAATTGCTTTTACACGGTTTTTTGGTAGGAGATGGTTCCGCTTCCTTGCCATCTTTAAAAGAAGGAGATCAAATCATTTATGAAGAAAACTAAACACAATTGATGGTAGCAAAATAAAGTTGTGAATGATGTTTACGTACCTCTTGATTTTTTCGACTATTGACTCTCTCATTGACCTTCATGTGAATGTACTCGCAAACGTAGTATCCACATAAATCCGTCCCCTGTGGTTGTCGCAGGCACCACTATACGAGAATAGAATTCAATCAAATAATAATCAAGAGAATGATAATGGTATTGAAACTAGAATTAGAGAGGTACGCGGACCTAGGTACGTAGTACTACTTACGTTGTTAGCCTTAAACTCAGCTTATCTTTCCATTCACCGCGTTCTTCCGCGATGAACTTTCTCCAAACCCTGCCCGACAAAGAAAATGAATTGAGAAGTTATTACTTACTTTGATATCAGGAAATGAACGAAAGAGGCGATATAGTGCGATTGAAATTACCTCTTGAGCATATAACACACGCTCTTGTATTCATCAGGATCTCTCCTTAATGAGTCCATGATTTCAACTTCTCCAGCCTCGATTCTAATGATTAGCAGAATGAAGTGGAACCTGCGCACGTTTATATACGCAGTTATTCAGAACTCATCAATTACACTTAATATCGGGAAAGCAAAATAAATGTGTACAAGACATAACACTCACTTGAAGTTGTAAGGAAAAAGTATTTCTTTTTTACACTTTTCGCTTTAAAAACGTTAGCAAAACGTCCTCTGTGTCCTGGGCATGCTGTTATACGGTGACTTCATGAACTTTATCCAGGTGAATGAACCCAATGTCCCAGATTCCCCCACTCTGCATTCACGAATCTTCATTCTGCATAATAGCGTACAAAAGAATGTCGTGAGGATAATTACATGCAATGAACGAGCTTAACTAAAAATTAAATTACACAATAAATCACTTACAGACAATAGCAGCTGATGATAGATTTGTCGAGGGCACGTTGATTGTACATATGAAAAAGTTCGAGAACTCAACCTGCACAACATATTCTCGGAAGTAGTGCTCTTCCTTAACTCCCGCCATGAAATAGAATCTCCCTTCTTTTGCGGCGGTCATGTACCAGTTATGCAATTTCCATAACTATGTTGTTAGAGCATTCGGATCTGTGACCAGAGGCTGCCCGGAACATATTGATATGCTAGCTCAGCAATGGCGTAACCTGTCTCGCCATGGATTTCCTGAGCAACAATATTGTCGTTGTAGAGGGCCGCCTTATCAGAAGCACAATGAGCGGGGCGATCGATTGTACTTCTTGTTCTCCGAGCTGGGGAACTTTTTTCCCGCATTTCTTTTCCTCCATCTGTGAGCTATGTTGCTTGTTAATACCGGCTCATAGTCTGAAAGGGGCCTCACTGGAGGGATATATAAGTTGTAAACGGTGCGATCAAGTCTCTCACTTGTATAGTCTTCAGAAGTTCCTTTACGGGTCCTGTCTTTCCTTTTTTTCCGTGCAAAAAAGGCTATCACCTCGGCACGCGTGCTCTCTTCTAATTCCTCCTTACTCATCTCGCAAGCTAACTTCTCAGGAGTCTTGACTTTCTTGGGTATGTTTGCACGTTTCTTGACAGGGGACCTGTCTTTCCTGAGCATAGTACCAGTCGACGTGAACAGGTTCCGCTTTGTCAAATTACTAGTGGGCGCATCAGTCGCTGACGGGACGGCGCGGGCGATGGACTCGCGGTGGGCTCCCAATCGTCGGGGAGGGCGGGTGGACTTTGAGGTGGTGGATTTCTACTCGGAGGAGTCGGTGGCCTTGGCGCCGAGTCTGGAAACACGATGTATTTCTTCTTCCATAGAACGATACCAAGCTCGACTTCTCCCAGTGTCTTCTCGTCGTCACCTCCAGGATGTCAAGATCCATTGTCTGGAATCCCGGCATAACTTTTGTCACCCAGACACGAGCATAGCAGCTGGAATCTGACCAAAATGGAAGATTGCTCCAGTTGATTTGGTAAAGCATAGCCATCCGCCACCGGACAACTAATGTTCTTCATTGGCATATGTAGCTCACAATTTGTCTTCTCTGTGATATCATCCACGGGGTAGTGAGCCGCCGACGGTTCGACTGCAGGATCTTCTAGCTGTGTGGAACCCACGTTTGCTAAGGGCACTTCGTCGTCTCTTATTTCTTCTAGCTCAAGTCCCTCACCGGAGTCGTTCAAACATTTTGCGCTGAAATCATCATCTTCTCCACCGGAATCTTCTCCATCGGAATTTACTCCAAGGGTCTTCTCATATATAATTTCTGCCATTCGCTCTTCATTCTCCTCGTCTCTGATGAAGGGGGCGTCCATAGCTCAATGTCACTGCAATTTACAAAGTACTTAGCAAATTTAGTAACAACAATTGATACAAAAGTGCAAAGTTTTAACAAATTTGCATTGCCCAAATTTAGTTTTATTGTTGTTTAAGTGCATTTTCTAAAGTGCAAAGTTTTAACAAATTTTCATTGCCCAAATTTTTTCTACTATGAATTCTATCACTAACTATTAACACTAACAAAAAATTCTACTAACAATTTTTCTACTAACAATTTTGTCTACTAACAATTTTTCTACTAACAATTTTTTCTACTAACAAATTCTATCTAAAATTTAAACCACACTAACAATTTTTCTACTAACAAATTCTATCTAAAGTCGTTCGAACAATTTAAATTGTTGTTTAAGTGCATTTTCTAAAGTGCAAAGTTTTAACAAATTTTCATTGCCCAAATTTTTTCTACTATGAATTCTATCACTAACTATTAACACTAACAAAAAATTCTACTAACAATTTTCTACTAACAATTTTTCTACTAACAAATTCTAACAAATTATATCTAAAGTGTTTATGACACTAACAAATTCTATCTAAAATTTAAACCACACTAACAATTTTCTACTAACAATTTTTTCTACTAACAAATTCTATCTAAAGTCGTTCAAACAATTTAAACCACACTAACAAATTCTATCTAAAATTGCTAAAATTAAACTACCGGCATGGAGGCGTACGTGGAGCAGCAGCGTCGGAGGCGGCACGACTTGCCGGCAGAGCAGCAGCGTCGGAGGCGCGGCGGCCGGCGTGGAGGCGTACGTGGAGGCGGAGCAGCAGCGTCGGGGGCGCGGCGGCCGGCGTGGAGGCGGCGCGCGCAGCCGTCGAGGAGGGGCGCAACGGCGTGGGCGTCGGGGGCGCAACGGCGAGCGACGGCGCGGCCGGAGCAGGGCTTCGCAGGAGGGAGGCGGTGGCGGCGTCGTGGAGCCCGAGAGGCGTGTCGTCGTCGATTTGGAGTTGGAATGTGAAAAATTTGGGTGGAACCACCCAAATCAACGCGAAAAGGACCTTTCGTCCCGGCTGGTGTTACCAACCGGTACTAAGTACCGGTTGGTAACACCAACCGGACGAAAGGTCTCTGTGGGCCGCGGCGAAAATTTGCGCGCGAAGCCCACCTCTTAGTCCGGTTGGTAACACCAACCGGTACTAATGGGTTTTTGATTTTTTTCTCATTCTTTTTCTTTTTGATTTTTTCTGTTTTCTGTTTTCTTTTTCTGTTATATCTATAATTGTTTTGTTTCTTATGTTTTCTGTTTTTCTTTATATCTATTTGGTTTCTATTTTGTTTTTTGCTCTAGTTTCTTTTTCTTTTATATCTATTTAATTTAATTGTCTATATTTGTAAAAATCATATCTATATAGAAATGGCCGCCGTGTCTATTCGTTGAAAATGGTCGAATTTTTCAAAACTATCGAATGTTCTGTGATATAACCAATACTTGTGTACTTAAAATGATTTTTTTGAAAATTTCAGAGCAAACTATCACACATCACCAACAACAGTTACATAAAAGGTTTAATACATTATTAGACATCACCAACAACATCCCCCTATCTATTGTTGGGGTATAAATTTTGTTTTCTTCGCGTATGTCAATCCTTTCTTCTGATTGCGTCGTAACCATGGAGAATCCTCATCATTTAATGGGATGCTTGGGTCAGCTTTCACTTTGAAGGGCGGAATTTCATGAAACTTATTGTAATCTTCTGACATGTCTGTCTTGTCCTCCACTCTCACGATGTTTCTTTTCCTGAAAGAACTATGTGGCGCTTTGGCTCATCGTATGATGTATTCGCTTGCTTATCTTTTCTTTTTTTCGGTCTGGAAGACATGTCCTTCACATAGAAAACCTGAGCCACATCGTTGGCTAGGACGAATGGCTTGGTGTGGTACCCAAGATTCTTGAGATCCATTGTAGTCATTCCGTACCGCGGGTCTATCTCTACCCCGCCTGACAGGTTGACTCATTTGCACTGAAACAAAGGGATCTTAAAAGAAGGTCCATAGTCAAGTTCCCATATCTGCTGTATGCAACCATATTATGTGTCCTTTGTCCCATTGTCGTTTGTTGCATCAAAGCGGCACCACTATTTTGGTTAGTGCTCTTTTTGTCTTGGGTGTCCGTGTAAAATGTATTCCCATTTATCTCGTACCCTTGGAAAGTCAATATAGTCGAAGATGGTGATTTGGCCAACAAGTATAGCTCTTCTCCAACAGTGGTGTTATTAATGAGATTTGTTTGCAACCAACCACCGAAAGTATCCACGTGTTTTCCTTTAATCCAGAAGTCAGTCTGCTCCGGATATTCGGAGCGTAAATATCCATGTGTTTCATGATATACGGAGCCACCAATCTGGAATTTTGTAGAACTATGTAGTGTGCTTGAGTGAAAGAATGCCCGTCCATACTTGTTGTTGCTTTCTTTCCTAGCGTGCCTTTTCCACGCAGTCTCCCCTCATGGCGCGATTGAGGAACACCGATCGGATTAAGATCAGGAATAAAGTCAACACAAAACTCAATGACCTCCTCTGTTCCATAGCCCTTGGACATGCTTCTTTCTGGCCTAGCACGGTTATGAACGTATTTCTTTAAGACTCCCATGAACCTCTCAAAGGGGAACATGTTGTGTAGAAATACAGGACCGAGAATGGAAATCTCTTCGACTAGGTGAACTATGAGGTGCATCATAATATTGAAGAAGGATGGTGGGAACACCAACTCGAAGCTGACAAGACATTGGACCACATCCTTCTGTAAACTTGGTAGAGTTACTGGATCGATTACCTTATGAGAAATTGCATTGAGTAATGCACATAGCTTCACAATGGGTACTCGAACGTTTTCCGGTTGAAGCCCCCTCAATGCAACCGGAAGTAATTGTGCCATAATCACGTGGCAGTCATGAGACTTTAGGTTTTGGAACTTTTTCTCTGCCATGTTTATTATTCCCTTTATATTCGACGAGTAGCCAGACGGGACCTTGATACTGCTCAGGACTTGAAAAAAGATCTCCTTCTCTTTTTGGTAAGAGCGTAGCTGGCAGTACCTTGATACTTCTCTGGATTCAGGTTGTCTCATTCGTGCATACGTTGCTGGTCCTGCCGTGCATCCGCTGTATGTTTCGTCTTCCCATACACGCCTAAGAAGTTTAGCAGGTTCACGCAAAGATTTTTTTGTCACGTGCATCACGTCGATTGCAGAGCAAACCTCTAGGAATTTCAATAGGGTAGGTCCCAAAATATAGATTTCTTCTTCCACATGGGTACGCGATTGTCAGCGTCATTCGGAACAGATTGTCCGCCAGGACCCTTTCCAAAAATTACTTTTAAATCCTTGACCATGCCATATATAACATCACCAGTAGGAAGGGTAGGCTTCGTCCGGTGATCTGTGTGGGGACCCCAGACCGGCAGTCTGAGACCTCCAGTATGCATACATTCACGATCCCATGATCAGTCAGTCGTGAACAACATACTTAAGTTGGCATTGCAGATACATCATCCATTACATACCGAATACACATCCTAGAAATGGTCACATGACCCAGTTAAAAACAACTGCCACGCAGGGCAGAGAAACTCATAAAACAGCGGAAGTCTTCAAACACAACCGTGGCAAAGCCCAAGTCATGCCTTGACTACCTACAGGCAACTGACTGGGAGACGTTCCTAGTTCGCATAGACGTCGACGAACTCTCAATCTTCCGCATACTCCTCATCTTCGACGTAAGCCTTCTCGTTGAGAATCTGGACATTGGAATATCCAGGGGCACAGCCATGAGTACAATTACGTACTCGCAAGACATCCCGAATGGAGCTCATAAAATGCAAGTATGCTTATAAGGTGGAATAGGTAGGCTATACTTAGGGTTTTCTACCCATGATGGATGAAAGATTCATCATGGTTGAATAATAATTTTATATCTCTGGTGAAAAAGATACTTCAGAAATAATATAGTTTCTCTCAATGGATATTGCATATCCGAGAGATTCTGACAAAGATGGTTTTAAGAAAGATTTTCTTTGCAGAACTTCTTGTAAAATAACTTTCGGCTTTCCATCATCCGTACTTCCTAGGTACATAGTTCATCTTCCAGTACCTCCCAGGTACAATTCCTTTTTCCAAACTTCCTTTTTAAAACATCGACACAATGCTAGACGACGTTGCCATTCAGCTGTCCATGACCGCGGACGCGGCTATTCGAATAGTTTTGACTCTGCAGAGTTTGTACACTTTCACCACACCATCCGGTACATCTGCCGTGAACACCACGGACTGCTCGTGACAGTATGCGAACATCAGATAACCGATCATAACTTCCACTATGCCGATGCTAGTATGCGATTACCTCTTCAGTTGAGTTTGTTCTCCCCGGCACCGTGTGTGTTAACCACATCATTTCTCAATACCCTTGTTCTTTCTCATAACCCAACACCCCACCGCCACGGCAGGAGACCCAACTGTTGCTTGCCGGTGGCACTCGCAGTCCACACTTTGTATGCCCATATCCAGCATTCGGTTCCGGGGACTTTAACCCCTTCTAGCCAATTGAGGTAAAGTCTCACACTAACACAAACAAGCTTCCATTAAGCCCGTGCCCATTTTGAGTAATGTGGTTGTACTGTAGGGCTGTCCGGACAAGACTAGTCTATGTGTCGTTTTCGAAAACACTTCCAAAAACAATCTTCTTCACCATTCTCCCGTGGACAAGGTCCCACCTTTCCCGGGGTTTTTCCGTAAAACCTTTAATTTTCCAAAACACATTTGTTAGGATGTCCACTTAGGGACTTCAAGATTACTATCTTGTGGTGGTAAATATACCATATGGTGGCTAAGGGCTGGGTAACACCAAGTTGTGACTAATGGCAATAATAATTTATATAATAACACTAGTAATAATATCCATATCAAAAATGGTTTTGTTTGTCCAAGTTTTTGTAAAACTTCAGAAGTAAAACATGCATGAGATAATGATAAGTATGGTAGCAAGCATTGGGAGCTTGCCTTGATACTGGTCAAAGTCTTGTCCTTGAAATAAACAGGCTTGACAATATGCCTCCTCAGCAACTGCTTCTTCCTCGTGTTCTAACGTCGCAAAAAGAAAGTAACCACCAATCAGTACCAACTAGAGGTACATACTAACAACAAGCATCACATACAGCAAGCAAACATTATCACACAACAATCACCTACTTTTCAAAATAGAAATCTACCACACACTTCTAGTTGAAAAAGAAACTAATAGAGCTATGCTCTAGTTTTGAGAATCTTACTCTCAAACCAAAATGCAATGGGATCAGTGGGTGTTCCACTATCAACCCAAGGCATCAAGAGGTCATAAAGCCTCTGGTCATACACAAAAATCACCTAAACACAAGCTAGATAAAATCTATCCATACTAGTGAGTCACAAATATTCTAAATATAAATCTAGCTAAACAAGCTTGCTAAACTAAGTAATATCCAAACAAGGTGACATGCTAACCAACCAGTAGCAACATGACTTGCTACTGATATCAAACAACACATTCTAAAATCATGTCACACAAATATTTATCCACAAACAAAACCTAAAAACTAGGAAAAATCTAGGAAAAACATACTAGTGAGATATTCCTAACAACACATGAAACACTAAACTTTTCTAACATGCTAGTGATATGATCTAACACACTCATAAAAGGATTATCACACTTAACATGCTAGAAATCACAAAAATAACACTAACACAATTTACAAATCTAAATAAAACTATAAACAATTAATATCAGAAAAGCATAAAAACTAGTTTTGCACACCAAATTTATTCTACAGCTCAATAAATCACACCAAGATAGGATTAGGTACTCCTAAACATACAAAAGCCAACACAATTGGATTCACCTCAAAAAGCATCACCAAATAAATTACAAAAATCCTAGAAGAGCTCACTGGACATTTACAAAAACACATGCCATTTTATTTTGGTTGATCTTTTGCAAGAAAGGCCAAGTGCTACTGCTAGGCAACACTTAGGGATTTCCAAAACAGTTGAGTTTGCATTTTTGTGATTCTTAGAAAAAAATTATTTAAGTTTTAGTGAAAACCAGTACTTCTGCCTCTCAATTTATTTCTCCAAAAATAATGACCAAAATGTAGATCTACAAGTTGGGTGTGTTTAAGAACTTGCAGAGGTACTACCCAGATTTTTGGTTTGATTTTATTTTGCATTTTCCTATTTTAAACGGATTTAAACCAGAGACATATATTCTGCCAGTTTTTGAAATCTGAAAAACACAGAAAAGAAAAAAAAAACGGCGAACGGGCCGAAACTCGCTGGGCGGGCCCAGCTAAGGCCGAAGCGGCCCATGACGGTGCGCGCGCGCGGCGCGGGCGCGGGAACCGTCCGCGTTCAAAGGAAGCCGTCGATCTGGAGATCGACGGTCCTGGCGCGTCGTCTTCCTCTCCTCTCTCTCTCTTACACACGCGACACGGGGGCGAGCTCGGCTCGGGGATAGCTCACCTAGGGGCGATTTAGGGCAGTGGCGCGAGGTCGAGGCGGTCACGCGAGCTCGAAGCGGTGCAGGGGTGGCGGCAGCAGCTGCAATGGCGCCCCAGCGCAACTCCGGCGAGCTCGAGGTCCGGGAAGACGTCGAGGACGGCGGCGGCGCTCCTGCGGGTAAAATGCCAGGAAAACGTGTCAGGGGCGTGTTCCTGGTTCTGGGCGTTGAGAGGGTGCAGAGAGATAGGAGAAAAAGGCAGTGGAGCGGCGGCAACCTTCAACCCGATCTCGCTCGGGTCTCCGGCGAGTATTTCCTCCGCCTCGCTCGCAGAGAGCGAGAGGGAAGGGAAGAGTGGGGTGGGGCGAGTGCGGTGGATGTGTGGGGGTGGGTGGCGAAGCGTGTGGCGCCGTGGTGGCTTATACACGAGGAGATCATCCTCTCCCCCACTCGGGGTCAACGGCAGGGCGGCGTGGTGTGAGTAGAGCAAGCAAACGTCGGCTCTGGGCTTCCTCTGGGCGTCAACGGGTGTCTACTCAGTCGAGTGGGTGCTGGGCAGGGCAAGGACGCGAAGAAGAGTGAAGAAAGGGGCAGCTCTCTCCCTCACGGTCCACTCCCAGGTCACCTCACGGCCATCTCCTTGTCTCCCCTCCACTGCTCCTAGTTGACCTCAACAAAGCCATCCAATGGCATGGGTAAGAAGTGGGGTCATGGGGGAGTAGAAGGGGCAAGGTTGCTCCCTCTGGTTCGCACGAAAACATCACATAAACGTGCTCTCAAAATCTGCCCGTGCTGTGAACAGTAAATTTCAGAGAAAAAATCAGTTTTCTGAAAAACTGCTAAGTGTCTGGGCAGTTAGCAGATAGCAAAAGTGGCTGCTTGTTTTACCTAGTAAATCAAGTCCAAATGGAAAAATTCAAATTGGTAAATGATCACCAGGTTTAATACTTCCAAGAAATATTTTTGGTCCATTTTTGAAAAATGTTTAAGGGCAGGAAAACATGCTGGTAAGTGGGCTACTCTCTGTCTGTTTCTGACTTTTCTGTTTTTCAGTTTTATTCTGTAGCCACATAAACATGCATGTATCTAAGGGTTCCAATAATCCAAAAAGTGATCCAATGGCATGGCATCAATGTCCACACACCATAGATCATCTCCAAACTCAAAGTTCCCATAAATGCACATTTTAGCCACATAAAATAATAGGTCCAAAACAGTAAGTTATATCAGTTTTCAGAAAATAAAAACCTAATTAGAAAATTCTAAAAATTTATTTTTCACAAACCACAAGTACTAACATTCCACACAAAGATGATCAAGGCCACAAGCACAAGTTGGGTCAAACAAAATTTGTTTGTTGGCTCAAAATTTTTGCCTCTCACTAACATTTTTCAAAGGGGCAAAAATTGGGATGTGACAGATCTTCCCCCCTTAAAATGAATCTCGTCCTCGAGATTCGCAAGCGGGTACTAAAAGAGTGAAACCAAACAAGAATATTAGAAACTTTCATCTTCATCTCCAGTTGCTTGGTGGTTGGCTGCGTTGAAGTACCGGTGCTTCCCCCCTTTGATCATACTTCGAAAAACTGCCGGTGGGTTAGTTTTCAAAGGGGGTTGAGTGCCATACTCTAAACCTCAAACTTACTATACATAAAATCTGAAATAACCATTCTGTATAGGCCTCAAATTCTCGAGCCTTCTATCTACCAAACCAATATCTTTGGTAAGGCCACTATTATTAACTAGTTGTTCTGAACCATCACTTTTGCCCAAGCTAACATTACTAATCCACCATTAACTTCTTTGGGCCTAAACTCTATTGTCACCCTGTAGTTCAATATATCAGATATCCACCAAGTTTCTCAAGCAAGATCTTCCTAATACATTTTGGCACAAACCCTTGGTAATCCACTAATCATTTCTCGATTCATTTTCCCCTTAGATAGGCATGTCTCATATTATTTGGCTTTCTCAAGTAATCCTCTCCTCGCAATCATATTATCAAGACTAAATCAAGAATCCAATAATCATGTAAACATATCATCCAGAACTGACATCCTTCCTATTCAAATCCATCATTTACACTCCAACCTAGGGCTTTGATCTCCCAATCACAAAATGAATGGTCCTTCTAAGAATAATCTGATCAGAGCATGACAAGCTCAGAAAATAATATCTCCATAAATACATAGCTTCTCTCTCCCAGTCATTTTGATACCTAGAATCCGAAAATTGTCCATTTATTTCCACCAACTAAATTTCCGGCAAAACAACCAATTATTTCACCAACTTATCTTTTTCCAAAACCGATCATTCTATAAAAATCCAGCATGAAGATCACTTGTGCTAGGCATTATCCTTAATATTTCAATATCAGAATATCCTTCTTAACTTACTTGCTCCTAACCAACCAATCATCATTATTTCATCAAGTGCTTCCTAAAAATCCAATAACTTTCATCTTAGTTTTCTGATCCAAAAATCTTTTTCTCATAGGTCGCATATTTTAGTTTCAGAAAACCACCAAGGGTTGGGGTCCACAACTGGTTATCCCCAGGGTATAAATCAAAATATGTCATTTGTCCTAACTCAATAATTTGCATATCCATTTCAAGCTTTCTCTTCTATTCTAAACCCCAAATTTTTGACATTACCAACATCATCCACCAATTTTTGATTCCAAAAATTAGATACACCAGAGATCTTATTGACTAGTAAATCCATAACTCAACACTCCTATATTCTCTTAAACTTCTCCTTTCTACCAACTAGTTTTGAGTCATCCTATAGCACCTCTTTCCGTGGTCTAGGAAAAACTGTTAGTACATTGCAAATTTTGGTTAGGTGTTAATCCAAAGTTTGATAAGGTACGTTAGTGTTGTTAGTTTCAAATAGTTTCGTTAGTCTGACGAGATATGATCAACTTGCTCTCACGTCGGATCTTGATATACGAACCAAACAAAACTAGGGCTGGTATAGGGTTGTCCGGAAACGTACCAATAATCATGTCATGTGCCTCCTGTGCTTTCTTCGTGCTAACAAGATTCCGACGTCTCTTTACCACATTTTTCCGCTTCTTCTGGGTTGGGACCTGGGTCTTCTTGGCAGCATTGGGACGGGCTTGAACATAGTTCCTTTTGGGACACTCACGAGAGAAGTGCCCTTCCTTTCCACAAGTAAAACATCCCCCAGAGTATCTCTGGGCAGGTCTTGGAGTGCGGTCCTTGGGGTAGTTGGGTGGTGGGGCAGACTGAAAATTAGGTGAAGTACTGCGAGCTTTAGATGCACTAGGTTCTTCCTGCATCATCGTCTTCCTCTTGCGGTTCTCACAAGCAATCAGGCATTGGTGCTCCTTCATAAGGGCAGCATTATTCTCAGCATTGGCAACACCCAACTGAACCAAGTGTTTTAGGGCAGCAAGAGTGGCCTGGCGGTCTGCACGAGCAGTTTCACGGTCTTCCATCACCAGTGCATAGATTTGGGCAACTGCCGGCCCAGGTGGTGGGGGTAATTCACTGGCCATACTGAAGAAAAAAAAAGGGGTATAAGACAAGAGGAGAAAAAGGTGGTTACTAGTGTGGTGAACAAGGCGTGCTTTGCGAAAACACACCAAAAGACGTAACACAAACCACACACAATCAAAGAACACACTAGGCACCTTTAGTACTAGCAAACGTTGGATACCGGAAAAAGGGGGTAGCTCAAGCAAAACAACTGAGCTTATCCTATTGATCCTAAGGGTCTGGGTCAATCATGGTTGTTGGAGTCTTCATGCCTTTAGCTTCTCGGTAGGTAGATGTTGAAATTTTTAGAAGAAAACTGCTTCTTCTTACGGGTGCTTCATACTCAAGTCTTGCTTTGGGGACATCGTCAAGTATGTAACTTTGAAGGGAGAAAAGATAATAGAAGTAAAGTTTTGTTAAACCTTTAATTGAGAGAGGTAAGGTTTAGAATAAGTTGAAAAGATGAGAGGAGCGGAAACTATACTTAGACTTCCTTAGGTAAAAATATTTTAGGTAGTAATATAATGGTACCAAAAATACTTTTCTTTCCTATCGACGTCCGTGCTAACTAAGGTCTCCTAAAGTCAGGATGGCTCTGATACCAACTCTGTGGGGACCCCAGACCGGCAGTCTGAGACCTCCAGTATGCATACATTCACGATCCCATGATCAGTCAGTCGTGAACAACATACTTAAGTTGGCATTGCAGATACATCATCCATTACATACCGAATACACATCCTAGAAATGGTCACATGACCCAGTTAAAAACAACTGCCACGCAGGGCAGAGAAACTCATAAAACAGCGGAAGTCTTCAAACACAACCGTGGCAAAGCCCAAGTCATGCCTTGACTACCTACAGGCAACTGACTGGGAGACGTTCCTAGTTCGCATAGACGTCGACGAACTCTCAATCTTCCGCATACTCCTCATCTTCGACGTAAGCCTTCTCGTTGAGAATCTGGACATTGGAATATCCAGGGGCACAGCCATGAGTACAATTACGTACTCGCAAGACATCCCGAATGGAGCTCATAAAATGCAAGTATGCTTATAAGGTGGAATAGGTAGGCTATACTTAGGGTTTTCTACCCATGATGGATGAAAGATTCATCATGGTTGAATAATAATTTATATCTCTGGTGAAAAAGATACTTCAGAAATAATATAGTTTCTCTCAATGGATATTGCATATCCGAGAGATTCTGACAAAGATGGTTTTAAGAAAGATTTTCTTTGCAGAACTTCTTGTAAAATAACTTTCGGCTTTCCATCATCCGTACTTCCTAGGTACATAGTTCATCTTCCAGTACCTCCCAGGTACAATTCCTTTTTCCAAACTTCCTTTTAAAACATCGACACAATGCTAGACGACGTTGCCATTCAGCTGTCCATGACCGCGGACGCGGCTATTCGAATAGTTTTGACTCTGCAGAGTTTGTACACTTTCACCACACCATCCGGTACATCTGCCGTGAACACCACGGACTGCTCGTGACAGTATGCGAACATCAGATAACCGATCATAACTTCCACTATGCCGATGCTAGTATGCGATTACCTCTTCAGTTGAGTTTGTTCTCCCCGGCACCGTGTGTGTTAACCACATCATTTCTCAATACCCTTGTTCTTTCTCATAACCCAACACCCCACCGCCACGGCAGGAGACCCAACTGTTGCTTGCCGGTGGCACTCGCAGTCCACACTTTGTATGCCCATATCCAGCATTCGGTTCCGGGGACTTTAACCCCTTCTAGCCAATTGAGGTAAAGTCTCACACTAACACAAACAAGCTTCCATTAAGCCCGTGCCCATTTTGAGTAATGTGGTTGTACTGTAGGGCTGTCCGGACAAGACTAGTCTATGTGTCGTTTTCGAAAACACTTCCAAAAACAATCTTCTTCACCATTCTCCCGTGGACAAGGTCCCACCTTTCCCGGGGTTTTTCCGTAAAACCTTTAATTTTCCAAAACACATTTGTTAGGATGTCCACTTAGGGACTTCAAGATTACTATCTTGTGGTGGTAAATATACCATATGGTGGCTAAGGGCTGGGTAACACCAAGTTGTGACTAATGGCAATAATAATTTATATAATAACACTAGTAATAATATCCATATCAAAAATGGTTTTGTTTGTCCAAGTTTTTGTAAAACTTCAGAAGTAAAACATGCATGAGATAATGATAAGTATGGTAGCAAGCATTGGGAGCTTGCCTTGATACTGGTCAAAGTCTTGTCCTTGAAATAAACAGGCTTGACAATATGCCTCCTCAGCAACTGCTTCTTCCTCGTGTTCTAACGTCGCAAAAAGAAAGTAACCACCAATCAGTACCAACTAGAGGTACATACTAACAACAAGCATCACATACAGCAAGCAAACATTATCACACAACAATCACCTACTTTTCAAAATAGAAATCTACCACACACTTCTAGTTGAAAAAGAAACTAATAGAGCTATGCTCTAGTTTTGAGAATCTTACTCTCAAACCAAAATGCAATGGGATCAGTGGGTGTTCCACTATCAACCCAAGGCATCAAGAGGTCATAAAGCCTCTGGTCATACACAAAAATCACCTAAACACAAGCTAGATAAAAATCTATCCATACTAGTGAGTCACAAATATTCCTAAATATAAATCTAGCTAAACAAGCTTGGCTAAAGGTTAAGTAATATCCAAACAAGGTTGACATGCTAACCAACCAGTAGCAACATGACTTGCTACTGATATTCAAACAACACATTCTAAAATCATGCCACACAAAGTATTTATCCACAAACAAAACCTAAAAACTAGGAAAAATCTAGGAAATAACCATACTAGTGAGATTATTCCTAACAACACATGCAACCCTAAACTTTTCTAACATGCTAGTGATATGATCTAACACACTCATAAAAGGGATTATCACACTTATACATGCTAGAAATCACAAAAATAACACTAACACAATTTACAAATCTAAATAAAACTATAAACAATTAATATCAGAAAAGCATAAAAACTAGTTTTGCACACCAAATTTATTCTACAGCTCAATAAATCACACCAAGATAGGATTAGGTACTCCTAAACATACAAAAGCCAACACAATTGGATTCACCTCAAAAAGCATCACCAAATAAATTACAAAAATCCTAGAAGAGCTCACTGGACATTTACAAAAACACATGCCATTTTATTTTGGTTGATCTTTTGCAAGAAAGGCCAAGTGCTACTGCTAGGCAACACTTAGGGATTTCCAAAACAGTTGAGTTTGCATTTTTGTGATTCTTAGAAAAAAAGTTATTTAAGTTTTAGTGAAAACCAGTACTTCTGCCTCTCAATTTATTTCTCCAAAAATAATGACCAAAATGTAGATCTACAAGTTGGGTGTGTTTAAGAACTTGCAGAGGTACTACCCAGATTTTTGGTTTGATTTTATTTTGCATTTTCCTATTTTAAACGGATTTAAACCAGAGACATATATTCTGCCAGTTTTTGAAATCTGAAAAACACAGAAAAGAAAAAAAAAACGGCGAACGGGCCGAAACTCGCTGGGCGGGCCCAGCTAAGGCCGAAGCGGCCCATGACGGTGCGCGCGCGCGGCGCGGGCGCGGGAACCGTCCGCGTTCAAAGGAAGCCGTCGATCTGGAGATCGACGGTCCTGGCGCGTCGTCTTCCTCTCCTCTCTCTCTCTTACACACGCGACACGGGGGCGAGCTCGGCTCGGGGATAGCTCACCTAGGGGCGATTTAGGGCAGTGGCGCGAGGTCGAGGCGGTCACGCGAGCTCGAAGCGGTGCAGGGGTGGCGGCAGCAGCTGCAATGGCGCCCCAGCGCAACTCCGGCGAGCTCGAGGTCCGGGAAGACGTCGAGGACGGCGGCGGCGCTCCTGCGGGTAAAATGCCAGGAAAACGTGTCAGGGGCGTGTTCCTGGTTCTGGGCGTTGAGAGGGTGCAGAGAGATAGGAGAAAAAGGCAGTGGAGCGGCGGCAACCTTCAACCCGATCTCGCTCGGGTCTCCGGCGAGTATTTCCTCCGCCTCGCTCGCAGAGAGCGAGAGGGAAGGGAAGAGTGGGGTGGGGCGAGTGCGGTGGATGTGTGGGGGTGGGTGGCGAAGCGTGTGGCGCCGTGGTGGCTTATACACGAGGAGATCATCCTCTCCCCCACTCGGGGTCAACGGCAGGGCGGCGTGGTGTGAGTAGAGCAAGCAAACGTCGGCTCTGGGCTTCCTCTGGGCGTCAACGGGTGTCTACTCAGTCGAGTGGGTGCTGGGCAGGGCAAGGACGCGAAGAAGAGTGAAGAAAGGGGCAGCTCTCTCCCTCACGGTCCACTCCCAGGTCACCTCACGGCCATCTCCTTGTCTCCCCTCCACTGCTCCTAGTTGACCTCAACAAAGCCATCCAATGGCATGGGTAAGAAGTGGGGTCATGGGGGAGTAGAAGGGGCAAGGTTGCTCCCTCTGGTTCGCACGAAAACATCACATAAACGTGCTCTCAAAATCTGCCCGTGCTGTGAACAGTAAATTTCAGAGAAAAAATCAGTTTTCTGAAAAACTGCTAAGTGTCTGGGCAGTTAGCAGATAGCAAAAGTGGCTGCTTGTTTTACCTAGTAAATCAAGTCCAAATGGAAAAATTCAAATTGGTAAATGATCACCAGGTTTAATACTTCCAAGAAATATTTTTGGTCCATTTTTGAAAAATGTTTAAGGGCAGGAAAACATGCTGGTAAGTGGGCTACTCTCTGTCTGTTTCTGACTTTTCTGTTTTTCTGTTTTTCAGTTTTATTCTGTAGCCACATAAACATGCATGTATCTAAGGGTTCCAATAATCCAAAAAGTGATCCAATGGCATGGCATCAATGTCCACACACCATAGATCATCTCCAAACTCAAAGTTCCCATAAATGCACATTTTAGCCACATAAAATAATAGGTCCAAAACAGTAAGTTATATCAGTTTTCAGAAAATAAAAACCTAATTAGAAAATTCTAAAAATTTATTTTTCACAAACCACAAGTACTAACATTCCACACAAAGATGATCAAGGCCACAAGCACAAGTTGGGTCAAACAAAATTTGTTTGTTGGCTCAAAATTTTTGCCTCTCACTAACATTTTTCAAAGGGGCAAAAATTGGGATGTGACAATCTGCCTCACCTTTGAAATGCTTGCCTTTCTTTCTTACTGGATGCTTGTTAGGAAGAAATCGACGATGCCCCAGGTACACATTCTTGTTACCTAAATATATACTTCCAGTCTCACCTAAAAAGTGTGTGCATGCATTGTATCCCTTGTTTGACTGTCCTGAAATGTTACTAAGAGCATGTCAATCATTGATGGTTACAAACAGCAATGCTCGTAGGTCAAATTCCTCCTGTTTGTACTCATCCCACACACGTACACCTTCGTCAGACCACAACTGTAAAAGTTCTTCAACTAATGGTTTCAGGTACACATCAATGTCATTGCCGGGTTGCTTCGGACCTTGGATAAGCACTGACATCATAATAAACTTTCGCTTCATGCACAACCAAGGAGGAAGGTTATAGATACATAGAGTCACGGGCCAGGTGCTATGACTGCTGCTCTGCTCCTCAAACGGATTCAAGCCATCTGTACTTAGACCAAACCTTAAGTTCCTTGTGTCACCTGCAAAATCCTTGAACTCACTGTCGATGTTTCTCCACTGCGACCCATCTGCGGGGTGTCTCGGCATCTTGTCTTCCTTACGGTCTTCTTTGTGCCATCGCAACAACTTGGCATGCTCTTTGTTTTGGAACAAACGTTTCAACCGTGGTATTATAGGAGCATACCACATCACCTTGGCAGGAACCCTCTTCCTGGGGCTCGGCTCGCCCTCAACATCACCTGGGTCATCTCGCCTGATCTTATACTGCAATGCACCGCATATCGGGCATGCATTCAAATTCTCATACTCCTCACCGTGGTAGAGGATGCAGTCATTGATGCATGCATGTATCTTCTGCACCTCTAATCCTAGAGGGCAGACAACCTTCTTTGCTTCGTACGTACTGGGGGGCAATACGTTATCCCTTGGAAGCATCTTCTTTATTATTTTCAGCACCTTTTCAAATCCCTTGTCAGATAGTCCATTCTCTGCCTTCCATTGCAGCAATTCCAGGGTGGTACCCAGCTTTTTCTGGCCATCTTCACAATTTGGGTACAACAATTTTTTGTGATTCTCTAACATGCGCTCCAACTTCGACCTCTCGTTTTCAGTTCCGCAGTTTATCTGTTAATCAAGAATGACCCGACGAAGATCATCATCGGACTGATCATCAACAATGACCTCATGTTCAGCTTCGTCTTCCCCCATTGTAGTACCACCGTGTTCAGAGAACACATGATAGTTTTCATCATCCTCTTCTTCATTGTATTCCATTATAATCCCTCTTTCTCCGTGCTTGGTCCAACAGTTATAGCTGGGCATGAAACCGTTCTGAATCAGGTGGACATGAAGGGTTCTTGAGGAAGGGTAATGTCTCTTATTCCTACAGTCATCACATGGACAAAACATAAAACCATTCTGCCTGTTTGACTCAGCCACACGGAGAAAATTATGCATGCCATTAATGAACTCGGGACAGCGTCGGTCACCGTACATCCATTGCCGGCTCATCTGCATTATATAAATATATCAAAAACCATTACACTATAGCTATATCATGAATAGAGATACATGACCAAATTCATTAATACAAGTTTACCACATTAAAACAAAAGTAGAGTAGTGACCAAATCTAATACATAGTTCTCATAAACATACATTAATTGAAACTAACATACAACTATCTAAAGAATTTAAATCCAACGACAAATGCGATCAAAATCGCAACTAAGCTAATTATTGAACCAACAACATAATGATACCAAGCCTCTTGACTAATGGCATATTTTCTAATCTTTTTAAGCTTCAAGCGCATTGCATTCATCTTGATCTCGTGATCCAAGCGCATTGACTCCATCTTGATCTCGTGATCATCGACGACGTCGGCAAACTTGAACTCCAATTTCATCTTCTCTTCTAAGTATTGGAGACGAAGATCTTCACTTCTTTTCAATTTTTCTTTCAAATCACTGTTTTCTTTTTCAAAAAACTCGACAATAGGGTCGGTTGGAATTTCCGGTTCAACTACCTCCTAGATAAAAATATATCTATGTCAAGTTGGTCGGCATAATTGTCATAAACACGAAATTAAACAAATATATAGTTATAACAAATAATCATACCACATCCGAATAATAGAGCGGACGAGAGCCGGTGTGGACAGATGTCAAAACCATGACACTATATATAACAAACAATTATACAAATAAAAAAATTATACAAGTAATAATTATGCATCTAAATCATACAACTAAGATTTTTTAAAATAAAAGATAAAAACAAGAGGCTCACCGAGGTGGTGTCGGTGACGGGGCGGCGCGGGCGATCGACGGCGGTGAGAAAGGGGACGGGACGACACTATAAAAAACCACAAATCATACTTTAATTTGAGCTCAAAATGCATATAAAAGAAATGAAATCTCTAACTTAGGCATTTCATCAAACACCTAGTTAGCACTACAAAAATCAAATGAGCTAAACTAGCAATAAAATGAGCTAAACTTGAAATGCCGGAAGAGAGGATTAAGTTGCTAACCCTTGTATAGGTAGGTGCCACCAATCTTGGCAAATGTTGGAGAAAAATGGGGTGAACTCGAACTCGGGAGAGGAAAGAGAGAGCAAAAAATGGAGTTGTGCTCGAGCAGGAAAAATGGAGCTGGCCTCGAGGTGGAAGAAGATATATAGGGGAAACTTTAGTCCCGGTTCGTAACACGAACCGGTACTATCCTTTAGTACCGGTTCATGTTACGAACCGGGACTAAAGGGTCTCGCCGTGGGGCCCCCCACTGCAGCCGCCTGCCGCAACCCTTTCGTCCCGGTTGGTATTACCAACCAGGACAAAAGGCCCCGCACCAACCGGGACGGCTTCCGGCCAGCCGCCTCGCCTCTGGAACCGGGACTAATGCCCCGAGACTAAAGATGGGCATTAGTCCCGGTTCCTGTCCAACCGGTACAAAAGGGCCGCACCGAAGCCCCCTGTTTCTACTAGTGAACAAAACACATTGATTCTTGCATTTCGTACGTGCCAAAATCGGGGAATTTGTTTCATAAGGTATCCAGAAACTAAATATGTACGCTCGATCAGCCGTACGTATTCCTGCTGTTTTACTACTCCTTGATCAGATACAGACAGGTGGTCTTTGCTTCATGCCATCTACTGACTCATGGCAGCGTGCACATAGTCAAGGCAATACTTGGCAGGATAAACGAACATTTCAGTTATGGGTCGTCTTGGAGATATATAACTTTCCGCCATCCGAATTCCTTCCATTGCACTTCCATAACAGAAAAGACACGGTAGGCATGAACCACGCATGGATTTTGTTCGTCCTGTGCCTGTCTGCCTAGACAACGATAACATGCCATCATCATGCAAGCCTGCAAGTACAACCTGGCTGGCAAGCAGCGCTTTGGATTCTTTGTCCTGTAGGTGCAGGGGGATTCCAGGCATGCAAAATCATGGCCAGGACCAAGAGATTGGATAAGATCGTTGGCCGAATGTGTCAGCGAAGAGTTTGGATGACCTTGGCACAAAGAAGATCAGAGAAACCACAGCGTAGCTCCGGCAAAAGAAGGATGCGGTCAATGGACAAAAGATGAAAGGTTAAAAGCAGGAGGGCCTAGCTCTCCTCTACCACTACCAGTTCCTTTCGCTCCGGATCCAGTGGCCAATCCTCAGTCCTGTACTCCTGCAGTGTCTCCACTATTCTACCTTGCTTATATCGCGCCGCCCACCCAAAGGGTCGTCCAAGGAGAGATCTTCTTCCAACTAGGCGCATGGAATCACGATCGCGTACGTAGCCATTAGCTAGCTAATTGTTTTCTTCCTTCAGTTCCGACCTTGGCCATTCTGCCTGCAGTGCTGCAATATTCGTTGCAGCAGGATCCGGTGCACAGTGGAACATGGACGGGGAGAAGCAGCATACTGACCAACGGCAGGAGCTGCAGAGGAAGCCGGAGTGCTTCTCCGGCGAGGTGAACAATCGTGACGGCGCGGAGGAAAAGAAGGACGCGAGTAACAACCCACCGGCGGGCACGGGGAGAGACGGCGGCGGGCCAAGCATTGAGACAGGGAAGAAGAAGCGGACGCTGGGACGTCCGCCGGGGTCCAAGAACAAGCCGAAGCAGCCGGCGGTGGTCACGCCGGAGGCGGAGCCGGCGCCGGCCATGCGGCCATACATCCTGGAGATCCCTGGTGGCGGCGACGTCAGCGGCGCGCTCGCGGGATTCGCAAGCCGCCGCGGCCTCGGGGTCTGCGTGCTCGCCGGCACAGGCGCGGTCGCCAACGTGTCGCTCCGAACTCACACCTGCCCTTCCGCAGAAGGTGGCGCCACGATCGTCTTCCGCGGCCGGCACGAGATCCTCTCCATATCGGCCACCTACCTGCCTCCTTCCATGTCCGCGGCGGTGCCCCGCGCCCTCGGGGGCCTCACGGTATCACTGGCCGGCCCTCGCGGCCAGATCCTCGGAGGCGCCGTGGCTGGACCGCTCTTGGCAGCCACCACTGTGGTGGTCGTGGCCGCCACGTTCACCGACCTCACCTTCCACCGCCTTTCCGCGGACGACGTCGACGCGTCAGCGTGCGTCTCCGGGAGGCGAAGTCGACATACACGATGGTCTCCAACTGGATCCGCAGGGGCAGCATCAGGCCAGCCGGTTGCAGCCGCACGGCATGGCTGCGGCGGCGATGGCGGCTCAGTCCGTGCCCTTATATGCGGGTCAGTCTCATGTTGCACGTTCGCCGGCGGCAAGCAAACCACGCCCACGGCCGCCGTATGAATAGGAGTATAGGACCCAGCTATCCTGTCACAGTGTCATGCACTCATTTCATAAAGTTGTAGTGCTCATTCTTAACTAGGTAGTCCATCTAACTCCCTGTGCATGGACTGTGTTTAACATTTCTGTTTGTCTATAGTTTCTCTTGATTACTTGTTTTTGCATTTGTTTCTACTTTAAGTTGAGAACTTGTGGCGGTGTGCATCCCAGTTATGTGTATGTGTGCATTGAACAAAGCCGGCCCGTGCTTGTGTGATTTGAATGATGTCGACAATGTGAAGTTTTTATTTAATGTAGCTGACAATGTGAATGTATGCAACGAATGGTGCCGACAATGTGAATTTTTTGTATTGAATGATGCGGCTATGGGTAGATTGATACCGCCGCCATGGGTTCGCTTATCCATGGTGATATTTACTCCAATGACGGCCAGGACGGCTCGGCCATAGAAGATACACAAGAGGAAAAGAAGATGAGGAAGTCAAGAGGAAAGTCGTGGAAGGTCGAGGAGGATGTCGTGTTGTGTGAGTTTTGGATGGCAATAAGCGATGACCCCATTACTGTCTGCGCAACAAAGTTGTGATTTGTATTTTAGTCAGATCCATAAAGACTTAAAAAAAAGGAAGGTATACGAGTCACACAATAAAATCTACATGGGTCGCAACAAGAGTGCTATCTAATACTGGTGGGGCGCCATACAAGAGATTTGCAACATATTTCCTGGGTGCCATGATCAAGTTCAAACAAGACAAGAAATGAGAGTGACAAGACCCCCGTCGACAAAGTAAGATGCTATAAATTCGTATATATTTTTATTGACATGTGCTTTTTAATCTAGTTGTGAGATGCTCTTCCATTGGACACGCGACAACAAGATCTTCAATTTGATACATTGTTTGTCCAAACTTCAAAATTGTCAAAAGTGGACAACACTTTGACTTTTATGAAGCGAATGGAGGCAACGTGCGAGCATGAGTGCATCGATCTAGAAGCAGAGCCATTGCCGGGGCCCGGCTATGAATGGCCAATTGGGACAAAAAAGCAAGGACGACAAAGAAGGCGGCATCACCTTTGTCCCTCCAAGATTTTCTTGTCGAGTACATGAAGGAGGTCTCGTCGTCTTCGACTCGCAAAGAGCTGATGCACCAATAGAAAAAAAAGGTGGTCCACCTTTTTTGATTTGCAAGGCCAGAAACTCAAGGCGACGGATGACGATAAGGAACTAAAGAAAAGGGTCGAGGAGTGCGAAATCATGTCCACTGACACGATAGTGATCCCAAAGCGCTACTTTGCCGAGAAAGTCGAGCGCATCATGGAGGGGAGGAAAGAAAATGCCAAAAGAATGAACTTTATACATTTGTTATTATATATTGTGGCCGGACTTGGTGGTATTTTGGTGGACATATTTGATGTTGATCAAGACGTTAATTTGGTGCCTTCTACATTTCGGTGACCGGCCGTTTGGTGGCTAGACTTGTTGTCATTTTTTATCTTGTTCGAACTACAAAAAATAGCATAAAATGGATAGGGACGTCCGTTGGAGTGCCGCGGGCTCCACCCATTGTGTCGGACATGTGTCCGATAACACATTTTTTCGAGGCGCTGTCTGGAGGGTACACACCCATTGCCTGAACAAATTTTGTCACGAAGCCCAGCCAAACTACAGGCTTGTTCTTCAGGCCCATTCGAACCGGATTCCTACCAACGCCAGGCCATCCTCTCCACCCCATTTCTCCGTTCCTCTTGTGCGGTGGTGTACAGCGCGGTGGTGGCGGCGAGGCGAGGGGATAGAGACAGGCAGAAGGCTCGGCGACGTGACTGAGGCCACAGGCCGGCGAATATGAGCGGGAAGAAGGTCGCCGAGGTGGCCGTGAAGGCCGGAGGAGGGCGATCGACTGGGACGGCTTGGCCAAGATGCTCGTCTCCGAGGAGGCGCGCAAGGAGTTCGCCACCCTCCGTCGCACCTTCGAGGACGTCAACCACCAGCTCCAGACCAAGTACTCGCAGGTATCCCACCCGTCGCCTTCTCGCCCCGCCTGATTTGACCTAGGGTTCCCAGATCTGTCCGCCCCTCTTCCAGGGCTTCTCGTCATCTTACTGTCGGATCCGATCCTTTCTGTACTATTGAGTGTAGGAATTTCATGACGAATCGTCAATAGGACAAATCCAGTTTGTTGGGAATTCTGTTGTTCGTGTGCTGCTGATATAATCGAGTTACGTTTTGGCGTATTGAATAGCTTGTGGATAGTTTTATCTAAAAATAGCATGTGGATAGGCTGTTGGCTGAGATGTAAAACCATCTTATGCTGCATTTTTGCTCGGTACTCATTGTTGATTTTGTTTTGCAAGCAGTTATGCTAATGTTTCCAGATGATTCTGGGTTTTAACATGTTATGTTGGGTTGCCATTTGTTATTTTTTAAAGCATTGAAACTTGATTGTTTAGGATTGTGCTTATTGGCGCCCATAAATCTTACAGAATCAGTAGAATCATTAGATGTTGTATCTTGTGTGTAGTCAACCTGTGTTCAAGCCCTTCGTGACAAACCTCACGACGATCCATCAGCTAGTCAATGCCATTCTTCTGATTGATAGAATAGCTTATGGATTTATGCTTCGCAGTAAACGATAGTTCTTTTTATCTTGGATACAACCAAGCATTTTCCCTTTTGAAGAATGGCATGACTTAATAGTTATCTATTGATCGCAGTAAACGATAGTCCTCATGAGGTTTTTCTTTTAGTGCAAACAGACATGTCTTAATAGGCAACAAGCTTCACGTGCAACACGATTTGTTTGTGGTGGATTAAGTACCACTCCCTGTCATGTTGAATTCTTCTACTCATATTCCCTTGCTGCTTATATCTCAAAGTCGTCCAGACGTTTCAATATAGCCTCAGAGACATGTATTCACCTGACTTATAGTTGTGTTCTCACTCGTTGTAAATTTGTACGTTACTAGATGTTTAATGTGCTGTCAGTAAACTGTATTTGTTGTATTATTGAAGGAACCTCAACCAATTGACTGGGAGTACTACAGAAAAGGAATTGGATCTAAAGTGGTTGATATGTACAAAGAAGCTTATGACAGTAAGCATAATTATTCTAGATGCCTACTTTGTGTTTCTAGAAACAAGGGTTTTATTTGATCTAATATGATGTTTTTTTTTCTGGTACCATTGAGGATGTTTGCATATTTTTGTATCTCTCAAGCAATGTTGAACATTTCAAGTGATTGACAACGTCTTCTTGTAATTTACTTCATACCACCGTTTGATTTTCTTCTTGTCTACCATTGGTTTTTAAATATGAACCAGTTGAAGACACTGTTAAGTGTGGCTTATGTGATGCTTCTTTGTAGTTGAAGTTCTCAATTTATAATTATGTTAGTTGGTTATCGATGTCGGCATGTGGACACTTGTCAGGTTTATCTCTTTTGTGCCTCTTACAGTTATTCGACAAGGACACTCACACTTGACGTCCCATTTAGACCTTTGTGAGATTAAATTATGTACATTTTATTGCTATGTTGCTCAAAGTCTTATTCCCTGCCTTGCCACTGATTCAGCTGACTGATTAGAAGAATCAAGTTACGGTGGGTCTGAAGTCTGAATTAATATACTTTATGCTGCACCGTAATATGTTACTAGTTCGTACATATAGGACACACACTTGATAGGCTGCATTATTTATTTATTAGAAGGTATTACTTTATTGTGTGTGATATTCTTAAAATGGCGTGGTAGTCATATCAATACTGCATTATACAGTGCACCTCTATTTTATGCAATTAGGATGACGCTCCGTAAATATTTCTGTTTGATCTAATTGTTGAGATACTAAGCATAACATAATTGCAGGCATTGAAATCCCTAAGTATGTTGACACCGTGACTCCTGAATACAAGCCAAAATTTGATGCTCTAGTAAGGACCTATCACTCTTGCTATGCTTTGTCTACGCAAGTTGATTTTATGTTTCCTTGTTTGCATTTTCCCAGTTTGGCTACACAAGGGCATTATTATTTCCTGTATGCTGTCATTACCCACTTTAGAAATTGATGTGCTTTTAATCTCTTTATTTGTCTCATGTATAGTTGATTGAACTGAAAGAGGCAGAGAAAACATCTCTGAAGGAGTCAGAGAGGATAGAGAAGGAGATTGCTGAACTCAGGGAGGTGAAGGTGAGGATGATCTTTACTGGAACTTGAAGTTCATTTTATCTGGAAAAATGCATTTGCATTTCTTGTTTTAGAACATATTTACATCACCCTGGTAACATCTTATTTATATGCGCAGAAAAAGATCAGCACAATGACAGCCGATGAATACTTTGAGAAGCACCCTGAACTCAAGCAGAAGTTTGATGATGAAATCCGTAACGATAACTGGGGATACTGAAGAGAATACCTCCACTTTCCTTTTCTTGGAGGAACCAATAATTTTCTGTGTCCCAGTATGTACAGATGAATTCCAATTTCCCAACGTTTGGTCGTCGGTCCCATGACTTGTAGATTAGGTCCATTTAAATTCGAGCTGGTTTGAACTAAATCTTCTGTTCTGGGCCTTGTCATTTTGAAGGCTGATGTTATATCTGGCAAATATCATGTTCTCTGTTCAGTTCCCTTTCAACTTAAATAAAAGGAGTTCCGCAGACTTACTACCTCATTCTTCGTACAGTTCTACAGCTTGTTAATTTCTGGGTTGTTTGATATTGTTGTTTTCCTATGGTGTTGAATGTTGATTTTTGTTTTCCTTTGTTGAGAACATGGTGTTGAATGTTGATTTATTTTTTATTTTTTTGATAAATTGTGTTGAATGTTGATGTTGTGCTGCTTACACACAGTAGGCTATTTCTGTACGCGGACACAGATCGAACTCAGCCCAGTAGCAATTCATACTCGAGCTATGTGGGCCCACATGTCATGTCAAGGCGGCAGCGAGCCAAGCCCAAGGCCCAGCTCGATCGAGTACTGCCGCTACACGGAAGCGCACCCACGGTTTCCACTCACCCACGGCGCCCTCGCGATGGCGGCCGTGCGCGTAGCCCCACGACTCCGTTCCATTCCCCTCCTGCTCCCCGGGCCAGACGCCATCGCCGCAGTCCACCGGAGCTACTCCTGCCGAAGCTTGGCCGCCTCCGCTCGCGCCATGTCGTCATCCTCCTCCACATCGTCGTCCCCCTCTCCGTACACGACGCTCGTGGGGCGCGTTCGCTGCGAGCGCGAGATCAAGCGCAGCAAGTTCATCGCAATCGCCGCCTCCGTCCCCGACGAGCGCGCCGCCATGTCCTTCCTCAACGAGGTGCTCCTCCCTCCCCACGTTTTTTCTTCTTCGAGCGAGGCCTTAATCCTAAGCTCTAGTTGCAGCACGCTCATCTAGTCCTGATTCTAATTGCACGTTAGAGCCCCATTTCTCTACCTGGTCGTCAGACGATGATGTGTAACCCAACCAAATGCTCCATCAGAGAACTCGGCAGTATAACTCTTCTTAATAAAGTGTGTTGTACCTGCCTGAACCGTATCATTTGTTAATTGTGTTATTATGCTCTACTAGCTACCCTTGTTATACTGATGAATTTCTCAAGGGTTCACTCACGATATTTGTGGAACGTGTATTGCTTCAGATGATATGATTCTTAGCTAGGATTTACACGCATCACGTCTGACATGTTAATTGTTGTATATGCAGGCCTAACCTTGCAGTTTTATACTCATCAATGTATTTATGTTTGGATCATACTACGCCAACCCAAAACTAGTATTCGTGTACTCTGTTGACTAGGTCTACATGGTTTTGTGTTATAGGTTAAGGATCTGCGTGCCAATCATAATTGCTGGGCATACAAGGTTTGCAGTTCTATATCAAGCTTGCTACTTAAGTGTCATGTCTATGATTATTAATGATGAGTTGGTCTTGCATGCATGTGTATTTAGGTGGGAGAGCAATTTCGTTATAACGATGACGGCGAACCTTCAAGCACAGCTGGAAAGCCAATATACTCTGCCATCATTTCGTCTGGCATTGATATGGTCATAGTAGTTGTAATTAGGTAGGAGTAGCTGTTTGTGAAGTAATTCCCTTCATTTTCCTGATTTTATTTATCATGACCAATAGTTTTGCCATTTTTTAGTATTTAACTTTGTATAAGTTAAGTGAACTGTAGAAATCAAATTTTTGAAAGTGACGTGAGCATACATTTCACCGCACCTTTTTTGTACACGCGGCACATGTGATTACCTCATAACATTAATGTGATCCTTTAAACATCGGAAATAGATATTTCGGAGGCATAAAATTGGGAACTGGTGGGCTGGTGAGAGCTTATGGCGGGGTTGCTTCTGAATGCCTCAAAGATGCCCCTACTTGTCTTGTTAAACCCAAGGTGATCAAGCTGAACTTTTTCCATCTGCTCTTGCATGATATGTGTAATAATGTGAAGAGGCATGGAGTGCGTATAGTTCTCACTAGGTGGGTATTTTCATTTCAGGCTCATGTGGGCATGGAAGTACCATTTGATCTCTTGGGCACAGTCTATCATCAGGTAATAAGCATATGCAAAATAGTAGTACTAGAGACGCATCATGCAATACCTACTTTTAGATGATTAATTAAAGCATAAATACAGAACTGCCATTACAAACATATATGATATATCATGTTGCATTTATGGTGTGTCAGCTTATTGCTGTTGACTATACAAAATTTTGCTGAAATACAAAAGATTGGTTGATGTACTTTGAGTTGTTACATACTCGCATGCAAAAAATGGAAATATCACAGTAAATCGAACTCTTTGATATGCCATATTTTGGGTTGATTTTATAGCAGTGTAATGTGTACATTTAATTCCAAGCTATACTTGTGTGTCTTCTGGCAAGCTAGCACTTTCAGATTATTCATATACATTCAACATGGCTATGATTTTCTGAAGCCTAAGCATGACTGAGTTGAATCTTCCAACAGCTGCAGCATTTCCAAGCTGAAGATATTAAGCAAGACTATGACACTGGCAAAGATGGTACAGTTGTCGTCATGTTCAAAGTGGAATATGAAAAAATTGAGAGTCTTGGAAGTGCAGTGAATTCAGCTTGCAGCAGGAAAATTGAACTATTACTATAAGTGGTAAGGAGGGGATAAGATAGATTGTTCAGTTTGTCTTTAACATGCAGCTAGTACAGCTTCAGTTTGTTGAGTGTAAGTATGGATATTTTTATTGCTATGACAAATTGTATGTACTTCCAAGCCTTTAATATGCTTTGAATTTTTTAATATGCTATATTGTTCTGGAATCTTTGTAGCTTATTGTTCATCTGGCATGTAGGCACCAGAAGTATACACTCCCTAGTCTGACTGTAATTTGAACTCCATAGTGGAGTGCCCTATATAAACCGTAAGCCCTGCTTTAGTGAGGTGATGGTTCATCCCAACAGTATAGATATACTAGCTTCACATGATGTATCTATCATAAGTTAAATCAATGAGTTTTTAATATAGTCCATTTTTATTTTTATTTTATTGTCTGTTATTGATGTGCTATGCTATGAGACTATATGATTATAGTTTATCCATGAACGTTATCGCCATGCTAATTTCAAATTGGTATCTCTTCCTTCAATGTGCCGGTTTGATGGATAAACCTTCGTTCGCATTTTATAGCTCAATGCCTTGTTTTTCACTTAGTTTTCTGTTCTCATGCTCTGGGCAGCCAGGAGTTCATGTTGCATTGTTGCATGTGTTTGGTTTTATTATTTCTCATATGAGTCCATGACTCGCCATAGGATTAGTTCAGACACGCTGAAGCTTATATGCAGCTAATACTTGCTGTGTAAGCACGCATTGGTAAATTGCACCTTGGTTTGCCTGCTTCTTGTTGATGTTTATTTTGTTAATAGCATGCTGTCTTTATTTACTTTTGTTATTGAAGGAAAATGCTGTCTTCCTTTCTGTGATACTATAAGATAATAGCATTGTAGGTGGTATCATACTTTTCTGTTGAACCACGCTATGAGTCATAAAAGGACTGCAGAAATCTTATTCTTCACGACAACTTATGCAAACCAAGCTATGCTTCATTAAGAAAAACAGGATAGTTGATGCATCTTGCTGCATTTACAATCACACCAAATGCAAGCCAGTAACACCCAAGTATACAAAACAGACATTACAAACACGCTGATAATAACTAAGTATGACGAATCAATCCCTGTAAGCAGTCAGAAGTAACAGTCTCATGCTATGACTACCTTCATGGGCTGGTGGTTTGTGGAGGTGGGGACATGAATGGAATAGGTGGCATCTGGAACCCAGGAATGGTAGGGATTGTTGTGGGTATTGTGATCGGAATGGATGGAATAGTAGTTGGGATTGAGGGCATTGGTGGCATGGTAGAAGGCAAAGTAGGAATTGTTGGTATGGTGGTTGGAATCACCGGAACTGGAAGAGGTGGAACTGTACCAGGGGCTGTTGGTGCCATGGCGACCTTAGGGATAGGAATGGATGGTATTGGTGGCATTGTCAACTTTGGAACTCCGGGAATGGAAGGCATTGGAGGCAATGTGGTTGGAACTGCGGGAATGGAAGAGGCTGGAGGCAGTGATGTTGGAACTTTTGGTATGGAAGGCTGGGCTGGTGCTGCCTCTGGTGCAGCTGCTGTGTCTAAAAGATGACGAACCGCGTAGCTGCTATTGAAGGTTGTGAAGGCTAGGAGCAGCACGAGGAGATGATGGACACTAGGAGCCATGGTTAGTGAATGTATCGCGAGCTAGGCACGCTGCTATGTTTATTTCGCTCTGCGATATGATATTTGTGATTCTAAGAGATTTCGATGCTGGGGCTATTTATATATGTGACCAGTGGCCAGTGGGTAAGAACAATGGTTTCGTTGGTAGTTGACCTGTGCTGGCTTCTGAAGTCCCTAGTCTGGTTGTTCACCACCCAGTGTACTTAGAAGATGTAAGATCAGGGAGTTAAGAAATTCTTCACTAAGCAGTTGAGCTGATGGGCGGCAGAGTTGTTGCATTTCTTGTTCTGATCTTTTGACAACCCAGCTTGTACACATCGTGAACTCGTCACGGGTGGAAATACCGAGCTAGAAACGTGAACTACTGCAGGGACAGTCGATAGTTCTTGACTTAACTTTCTTCACTACGTATTGCTGATCTATGGAACGTCGTATGTCGTATCGTTACAGTGGCATGCACTTGGATTGCCAAAACCTTTAGACGGCTGGCCTTTTTGATGGGGAAACGGATCCTTGGATGCGTGAAGCTTGCCGTGAGCACAAATTTTCACCATCCAATATAATCCAACGCTCTGGGCTTCTGCTCTACCTCTAGGTTCATTCCGCTACAATCTATCAGTCCTTTTGCTATCTGTTCCACTTCCATTTCTTTCATAGAGATGCGTCTCATAATTGTGTAGGCACGATTTACACACTAAGTAATTTTAAGGTACAGTGTACTGCTTTTAGGTGACATGGAGTACAATTCAAATCTGACCCTTAATTGTAAAGGATATTTAAAAGTTTTAACACTTAATTACTTTTTACCAAGTCAGGCGTGGTACTGCCCAATACTTGGTGATGGTACTACCGCTGTCGGATTGCACTTACTAAATCTCAATCATCCAATTTAGAGGCAATTGATAGTCTATATGAACCTAGGGATATAGTAAAAGAACATTCTTATAATATAGAAGGTACACTTTATTTATCTGTAGACCAAAAGAGTATTAAGTAAAGCTTTGGTGCTTTTCAAAAAGAGTGGATGGAGTAACAACAATGTTGATATCATGGAGACCCTAATCTTCCTTAAAAACTATTCCTAAGGAAGACCCGAGACATTGATTGGATATGACTATTATTGAAACCGGAAGTTTGAAAGGAAAATTCTGTAAAACGAAAAGGTGGCTAGGGTTTGGGTAGCGCTCGGCACACATGGTCTGCTTCTTACGTTTTCTTTATATAGACAAAAGAACTACAACTGAGTTGCTTTGAACAGATCTCAAACTGTATCAACTCTAGGTTAGTTATACAACTGCCATACTAGAGATTACATATAAAATACATCCTTTAACAGACTCCCCTCAATCTCAACAGTGAGAAAGGTTGAAATTGCTTTGAAAGAACTAAACAGGGGAAGTGCCAACAGGCAACAGTTTGGTGAAGATATCTACAACTAGGGCTGCAAATGAGTCGAGTTCGAGCGAGTTAGAGTAGGCTCAGCTCTGCTCATACAGCTAGGGCTGCAAATGGCGGTTTTAATCGACGTAGGCGACCGTGACCGTGGCCTCTGACGGTTCTAAAAAGGGTGAGATGGGCTAAAGTATTGAAGAGTTCATTTCGGCTTAAACTTTCGCGGTAGTCAGATTTTTTTTTTTTTGAACAGAGGAGAGGTCCCGAAGGACCTGGATGCCATTTATAATTCAGCGGTGCAATTACATTTTACATAGGGGTCCTCGAAGGAAAACACAAATACAAACAAACCCCTACATATTACAAGAAAGACCTTAGGCAAGAAATGAAAAACGCAATTAGCTCCTCTGCCATCGCCGGAGAACAGCGAGCTCGCGCCACGGCTATCTTCACCAACGCCGGGGACAAAACCACTTGGCCCTGGGAAGAAAAGGAGCGCTGTCGCGAGTTGCGAACAGGGCCTCCATCTGGAGGTTGAAGAAACACCAGCAAACATCGCCGGTGATGTAGACCACCTGCTGGTCACCTGAGTCGGCAGCCAAATCAAAGGCCGTCGAGATTGAACTCTGATCTGCGGCATCACAACTCCAAGACAATCGAGCTTCTGGCGACGCAGCGCAGCCACCTCCTCTCCAACACCACCCTGGTGAGTTGCAGCAGATGGACCAACTCCACAGCCACCAGTTCTCAAATTGCCAACGGCATCCGGCCACCGCACCATAGAAGCGCCTCTGCCGTCAGACCCCGAGCTCCCGCCACGAGCCGGAGGAGGCAGAAGAAGAGAGAAAAAGCAGCAGCAGAATGCCAAGAACCAGATCTTATTAAGGAAGCTGATGGTACTCACCATCTTCACCACCTTCGGCTCCCACCATGAGAGCACCGTCGCGAAGAGCAGAGCATCGACAACGAGCTGGACCTGGCAACCCAGCTCAGAGCTTCCGATGCAAGCCTTATTAGGAGGGATGCGCAGATCTACCCGCTTCACTTGCACTCCCACCTGCCACCGGGAGAGTGCAGCTCGTCGGAGAGAGGCCGCGACGCCCTGGATCCGGCCGCGGGGATCCAGAATCCTACCCTCAAACAACGCCATATAGGCAAACCTAGCACAAAGGCTAAAGCTACAGCTAAACCTACTATATACAAGCCTAGCTACGGCAGCATGTCCACGCCGAGCAGCGACGCCGCCGGAGAGGAGCACGGCCCGAGCCGGCGGAGCAGAGGAAAAGGAGAGTACGACTCTCAAGTTACTGTTCGGGAGCGCTCGGGAAGGGAGAGGAAAGAAAAAGTAGTCAGATTTGTCATTGTGGCCTTGTATTACTGATTTCCATTTCGTCAACTTTGCTACAAGGTGAACTCGTTAAGTGTTGTTGTTTAAAAAATGGAAGTCGGTAATACTTTCAAATTGTAGCAAAGTTCTAACTGGTCTTCATAATTTTGAATATGATTTAAGCAACTTCCATGTAAGTAGTACAAGTTCTTTGAATTGCCTGCCAAAGAAATGGTAAGGTCAAGGATAGGGGCCACATGCCACAGGAGCGGGTAGTTTCTTGAATATTAGAGTAAACTACAAGGATCTGCCACAATTGGGGCTCTGACAACGGGTCAGTACCATTCTTGGTGATTTTTTTTAAAACATACCAACCGTAGGGCTAATTACAACAGATTGCACAAATTCTCTTATAAAATTGATAGCAACCCTGACCAGTGGGACCCATCAGTCAGGGCTGACTTTTGGCAGCTCACGTTGAGGTGGAGCTGATGTGGACGTGGGCCCACTTGTCAGCCCACACCTTATTTTCCCCTTTCTTTTTCTTCCTCCTCTTTGACCCAATCCACCTCAGTCCACCGCCGGCAACCTCCCGCAGCGCACCACCGCCTGCTCCTCCGCCCGGCCCCAACCATCCGCGCGACGCCCGCCGCTGCTCCCCATCCGCGCGTCGCCACCCAGGTCGGCCGTGCGAGCGGGACCCCGGCCACCCTCCCCCGCCCATACCTGGGGCCACCGGTGGCCTCGAGGATGCCCAGGCCACGGAGAAGGCCGAGCTGGAGCTGGCGTGCGGGGGCGTGTGGCGCCCTTCCTTGGCCGCGGCGGGGACGGGCCGGCAATCCCTACAGGGAGCTCCGCCGTCGTCTCCTCTACCTCTCCGTCAAGTCTCACGAGCTGGGACGCTGGAAATCGTCGCCGCCGTGCGCTTCTTCCCCAACTCCGGCGACGGTTGCCGCCATCGATTCGCGCTGCCCCGACCTCCTCCGGCTTCCCCGACCTCTCCTTCGTCTTCCCGACCAGTCCTTCGTCTTCCTGGTGAGCCGCAGGTCCTGTAGGACCTCCTCCCTGTCCTCCCCGCCCTCCGGTTCGCCGTGGCCGTGCTCGCCGTCCGCCGCCACGGATTTGGTCGCCGCCGGCAGCTCTGGCGACCATATGGTCCGAGGCGCCGCCGTCCGGCTTCCCCGCGACGCCCTCGTGTGGATCCGCGTGGCCCCAGCCTCGCGCGCATCCTGGGCGAGCCGAGCAGGCTGGCCCGAGCTCGGCCGTGCCGTCCATGGTGCTGCTGACGTCATGATGACGTGGCGTGGGCCCCGATCGTCATGGGAAGAGGAAGAAGAAGGAAAAAATTATGATGTGAGGCTGACAGGTGGCCCCATGTCCACGTCGGCTGGTTCTCCACCTCTGCTGCCAACTAGACTCTTACAAATGGGTCCAACCGGTCAGAATGGGTGTCAACATGCATTCAGATAGGCATCAGCGTTGTTTGTTGTCGTTAGCCTCATGGTTGGTAGTGTTTTGAAAAAATCACCAAGAATGGTACTGACCCATTGTCAGAGCGCCAATTGTGATAGATCCTTGTAATTTCCTCTGAATATTAAGATGGAATAGTGGTAGCGATCTGCAAACGGTAGCAACGATTGATTCATGCTAGCTCGGCCTATTCTGAACTGCCGATGGACATCAAACAAACAGTGTAGCACACGAGGCAAGCTGTAAAATTCAACTAGTGCCACAGTGCAGACCTGACAAGTCTACAAAACACTATGTGCTACTACTATTACTAAGCAGGCTAAGTACAAGTACCGACCATGACAGAAGAAAAGTACGCGTACGAAGCTTAGACTGTACTCCTAACACTAAACCGGTAAGCATGGAACTGTAGAGCGTATCGACGCCGTTTTGCCGCCTCGCATTGCATGCTAACTAGAGATCGAGCTCTAGACTAGACTGGACTGCTGCAACTCAACGACGTGCGGCGAGAGGCGCGGCCGCTTGTATCCTTCCGCGGCGGCGGCGGCGGCGGCGGCAGCGAGGAGCTCCTCCCGGTTGAGCAGCACGGTGCGCAGTGCGGCGCGCAGGGTGGAGAGCGCCACGGCCCTGTCATTGTCCGTTGCCGCGTCGTTGTCGTAGACGTAGTCCAGCTCCAGGACGCTGCGGGTCCTACCGCCGACGGTGGCGACCTCGGCGCGGACGGGATGCGCGCTGGTGACGGAGCGGACGGCGCGGCCAAGGTCGGACATGAGCCCAGGGCGGTCGGCGCAGCACACCCACGCCCGGTAGCGGCGCCGCCACCGGGATTCGTCGTCGTCGTCATCAGGCCGTGGGAGCCAGTGGTCGTGCTCATCCTCTTCCACGCCCACCTCGTCGCGCTCCCCGGGGACGACGGCCACGCCAGCCATCGCGTCGTCCGCCCTGCCCCGCAGCTCCCGGACGTGCCGCACCACCTCGCCCAGCAACGCTGCCTTGTCCATCTACACGAACGTGGCCAATTACGTGCGGCCGTGCGATAGAACTCCTAGCACTGTAACAAGCTTCATGCATGCATGCCTTCGTGGGCACGCAGGTACGTACCCGGGAAGCCGAGGGGACGAGTGTGCGGAGCGTGGCGAGGTGGGCGTTGATGCGCTGCCGCCGCTTGCGCTCCGCCTCGCTGTGGCTCCGGACCGACGGCGTCCCCTTCCTCGAGGCCACCGGCGCCGAGCACTCCGCGTCCGTCGCCATCTACTCTCCACCGTCCTCGATCGTCGTAGCGGCAGTGGAAGCGTCGAGCTCTGCTGCCGTTGGAGGGGGCCGATGTTTAAAAGGGACGAGGCGGGAAACCCGAGTCAGCAGCTAGCTGAGCGGTGCGCACCACTTTTAATGGTGGCGTCTGTTTGCGCTGGACGCCGACCGACACGCGGCTGCGCTGGAGTATGCGCTTTTCCTTTGCCCTGCGACTGGATCGTGGATGGCGTCAGCGGTGCGGCGACGACGGCTGTTTTGGCGCCTGGCGATCTATCGGGCTAAAGAGGAATTCGATCGGCACGTCGCGTCGGGGGGACATGGGAAGGGACATGGCGTCTGCTTTCATCGCTGCGAGGCGTCAGGTGCTGCAGCCTTTGCGATTGGAGATCTCATCATACGGAGTACTACTTCCTGCTCCGGCGCCGAGGATGGAGCTAATAACGCATTTAGTCCCACAACTTGTCCTCAGGTTCACTTTTTAATCCCACAACTTGCAGTTAGGACGTGGGTAGTCCCACAACTTGTCATGTCTGAACTTTTTAGTCCCTGGCCAATGCGGTACGGCCACGTGTCTCACCAGCGTGGACAGAGCCACACGCCTCTGTGCTGTGATTTTGCAATAACCCCCCTGACAGTTATGCTCTATCACGGTTAGGTCCTCAAATCATTTGACACGAAATTTCCCCAATTCCCTTAGCGACGGAACCCTAAGCCACGACGGCGACAGCGACGGCGAGTACGGTCGAGCGGATGCCGTCGAGCGTAGCGGATCAGGGGAGGGCCTGGAGAGGACGGCGTATGCTGGCAGAGGGGCGAGGCGAATTGGAGCTCGCGGCTGGCGCAGGTCGCAGCGGCGGAAGCAGCACGGCGGAGGCCGGTGACTGGGTTGTCACCGGTGAGGTCAACTGGAATCCTCCACCGCCGACGCCATCTATTGCTGTCCAGAATGCCGAGGTACGGTCCCCTCTCTTCGATTTGGTCGTATTTAACGGATTGAACACCACGTCGGCCGCTGTTCTTCTTATCTGACAGATGTTCTTTGCTATGTTCAGAGGTTCAGAATTGCGAGAGATATTCCCGAGGAAAATTTGAAACCTGTGAGTAATGTTGCTGCATTGGAGCTTGAGGTGGACAAGCTGAAGCTGGAAATTAAGGAAATACGCAAGAATCACGGGGTAGAGCTGAGAATGAGAGAAAAGAAAGAAGTGTGCATTGTCTGCTTTTTTTGCAGTGTGTGTTGTGCTCTACGCATGTGTTGCGTTGATCACAAGGGGTTTTGTGTGATGTTACAAATTCTCTTGTATCTGATGTGTAACCAAATTGAGAAATGAAATCAATAAAGTAGAATTGGCAACATGTCTGTCAACTGTTTTTGCTTTGTTTTGCATTGTGTACACATATTGAGTGCAAATTTAAATTACAAAAGTAGCATTTGTATGAATCACTGAAGCATTACATATTGCAGCATAGCCAGGCTACATTTACTCTGTAGGTGGTGGTGCATTCTGACTAAGAGGAACTTCATGTGCCTCATCTTCTGGAATGAATGCATCATTCAGATCTGGGATGACAGCAGTGCTGGATGTGGGTCTTGTCTTGTTCCTTGCCCTAATGCTGGCTGCACCAGTGCCTCTGCCTCTTGTTGCTTCCCTTGTTGCAGGTGTTTTCCTTTTTCCCTACCAGTGCCTCTTGTTGTTGCAGTGGTGGCTCTGGCTCTTGATGGTGGCAAGCTATCCCTGGCAGCAACCACAAAGGCATTTTCAGGCAAAGGCCCAAGTACTCTCTCCACTGGTACATTCTCCTTTTGCTGCAATATTACATATAACAATATTAGACAGAGCAACATTACTTGTACGAACAACATGCATTAGTTAGCTGTACCTGCTGTTGCATTTTGTAGACCATGCTATTTGCTAGCTCAGTAGGATCTAGTCTGGGGTCAGGGCTATGTGGAATGACATGTTGCACATACATGTAGATGTTTGAGTTAATTAAATGTACAAACACAAGAGTAAAACAGTGGTCTGTTAGCTAACCTGAAGCAACTCTGGCATGTCTACTTCATCACCTTCTCCAATAATGTTCATCTCCTCTTGTTGTCTTTTGGTCTCAATATATTTTGCATGTCCTTTCCTGTTGTGACCAGCTACTCCACACACAGAGCAGTGTATTGACACCCCAGCTTTTGTGAATATGTGAACTCCTTTTTTCAATTTTTCTTCAGGTGCTTTTCTTCTATTCTTCTTAGGTCTGCCCATAACTTTAGTATAGAGAGGTGGGTGGATAGGTACTGCATTCATGTTCTGCCAGAACAATCTACCTCTCAGTGGTGCCAAATTGTATGCATAAGCACTGTTGAATGCATCAATAGTGTAGCAACCATGGACTAGATTATCAGGGTTTATCCTATCTAAGCTACAACATGCTATCACATGGTGACAAGGAATGCCACTTAGCTGCCACCTCTTGCAATCACATGTCTTAGCTTGTAAGTTTACAGTGTAGTCCTTCTCCAACTCATGACTAGTAACAGCATATTTGTAATTGCCTGCAATTGGACAGTGGTTTCAGTTTCAGTGAAAACAGCTAGATGATGAACAATACAGACAATTTCAGTTTCAGTGAAAGCAGCCAGATGGTGAACAATACAGACAGTTTCAGGTTCAGTTACATACCTGCAGGTGCAACCTTGCAGTTCTTACTCCACTCAAGGTATTTCTCCATTTTCTTCTTAATCTTTGGACAGATTCTACCTGACCACTTCTCACACTCCCTCTGTTTTGTTTCAATCCTTTGTAGAATCTTGTAGAAAATTGTCTCAAGCATAGATAAGATTGGCATTTCTCTGGCTTCAAGAATGTAGCTGTGTAGTTGCAAAACCCTAGTCAGTGAATGAAGCACATCATGAAAAGAATGTTTATTTATGCAATAATTTATTATTACCTGTTGAACACTTCTGAATGGTTGTTCAAAAGGACATCACACTTTGGAAATTCCTTGAAAAATGCTTTAATCCATGTATTAGGCACAAGCTTAGAAATCCATTCATATGCAGCTTGACTGTCAACTTGCATTTTGTCCACACTTCTCTGCCACTTAGGTATATGAGTAGACCTGGCAATAGCCCACAGGTCATTTTTCAGTGTTTCACCTCTGTGCCCTGCTCTCTGGAAGTTTTGAATCAAATGTCGAACACAAAACCTGTGCTCTGCATCTGCAAAATGCTTCTGAACAGCATTGATCAGGCCCTGTGAGAGATGAACAAATGGAAAATGAGTAAAACACCAACTAAAACACATATATAAATGAACAAGTACTAAATACATATATAAAACAACAACTAAAACACATATATAAAACAACAACTAAAACACATATATAAATGAAAAAGTACTAAATACATATATAAAACAGTCCCCTAAAACACAGAACAACTAAAATATCTAAATAACAAAACAACTAAAATACCTACAGAAGACAATACAATATAAAAGCAAATGAATTACATACCTTTTGTTTATCACTCACAATTGTCCAGGGGGCTGTGTTGGTGATATTCAAGTCATCTTTTAAATTGGTGAGAAACCACTCCCATGAACTTGTGCATTCCACTTCTACCAATCCAAATGCAATAGGGAAAATACAATCATTTGGATCAATACCTACTGCTGTCAACAACACCCCTTTGTACTTTGTTTTAATGTGGCAACCATCAACAAAAATAACAGGTCTACATCCAGCTAGGAACCCCCTTTTGCAAGCATTTTGCCAAATGTTGCTTATGTTCAGGGCTGTCAGGATCACCAACTGAATTTGTGGTCAGAAAGAACCTAGAACCAGGGTTGCAGCTTCTCAGCTCTTGTCCATAATCCATAAGAAATTTGAATTGTGAGTCCTCATCCCCATGTATGTGCTCCAGTGCTGCTTTCCTAGCTCTACTCAGCTTCCATCTTGGAGGGCACATGGAAAATTCCCTGATCACCTTGGCAGCAAAGCCAGCAAGTCCTAGCTTCTTATTATCTCTAAACTCATGCATAAACTTCTCTGTCAGGATTTTTGTTGTTAGAGCTTTCAGTGGCCAGCCTGCCTCACAAGTATGTTTGGCCTCATATTTAGTAATTATGAATCCACCTGTCCTGTTTGCATCATTGGAAGAGTGCAACATCCAAGTACAGTCAGGTGCACAATGAGCATGTACCCTCCTTTTGTCATTCTTTGTTTTCTTAATTGTCACTCTGCTTCTTATACTATATGTTGTTATTGCTTTCCTAACGTCCTGAACACCACTGAAAACCATTCCAACTCTAAAAGTGGGATTATCCATATCAACCTCAGGATTGAAAGCCCTGAACTGTAGCTTCAGCTGCTGCCTGTCAGATTCTAGCAGGTTCAGATCATCATCCTCCAGAGCTGCTTCATCTTCATGTTCATTGCTTAATTCCAGCTCATTGTGGTCATTAACAGACTTGTCAATATTTTCTGCAAACAAATCATCATCTCCATCCTCAACATCAAAATCACTGTCAACCAGCTCAAACTCACTGTCAGAGCTGCTACCATCAACTGAATTTCCTGCTACAGGATCATCACAACCATCAGTAGCTGCACCAGGCACACCAGAAGCATCCAGTACATCATTATCTGCTACAGGAAAACCACAGGCATCCAGGAACTCCTTATCTGCTACAGGAACATTAGAAGAACTTGGAGCTTGAGCTGTTGGCACTGCTGGCTGTTGTTGCTGGGATATCAGAGAGGGCAAGCCAGGTAGTGTGACAGGGACATCTGGCCTCAACCTCTGCAGAAAATTGGTGTGATCCACAAACAAAGTCAATGTCTTGTGCACCCTACTTGCTTTCACCATTTGTACAATGTGACCATACTTCTCGACAAGCACTAAACCATTTTTAAGCTCCTTATCTGGCAAACACCAATACACACGCATCCTTCCATCTCGAGGCTCATCAAGCATTTTCAACATTTCATCAATCCACTCAAGAGACCAAGTGTCAGTAGTACAGTCATCGAAATCTGCAACAGATGCACTCACATACTCCAAATCATCATGCAATCCACAGAAAAACCCATTGTACACTACTTTCACTGAGAAGTTATTAGTGAATTGGCCTGCAGTACAAACTGGAGCAGCATTCAGTTAACAAAATACAGTTAACACTGACAAAATTCAGTTAACACTGCCATAAAATTCAGTTAACAGGTTCAGTTAAGGATACTCGACCAAAAATACTAAAAAAGTAAACTTTTTTATCGGAATTGACATGAATCGATGCACTGGTACTTCTACAGCAAGGATCCAACAGTTTAATTGTGGTTCGGCTGCATGATCAAACAACCAAACAGACGGCAAGCTTAAAAGCGGAACAAGGAACGGGGCCGGCCATGATATCGCGTTAATCGAACTAAAAAATCCTTCCACAACACACCTACGGTAGTACTGATCGTGTTCCACCCAATTTTGCCCGAAAAATATTGCCGAGATCGTCCGATCATCCCCGCACCTAATCAAGCGGAAATCGCAGAGAAAAGCGGACGAGCGAGTCAAAATTGCTCACCATACGACGGCGGGTCCTCGTCGAACTTGCGCAGCCTCATATCGCCGCCGGATTGTAGGCGGAATGGCTGCGGCGCCCGTCCTCGCCGTCGCCTCGTCCAGGTCGAGGTGCGCCGCCGTCGCCGCAAGAGCTCCGCGTAAAAGAAGAAAGGAAAAAAGCGCTAAGTCCGGGATCCTCTCGGTCAATTAAAATCTTAATAACCGCCCGCCTGGATGACTGAAACGTAAATACTTAATAAAGGAAGGACTTAATTGAACATTTTTGGCAAAGATCTGGTCCACCGTGGCGACCTACGTGGAGGCTTGGACTAAAAAGTTCAAAGGAGACAAGTTGTGTGACTACCCACGTCCTAACTGCAAGTTGTGAGACTAAAAGGTGAACCTGAGGACAAGTTGTGGGACTAAATGCGTTATTAGCTCCCGAGGATGCTAGCTTCTGCTTTTTACGGAGAGCGTCGGCGCCGCATTTCACCTTCTTCGGTTCTTCTCCTCTACTCCATGAGATCGGCTAATGTCAGTGCCGTTAATGTTTCCACAGTAACAATCTGTGCACACACCATTCTGTTTGCAACGGAATCAATGAACTCACTGCTATCGTCTCAAAAAAGAAAAATTGGGCTCGCTGCTAAATCTTGGGTCAAGTTGCAGAGAAGACCGGCTGGCCCCTTAAAGAAAGAGTACTGTAACTTTTGTTGTCGTTGCAAAACCGTAAAAAGGTGTGTCGCCTAGTACTCCCAAACAGTAGAGTCGAAATTCCTAGAGCTTTTTTGGTGCAGTAAAAATGGTCGATGGATTGGATGGATCCACAGCTTTTTCACACTCCACCGATCAACCAACACCATGGACAAGTTACCGAGATCTGTGTGGCGTGTTCCCTCGCGACGCAGCAACCAGGGGGCAGGAGAGGAGACTGTGGCAGAGAAGCAAAAGAAAGTTGACAAGTTTACGGGGCAAAGCGAGTGGCCAGGACATGTCGCGCTTCTCCTCGGTAAAACTGGATTTGTATATCCTTCACGTTGGAGTGAATTGCGCGAAACCCCATGACATTGGGACCCTTGTTGCACAAAACCATCACTGTTGTGATTTTTGGTGCAAAATCCCAACTATAGATATATCTTTTGCCGTGAGTCCAAATCATATGTTCAACTCATTTAAAACCCATTCTGACACACACACTCTGTCATTGATCTAGTGCAACGAAAATATTTGGAGTTTTGGACACGACTCACAAACATGATGCATTATCCAAGGCTTGATCCATCTATTGCATTTACATATAGTCGGATATAGTTCCTCGTATATACGGTATTTAAGAAAAAAAATCTTCAATAATAGGTTCACTACACTGAAATATATATATATAAAAATCATGTTTTCTGGCATATCGTTTTTTCTATGATTTCTTTAGTGTTTATTAAGTGCATTTTGTTTGCAAAATAATCCGATCACATATTGTTTTGTTTCACATAGATGTTTAAAAAAAAGGGTCTATTACAACCTAAATTGCATCCACAAGAAAATAATTAGTTTCATGGATAATTATTGTGTATGAAATTTTAAGCTTTTTAGTCTGTCCAAAAAAAATAGTCGCACTCGAGCACTAATGAAGAGTCCCAACCCGTCGGAATGGTTGTTAAGTGTGGCATATCTCGGATTTGTGCTTTCGATCACAGTTTGCCTCAATAGTTGGGATTAGTTGTGGTTTTGTGCTACAAGTTCGCCAGTGATAGGATTTTTGCGAAATTCCCGCTCAATGTTGTACTATACTCTATCCATACATGACGACATTCTTGTTTTGCATGATATAACTATGACTACATGATATAAACAATGAGACATATATATGTTGAAAATCATATTATTGGATTTTAAAAATATATAGACCTCCCTAATGGGTTTCTATCTTAGAGGCTCATTAATACTCGATGTCCAGTCCAATTCGGATTCTTACCCGAATTAGGCTTCCAACTCGTTAAGTGTGTGACTCTATAGTTGCACGCACATTTAGATATAATATACTTGGTAGTAGCGGCCTCTAACAAGACGTGTAAACTCCTAAACACACATAAAGATCGTAAACCATTACATCATTCGGTATATGTCATTCCCTTTGCCTCACGATATTCGGTCAATCTCGAAACTAAAAACTCTTTCTCGATCATGTGATCCGGAATCACTTAATAGGTTAACTCTTAACGTTGTAGCACAACCATGCATTTCTAGACCCTATCACCCGAAGGGCGCTCGGAGATATCTCTCTAAAGTAGAGAGTTTGGAATCCCATTTTGACTGACCATTCCTTGCAACATGCTTCACAACAAAACCGAAAGTTAAATTTGTAATTATCCAATGTGGTGTAGCATTTGATGACCTATAAATAGTTCAACTCACATATCGAGTAAATCCAACAATCTCAAGCATAAGACAAGGTGTACACATTGTGTAGAAACCACCAGGAGAACTATTGATATGCCTCAAGTTGGGTTAGTCCACCTCATGTTCATAACATGTGTCCACATAATTGGTTTGACATCTCCATAGCCATCAACCAATACATGGGCTATTCTAGTATTTATATGTGTTCTCACATGAAATTCAATTAGGGACAACATTATAATAACTATACAAGTATAGAATTTCATAAACAAGTCATGCAGTTTCCAATTAATAAAAAAATACATTGTTCAAGAAACATTTAATCAATCATGGATACAACGAGACATCACCGTTTGTATGATTGCGTCTATTTATAACACATATTTGATCCCAACCCACCGGACCTCGGCGCCGCACGTCCTTGTAGCCTTGCTTTCGCCGTAGCACTATGGTCCATAAACACCACCATAACTCTGTTGACGCCGCCACACTGTATGGTGCCACACACAATCGGCATCATCATTGAGCGCTCGCCACACCGCACTGCACGAACTTCACGGATCTTACTCCCTACAATCCATCACACCGTCGGGAGACTCGGCCACCGCGGCCCGGCCAATCGTCGTCGGCACCACCACAACTAATTTCTATATATAAGCCTTCACAGTTGATTGTTTCGTTTAGTTTTTTGTATTTATTATTGTTAATTACTTAGTTTTGTGTTGATCTGGTAATGATTTAAGTCTATTACGAAAATTCTGTTATTTTTATAAATGCTCGAGCATTGTACTATCTTTATAACTAGAAAAATACCCCGTGCGTTGCAGCGGGAATCTCTTTAAAAAACATTATGTAAATGAAATGGGTAAGACATATGAAACATTCAGTTGTCAAGATTCAGTTGATCACAGTAGTCAAGACACTGAATTTAATTCATGTGAAATTGTTGAATATTTGAGAACTAAATATTAGTGACGTGGACAATTATATGGCTGAAAAGATGACATGGATAGGTTGCATGAAAGATGTACTATTATTACTTATTCTTAGTGGAGATTACATGGACAATTGATTGGCTAAAATAGTGGGTGATGTGGATACCTTGCATGTTGAGATAGAAAAAATAATTAATGCAGCTTAGTGGGTTTTTGCTTTAGAAGAGATATAGATTAAGGGTCCGATACTAAAGATATTATACTTAGGGCGCAACTTGGGAGCACTAGTGAGCGCACGCCACTCCTATCCAGTTTTATCATTAGAGAGCCATGCAAAGGTAGTCTAAAATTTTAAAAAATACATACCTTCAAACCGAGCGTCCAAATCAAAATCGGGTTTTACAATAATGTTCCTCGCGACAAGATTTTCCAAACTAAATCCCACATGAACACGTTCTGGTATTTCCTATTAAAAAACAATTTTCTGTCATGATAAAGCAAGTTTACCGTAAAAATATGCTTTTATGCACACATTGGCATGTTCACGAATTGTTTGATTAACAAGCAAGTTACAAATATATAGTTAATTTTCATAGTTTTGAAATAGTACTTAAAACCTTCACAATTTAGAGGGCACAAACTGGTATGTTTGAAAAGAGTAACTTTCTGAAATGCAACTTTTTTCACGGAAAGCCAATTTGTGGTATAAAAATTACTTTGTAGAACGGATCAAGAAGTTGACACTTATTTTGGTACAAAAATCAAATTCGCATAGTTGATAACTATTGCTTTGTAAAAGTGATAGACAAGTTGAGAGTTATTTTAAAAAAAAATCTTGTCATGGAAAAGCCAATTTGTATATAGCATCTGGCATATCCAATCATTATAATGACGATTAAAACAAAATTTCAAGAGACTCACTGGACCTTTAAAAAAGGAAATTTGTATGATGAAAAGGGAAGTTTGTGAGATTAAAAAAACATGTTCATAGTATAAACTTATTTCTTTCATTATAAAGTTGCTTTTAGAAAATATTCGCCGAAACATGTTCATATGGAATCTAATTCGAAAATCTTGGGGTTAGGAACACAATGGTAAAAACAGACTCTTATTTGAACACTTGGTTTGAAGTAATAGATTTTGAAAAATCTGAATATGTTTGCATGGATTTGGAATATTTATGGGAGTGTGAAGCATCTCGATTAAGAGAAATGAATCCAGACAGCTGCATCTGCTTCCTGTGCGCCGAAGAAAGAAAAAAACACGTGCGCCATGCAGCATTTTGATTATTCTTAACACCATTTCTCTCATCTCTTCTCCCCTCTCATCTGATGGGGACAACTTAATTAGTATGTACTATTGATTTTTCCTCCACAAAACTTGATAAGAGCATGTCACTGTTAAAGGGTGAAAGCAAGAAAACTAGGGAGATACCTAGCGGAAAATTGTGTCTAGCGATCAATCCCTTCTGCTGAGCTGACATTGCCATGCAGCAAACAGCACCCGTATGATCTTTGACCCTTGGCCCTTAAATGGAGCGCAGGAATTCCTCTGTAGCCGTGACATCATGACGAGTTGCCAACAGGCTCTCTCTATGCGTATGCAACTATGCGTGGTACCGCGTTTGCTTGCTACTAGTAGCACAGAACAGTCTCGCAGCCACTGAGAACTTCCTCGGTAGAAGATCCATAAGAGCATCTCCAAGCGGAGCCCTCAAATTCGGCCCCCAAACTGTCCGCGGACGCGACGCGTCAGCGAATAGTGACCGGACAGCCCCCAAAAGTAGCCATATCCAACCACAGCCCTCAAAAATACCCCTAATTGTCCGTCCGGATGCATGTAATTGGTGGGGATGGAAAAAAAAGGAAAAAAGAAAGAGAAAAATAGTAGATAAAGTGGTCCATGTCCTACGTGGCGGATGTCCGGGCGCGTCCGGCAGCCCCAAACTCACCCCCCACATATAGGGTGAGTTTGTGAGTTGCCGGACAGCCCGGACATTTGGGGAGGCTTTGCCCACCCCGGTTGGATAGCTATTTTATCTCATTTTCCGTCCGAATCCCGTCCGAATCCCGTCCGGATACAAATAAACCGGTTTGGGGGCAATTTGAGGACAAGCGGGCTTTGCCCACCCCGGTTGGATAGCTATTTTATCTCATTTTCCGTCCGAATCCCGTCCGGATACAAATAAACCGGTTTGGGGGCAGTTTGAGGACTCCGCTTGGAGATGCTCTAAGCCAGTTATGTCCTGCTCAAGAAACCGACAATGGCCAACAAACAACAATGGGTATGCATGCATGGCAACGCTGCTGTATTGAACCCTGCATGCACTATTTACCTTTACCAGCATCATATGCCGTATGACATGCAGCATGCATCATTGAGTATTCATATCACCGTTTCAATGCCAAGGTTGACATGTACCGCAGGTACTGGCACCAAAAGAAAATAATCCAAGTTTCCCAACTTGATAACCAGATGGTACATCACTGAGCGATTGTTAATCGTCTTTGCGCTGATACATAACTAACGGTGCGCTTGCGTAGCAGTTAAATTCGGACAAGTTCTTCTGCCAAGAAGAACAGCGACGGGTCACTGCGGTGTAAACTAGTAGATCCAGCACCATAACTAGGAGTTTCCATACAGATACTAGTGGGCTTTACAAAATCTAGTAGGTCCGAGCGAACAACTTGGAATTATCGGTTGGTAGCTGCAACGAATCCCTTAAATGGAGAACCTGGTGGAGCAACCAGACCCAGCTTCTGCATAATCTTGATTTGGCGCGCACTATGTTGCTCAGACCCCTCCATGGCTGCATCCCTGCTCTGATGGAGTTCGTCGAATTAGTGTATGAAAGATTGAAAATTCAACAATATATTCACTAGTATGGAGTATCTACTTACAGGAGAAGAGCTGTTATGCTTTGTGTTCTGGTAGTCCTTGGTCTCCAGATTTGTCACTCTCCCCTTTCTAGGTCTCTTTGCAGCGTTTGAATCAGCCTCCAGTCCACTACCAGTTCGCTTGATGCTTCGTCCACCCTCTGTATCAGCAGTAGTTCCATTATCACAAATTCCAAAGATCACGTCACCTACATATGCCATTTCATCAGCATGCTGCCTGCCTATAATGTCCCCCAACAGTATGTCCCTAACCATAGCTTTTATCTCTCGGTGAGTTCCCTCTACCACTGAACCGTTTTTGTGCCGACTTCGCTTCACTGGTGTTCTGTCACCTACTTCAGTTACATTTTCACTTGCACTTGTATCATCGAGTTGTGATGTGCTGTCATCGGTTGCATCTAAATAGTCCTTTGCATTGGTACGGCCTGATCGTCTCAATCCTTCCTTTCCGTCCACTGGTGTTCCCAATGACCCCATCGTAGGACCCTTTTTATCTCGCACAACAGAAGCTTTCTTGTGTGTCTTATCTTTTAAACCTTCAGCAGAATCATCACTCAAAGCTTTACGAGTTGCTAATATATATGTCACAATTGAAGCAAATTATATTGATTTTATTGATGACAAAGAGAATGAAAACTTGATTCGGGGAAATAAAACAGCACAGGTGATAATTTGGCATATTGGCAATGAAATGATCCATAGAACATATTCTTCAACTGCACCATTATGAACAGTATCACTAACAGAAACATATCACTATTGGCAATAGCCACTGATAAAGAGGAATAAAATGAATGGTCAAATCAATGTTAAGCTCCGGCTTCACAAGGACCACCATGTATACAGAACATATTAGATTCTTCGGACAAAAAATATCACCTTTTGTGCTGACAGATTCCTCATCATGATCACTAGGCGACTTAAAATGAGTTAGCTCCTGCATTGTGGATTAAACACGGATCACAACAACCTCTAGCAAATTGTAACTCATAACAAGCTCAATGCAAAGGCTATTGCCCTACCTTTTGAAGCACCTTGTGGAATGCTTCCATGGCCGTCTTATTTTCCTGCTTCAAAATCTGCATACAATGAGCTCATATGAGAAATATTTGAAGTTCAAAAAATCAGGGTAGATATCATTCATGAGTGGAGATATCATTCATGAGTGGAATCAAAAAGCAATTAGTTCTCTTGGAAGTTAAAGAACAAGCAGTTCATACAGCATAATCTTTTGTATACCTACTACCAGTAGCACATAAGTAGTGACAGAGGGCGAGTGTTCGATTGATATGACGTGTTTTGGTAGAATTTTCAGAGTAAGACAATTAATCAAACTAACAAATTATTACTCCGATCAGTGAAATTGGTTATTAGTTATGCAACAATAATAAAATTAAATGCATGATTTACCTGTACCTCTTAAAACATATGTGTGAGTTGTTCTACTGGTACATTCTGTTAGTTAAAACAAAGCATATTCAATTCAAAAGAACTGATAGAATTTCATTATCAAGTACCAACATATGTTATATTTACGCAAGTTTTGTGAATATATGCGCATCAATTCAGTTCTTTTTGTTATATCGGTTTCCTGAAGTTAAAAACCTAACAAAACCAAATACGCCATAATAATTAATCTTGGTTATTTCTGTATTTTGGCTGATTTAAGTTTCGTTAATTCAATTCAGTTAGTTACTGCTCACTACTTATCAGCATCCTTATAGAAGATGTGCATACCATTTCGAATTCCATGTTAGACTTCCAAGGGTCAACATACAAGCTGAAAATAAAATAATGAAAACAATTAACCTTTATCATAAGATTATCGCCACTAGAAAGAAAAGGAAAGCTTAACATGTAAATAGGACGCCTTACTATTGGCATGTGCCATACAATCGCACCAGGACATCATGGCTGGTCCTCTTCTTGGGCTTGCTACTGACGGATGCTTCATCAATGACCTTGAATTCAGAAATAGAAATTGGTCAAAATATATGCACGGGAAGCTAGGATCAAGAACAAGTAACAGTACGCACAAGTCTACAATGTTTTGTTTTCGCAAAGTTCGTGGCATTGGCGCTTGACCAAACTGTTAATCTTACGCACACATGATCAATATAAGTGCTCCACTACAGATGCAACCATCTGTCCAGCATTCAATTTTACGCTGTTGTGCAACACAGCAAGCATATTCACTGGTATCGCTACAAAGGTATTCTAGAACTAGAACAATACTATCTACATCATCACCACTATAAATATGATAATATGTGGCGGTATTACGCTCACCTTCTTCTCCCCTCTCTACTTGTGGGACCTTTTTTTTTCTCAAAACCATTGTGACTGTTCACGCCGGGCATAAAACCCGATACCCGAACCCCGAACCGAGAAACCCGGACCCGTATATCCCGAACCCGAGAAACCCGAGTGCTTGATCGGTTATCACATCTAGAAACCCGAATTTAGTACAGGTAATCTGGGTATCAGTCTCCAGAACCCGAATATCCCGATTTACCCGAACAAAAGTGACTAGCAGCACGTTTTGCAGCCCAGCCCAGCCCAGCAGTCCAGCACGCTCGCATTTCTCTCCCAGAAACCCTATCCCCAGCATTCCCCAGCCCCCGCATGCGAGACTGCGAGTCACGCCGCCGCCCGCCTCAGCCACTGCCGCCGCCCGCCGCCAGACCAACCACCCTGTCCCTTCTTCTCCGACGCGACGCGACGACGACGCGGGCACGCGACACCTCCATCTAACCCGCGAGGCCGCGACGACGCTGACGAGTGACGAGAAGCAGGATCCGACGTCCGCCGCCCTCTTCTGCTTCCCGTTCCCGACGTTGTACTGGTGCAGCGGCGATAGATCTACGGCGTCAAGCACTGAATAATCGACGACCAATGTAAGTTTCGATCCAATCCTCCTATTCTCGCCTATACTTCATGAGTTCATGTTCTGCTGTCATATTCTGCTGTAGATGATTAGATGGTAGATAATGGTGATATTATAGAATAGAGATGCATTTTGAATGGAGATTTTGTGTGGTTAACTGGTTGTTCCAATCTTGTTGTTAAGGTTCTTCCAATCTTGTTGTTAACCTGATCATGCTTATGTACTGAATGTAGATGACTTGTGGCTTGTGCAGGTGCAGCTTGTAGTTGGAGAGCAACTCCTCAAGTCCTCATATCGTTGCTTTGCTCGATGGAATCCCGGCCGGCTTGGAGGCTTGGAGCCTTGCTGACTTGGAGCCTTGCTGACATGAAGTTTCAACTTGTTTTGCTGTCCAGAACTGAGTGAATTATGCTGCTCTTTGCATTGTTTGCAAGCTCTTGTTTAGTTGTTTGTTGTCTAGACTCTATCACTCTAGAACATGTCTAATTGCAGTACTATGAATTATGCTGTCATTTTCGTGAGCATGCTAGCTGTTATGCTGCTGTGATGCTGTCAGATTTTATCTTCAGTTTTTATTTTCATTCTCTCCAGAATTCTCGGGTATTCCGGGATTACCCGGACCCGGACCCGAAAATACGGGTACCCGAATTGTCGGGTAGCAGGTTTTTGGGACACATCTCGGGTGTGATGTTTGGAAACCCGAATCAGTTTTTACCCGAAAAAACCCGACCCGAAATTTCGGGTAACCCGAACGCCCGGCGTGAGTGACTGTGCAGATGTCACCTCATTCACTAACTTCAATTTAACATGATTTAATCTGCCCGAATGGTTGCTACCCACAAACACAAACAGCTCATAATTTTGGCCGAGACGAAACTCAGTCGAAGAACTGAGATGAAACCAAGGGTGTGTCATCAAGTGTGGCGCCAAAGAGGTTCAACATGTTGGGGTAATCTAAAATGCTGATCCGTAGCAAATAAAAGGTATTTAGCTAGTTGAAAGATGAAGTGCTTGGAAGGTGTATGCATCATCATACCTGTGCTGGCCACCATGAGGAGACACCATGCTTAACCCATGTTATATCTCCTAAATGGAAATTCTGCCTTGGCTTATTTTCTGAAAGTTCAGAACCTGATGTCCGTGCAACCATACCACCATAACTTTTCTCTGTGGTTTTCTTCACCATAATGATCAATTCAAACCTGCAACGCCACTAAACAAGAAATGATTAGTATGGATATTGACAACTCTGACTGCTGGTTAGCTTGATAAAAAGCTATTTGACCAAAAGTAAACTTAAAACCACTGTTACAAAAGACGGTCACGTAAATTTACTAAGTGTTAGGTTCCAACAACAACCCGCCTAGCACCTAACAGTGGCTGCACGTTCGGTTAATTCAGCCAATACTGTTCGGTAAGTACGGTTATGTACTTTGGTGAATACGGTCCGAGGCAACAATGTGGTTCGGGGAGGTTTTGGTGAATACCATAGTAAGCAAAGTTGACGCGAACTTTAGATGACTTGACTACGACAAATGAGACAATTACATACAACAAATTCTAATTTAGGTAATTGACATCAATTATTCAATAGAAGCAAAGAGCGGCAGCAAGCAGAGCACAACTGCACAAGCACTAAACGATACTACTAGCAGTCAGTGACTCATTCGGCACATTCAAACAGCAAGTCCACCACAGAATTACAGAGTCAGTAGAACTCCCTGAGCGAGTCATGCACGCAAGCATTCAAGCACGTTAAAACACCAAGTCAGCAATAGAAAGGAGCGGCAGCAAACCGCCGCCGCAGTCAACCAGCAGGGTACCAGTGACAAGCAAAGCAGCATCTTTAAGTCCACAGCGGCGCAGCCGGCCCACACGCACCGGCAGTTTTGCTTGCCGTCGTACGGCGGTTGTCGCCTAGTCGCCCGTCGGTCGGGGAACGCCAGAACGGAGAAGGGAGTGGAGAACGAGGGACGAGATGCGTACAGGCCCGCAGGGGGAAGGAGCGGTGCCGCGAGCCGCTGGCCGCCGCGGTCGCGCCTAGGGTTAGGGCTAGGAGGCGCCGCGCGTATGGAGGAGAACTGGAGATGTGCGAAGAACAGCGAGATAATGGAGGACTACCTCGGTGGAAGCCGCCGCCTTGAATCGCCGTCGGTCGCTCGCCGGGCTGGAGGGGGGCGGGCGCGCGGTTTCTGCAGCGAAAAGAGGCAGCGGGTTGGTGTGGCGAAAAGAGAGGATGCGGACGAAAAATGCAGATAGGATGGAGGGAAGCACCTGGCTGCAGGATGCCTCCTGCCTGCTCGCCGGAGTCGCCGAAGGGCTGGAGCAGGCTGCTCCGTCCCGGGCGAGGCTGCGGCCAAGAACACGGGGGGCGGGGAGGTCGGGTCGAGAGTGAAGCGACGAACTGAAGGTTGAAGAGAGCTGCGGATGCCTGGGGGCAAATTGGTATTTTCAGTTCCAAAGAATCGAACATGTGAACACGGGTGAAGAATCGACAGACCAAAATGAGACACCATCAAGAATCAAGATGCATGCTTGGTGTGGAAGACTCGATCTAATTATATTTGATTTGCACAACATTCTTGTAAGATCAAGGTTGGTTTAGAAAAAAAGTTTCTACAAAGAGTTTAGCGTCTATTTGGATTTATTTGTGTGGGATTTTGATCCATGGATTATTTTGAAGACCCTTTGGAAGTTTGAATCATGGGACTGAGATCATCTGAATCATATGAAATTCATGTAGAATGACTCAATTAACATGTATTTGGAGAAAATTAAAAATATGAACTTGGATCTCATGAATAGCATAAACATTCTGTTCTCGACATCTTTTTGTGCAACTATTGCATCTCACAATGCGGCACCGTGCAGATCCAGCCAGCTGCAGGGTCGGGGTGGCATGCTTGCCGATGAAAATCGCGCCGACTTCGGTCATGGCGGACAATGGCGGCGTCTTTGACGTCGTTTCCTTCCAAGGCATCATCATTGCATTTCGCGTTACCTCGCTCGGGCTGCTCCGGGGGAAACTCTAAATCTGGGTCTCCCAGATTGGATGATGGTGGCGCCTTTGGTGTCGCTCTCCCTCCCGAGGGCATCGTTTTGGAGCAATGGCTGGAGGGACCTGAAGATGAAGCGATGTCTCATCTACTGCATCGACGACGGCGGGTCTCGGCGCCGTGATGCCGCGGGGTCTCGGTGATGGATGCGGGGTGATGGACGCGCGCAGGACGGTGGTGCTATCTGGCGGCGTTGACGGCGGGTCTGGCAAGTTCATTGCATTTGATCACTCCTGAAGATGAATCGGTGGAAGACGGCGGCGGCGGAGTATCAACGTGCGCATTGGCATGTGTCGTGTGTCGGCTGGACCGGTTTGTGCCCTCAGCTAGCCATTGGGCAGCTTGGTTGAGGACTTCGGATTTAGATGATGTACGTAGATGTGTGAGGTCAGAGCACTTGGCTCCAATCAGGTCCACCCCCTTCATCAAGGTTGTAGGTGCAGCGAATTATCGCCTTGACGGTGACTTCCGGCTGATCGATGTATCTCTTTGTAAGGCTTGGTGGTTTCTGTTTTCTCTTATTATTAATAAAACGGTTGTGTGCATCTTTGGATGCAGAGGCTCGGGGTACACCCTCCTTTTCGAAAAAAAACTATTGTGTTTATGTTTCCTATAGCATTTCAGTAAGCCGTGTTGCGTCAATAACTAACTAAATTACAGGTCAAGTTATTTTCGTACCATGCACATACGGACATATACACATATTTAAAATGTTCTACTACTATATATTTCTCAACATTTTAATAGTTCAAACCAATTAGAAACACACACACACATATGATATAATTGTTGAAATAGTGAGCAATTATCGAATTAATATAAATCCAAAATAATACCAGGACAATAGTGCTAAACAATATGAGAAACAAGACAGCTTGTATAAAGTATTGAACTAGCACATCTATCAATTTTGCATAACAATCAAACACATGAACCAAGAAACAATAAGGTGATTGGAACATATGTGTTGGTCGGGTTGACCACATCATTCATGGTGTTCCCCGCCATTATGATGAATGTGTCAGTTGAATTGAAGTACCCCCTCTGTTTTTATTTACCATGCGTTATGTGTTTTTATAAGTTGGCCTTTTAAAACTTTGACCAAGTGAATAGGAAAAATATCAACATCCATAATATCAAATGCTTGTATACGAAAATATATTTTATGATGGGTCTAATAATATGGAATTTATATTATATGTGTTGATATTTTGCACTATATATTGGTCAAATTTACAAAGTTTGATTCTGACTAGACCCAGAACTTAGAGAAATTGTGAATGGAGGGAGTAGCTTTCATCGCCGAGAAAGTAATCGATCATATGCGAACACTTGCATCGATTACCAATTAATCAGATGCGAACACTTGCATCGCTTACCATAACAATGACTCACAATGACCCCCGAAAAAATAATAGGCAAACTCTATATGGATCTAAGTGAGCAAGTAGGGTGTGTTGTTTGTCACATTTTCTCATGCTTCATAAAGATGAGAAACACAACCCCTTACAAGTTGGCATCATCTTCCCTTCACCAGTCATTTGGGACCAAATTTAAACACATGACATACAACCACAAATAGCCATTTGAGATTTTCAAGAATTTATTGCTTTATAAGGTCCAAAATCCCGGAAAGTGGTTTTGACTCCCGAGCTCCAGTGATCCATCTATTTTAAAAAAATCAAAAATTATATTTAAAAGTTTCAAAAAATCTGAAAAAACTCATGCATGTTCTCAACAATGATGTATACTACAAAGCGTGCAGATTCTGGATGCAAATATCTTTATATTATAGGCTACACAAAAATGCCAAAATTTAAAGATTTGAAACTATGCATTGTTAACTATACTCATATAAATTTGTCTTTTTTGTGTAGGTCAGGATACAAAGTATTTCGCATTGTGATTTTGCACGTCTATAGGATACATTATTGAGAATATGCATTCTTATTCAGCTTTTTTTGAAACTTTTAAATATTTTTTTTGAATTTTTAAAGCATTAAATCCATGTTCCAACCTTGGTCGCTTTGACAATGACAACCCTAAATCGTATAGTGATCTGTGGCTGATGAATTTGTGTAGATCTCTAATGTACATTTTGATGTTCTACTGAGTAGAAAAAAATGCAAAATAATAGGCTAAGAAAGATCCCTACATGGTACGGTCGGCCTTATATGTTAACTGTTTACATGGTAGGGCTTTATTTTCTAGACTGTTTTCGTGGTAGAACTATGCAAAACCTACATACTTTTCATTGGTGCAATTATTAGTTGATACAGCTTCTTTATATTTATAGTAGTTAGAGCATCTCCAACCAGAGTTGCCAAATTTGGCCCCCAAATTGCAGAACTCAAATGTAATACAGATTGAGACAGAGTTTGGATCGGAGCTCATAACAGTACGGATTTCATAGATATGGCTAGACTATATACAAAAATTTACCAAAAGTGGGCAAACCCGGCGCCGCCGCCATCGCCTGCCGGTCCCTTCTCCTGCCTCGTCAGCGCTTCACTGCTTCGCCGCCGGCCCCTTTCGCTTGTCATCCCGGCGCAGAAGCTCGAAGGCCGCGTAGGGCTCGGAGTTGGAGGAGCCGCCGCTGTTGGAGCGAGCGACGATGGTGCGGACGGCGCGGGTCTTCTCCTCGGCGAGCCTGGCCGCGCGGTGGTTCTTCGCCGCCTCCTTCTTGGACTCCGCGATGGCTGTGTCGAGCATGGCCTTGTTTTTGCGGCGGAGGCGCCTGGCGTCCGTCTACGCGGTCGTGTACGACCGCGCCAAGACGGCCAATGGGATCGGCTCGTTGGCGGCTGCGAGCAATGCCCGCTCCGCCTCAGCTGGGTCCGCCTTGCGAGCTGCCGAGACGCCTTCCCCTTCGTCTCCGGCGTGCGCATCCGCTTCGTAGACGGCGGGGTCTTCGGCAGCAGCCTCCATCCGCTGGCCCCGTCCTGCAGAATCTTCCACCCTGGTGGAGCTTGGACAGGGGGCGGCGGAGATGGGGAGGCGCGGATCTCACCGGAGCCGAGCGGGGTGGAGGAGTCGATGAGGCTGCAACCGATCTTGCCGGCTGTGGATGCCGCCGCGCCGGCGCAAGCTCGGACCAGCGGCTGCATTGGCCTTGGCTAGCCGCCGCAGCGCTGGATCCGCCCACCTCCTTGAGCGACTGCTCGACAGCGATGCATAAGGCCTCCTCCTCGTCGTCTTCGGGCCTGGGTGAGCGGCGCGGCGCCGCCGGTCGGACACCTTCTCCTCGGACGTGCTCCAGTCAAAGAGGCCGACATTTCGCCGGAGCGGAGATGGCGAGGAGTGTGGATGGGTGGGGAATGGAGTGGAGTGAGGCTAGGGTTTTCGGCGGTGGGGTATTTGTGGGGACGGAGGTGCCACACGGCGGAGGTCAGCGTCTCAGCGGCGACGGTCAGCCTTTCAGCGGCGACGGTCAGCCTCCCGTCGTGGGTCCATGGTGTCAGCGTCGACGTGGCAGGCGCGTCCGGGCGGCCCGAAACCCGCCCTACATATGGGCTGACTTTGGGGTGTGCCGGACCGCCCGGTCATTTGGGTTGAGTATAGGGGGTGCGGTTGGGTGGTGGTTTTTGCCCAAACGCTGTCCGGGCTGTCCGCCCGGGCATTTGGGCCAGCTACGGGGGCTCGGTTGGAGATGCTCTTAGCATGCTTCGGCTAGGTGAATGGCAGAAGGACTGAGGTACTTTGTGTTCTCAGTATGATGCATGAGATCGAGTTGAACCACAATGCGTTAGGATAATTACCATTGGTTTTACGTATTGTGTTGCTTTATAATCTGCTGAAAATGGTTTAGACTAAAAGAAAAATAGAAGCAATATTTTTTGTGACAAGTGTATTGCTTGATATTTGTTTTTGTAAATTAAGGTATTCATTGACGATTAAAAGCATCTTACAGATAGGGCCGTGAACTAATTCACGTTCAGGTTGCAAATCTTTGCAGAGCCGGACATACCCAATTGCAATGAGAAGCACTGGAGCAGCTTTGAGAAGGTGCTGTGAAGACACCAGTTTCAGATCATCTCTAGGACAGTTATGAGCAGCAACATTGAGATCTCTATCTATGTGATAGATCACAGACTCCTGATGAAGTCCTGCTGAAAATTCAGCTAGATAGAACCTGCAAAGGAGAGCTTGATTTCCTGCCAAAGAGAGTGTCATTTCGTGATATAGTCTGCACAGAAGGGGTCCCCTGAAGAAACGAGCGGGAATTGAACCGGCATAATTTACATAAACTTTGCCACTTGTATTACAGGCACATGACACCGATCAGGATCACGCCACTGGCGAGTCCAAAAGTGCTCCACCATACCGTTTTGCTTGATCAGTAATACTATTTTGACAATCAATGCTTCAAATGGACAATTTTCACAAAGGTGTTCTCTGAACTTCTGGTTGAGCCGAGCCGAGCCAAGTCCATTCAAAGGAACTACCACTCACCAGCAGAATTGTCAGGTCCTCCAACAATGACAGATGCCGTACTGAGCTCAAGAACTTATGGATTGACCAATAAAAGCATAATGTCATTTCTAATGAACATTTTGCAATTACATACAGAAAGCCTGGAACAGCTTGGCGTCTCCAATGTACATTTCGCCAAGGGAATTATCCATCTAATGATCCTACAAGGGGCTGCATCTCGATTCTAGACAACATATAACATCTACGGAGTACAATCTAGTGCACAAAGAGAAGAAATCTACCATAGGCTAAGCTTCCCAACAAAACTGAAGCACATAGCTGCCCTTAACAAACCCCTAGGCTAAGCTTCCCAACAAAACTGAAGCACATAGCTGCCCTGAACATCAGCTTACAAACAGATGATGTGTACAGTTCAGTCACAATGAACTAAAATCTATATTCCGTTGTTGTTGAAGCCCTAAATCTTAATCCTAGATTCCTAGTTGATCTCAATCACCACATTCTTATTCTTGCTGCCTTTGGGACGCCCTCGCTTCCTTTCCCCAACCTTTACGTGAGTAGAATTTGCTGGCAATGGCGCCACCGGCACTGCCGCGGTCAATGTGGCACTGACGGCAGTCCCACTGTCAACACCACCAGCCACGCTACCTTCCATGACGCCAGCTTGAGCTGGCAATGGCAAGTATGGCCCCATCGGATAAAATCCGAGAGAAGCCGGCGGCTGCTGCATCGGGGAATTTGCCGGTCCAGCAAACGCTGGGCCTCCGGGGAACCCCATGGGAAAGAACCCCCAGGAGCAGTAGTACATGTCGGTGCCCGGCACGATAGGCGGCGGTGTGGGCATTTCCGCGGCCAAGAACGGCCGCCGGCAGCTGGGGCAAAGCACAGTGCGCGCCTCGTAGGAGCGGTCGTACTGATGAATGTGGCAGCAGGACGGGCAGGCCGTCCAGAACGGTGGCGCATGCGGCGCCTCCGCCTCCTGCTGCCGCTCCGGAGGCGGCTGTTGCAGTTTGGCGGCGCGCGGCGGACGGCCGCGCTTTGGTGGCGGCGACGCCGTAGTCGTCTGCCGTGGCTGGCGACCAGGCGATGACGAGGCTGGCTGTCGAGATGTTGGTGGCTGCGGCTGCTGCTTCTCTGGAGAGGGAGAGGGTGCGAGAGCTGCTGCGGCCTTGGCGGCTACAGCCGCGTTAGCTGCGGCGTCGAGGTCGGAGTCGAGGGAGGCTTTGCGGAGAGGGTCCGAGAGAAAGGCCCAGGCTTCCGCGACGAGGCGGGCGGCGTCAGCGAAGGCGAGAGAGCAGTGGCGGTCGGGATGGGATCGATTCAGCAGGAATGAGAGGCGGCGGTAGTGGGTGCCGACGATGTCTGGGTCGCGGGAGGCGGGAAGCGAGGAGTCGAGACCAAGGACGGCGTAGGGGTCGGGGATCCCGGAGGGCAGGCGCCGGCGCTGAGCGGCGAGGAGGGCGTCGGCAGCGGCAATCAAGTCGTCAGCGCCGGGGGCGCGTGGGTCGTCGTCGAGGGCCTGGGAAACGAACTGCTTGCAGCCCTCGACGTCGCGCGCCATCAGCAGCTTCTCGGCCACGCCCATCCACCGCTCGGCGGAGCGCCGCGCGGCGTCGGACGGATCCATGGGCTCGCCGTATGGTATGGGACACGGGAGCGAGCAGGGGATTTGACTGGGACAGGGGAAGATGGAACGAGACATTGTAGGGTTAGCGGTATGGGTGCTTCTAGCAATTTTTGTTGGCACCTTGGTTGTGTGCCTTTGGCTAATTTTTTTAATAATACTTTTTTTTAAAGAAATTCGACAAATATTATGCGTTTTGCAAAAATTTCAAAAATATTGCGGCCTCGGCCCAGCCTAGGCCGATAGGGGCCTGTCGGCCCAGCCTAAGCCGATAGGGGTGTAACATCCCAAAAATATAACAATTATTATTAGTCCAAAAATGTGGGCCAACAAAAACTTTTGTTATTTTATGTGTGTTGATTGTATATTGTTGCTTGTGATGTTGTTTGCTCTAATTAAAAACTTGAAGAAAAGAAAAGAAATAAAACAAAAGTTAAAACTAGAAAATCATGTGACAAGTGTCACACCATTTCTCCAAGTGAGAAATTCATGTTTTCTTCAAACCAAAATTCAGTAGGGTGATAATATAGTCACTCTCAATTTATTCTACAACTTTCCCTTCTCCAATTAATAATTTCCAAAAATCCAAATTTAAATTCCAACATCTTTCTTTATCTTCTTAAATCACAAAATGTGCTATTATGCACTTGCACAATAAATTCCATCACAGCACCACAAATCTTTATAAATATGTAAGAAGCAAATTATGAAAACAAATTGCAAAAATATAAATTTTTATTTTGGTGAGGACATGGTCGAACACCTGGTGGCAGTGCCATGTTCTTCCCCAAATCCCTCTCCAATCCGATCGAATTCGAGGTTAATCCGTCGATTTTCCACACCTATTAGCTCCCTCTCACCTCACTCATCTCACTGCGCTCACGGGAGCCGAAGAAATCGAGCAGGGAGCAGCCGCCGTGGTCGCCGCCAGGGGACAGGCGCCGCGCGCGCACGTCGCCATGGTCGCCACTGTGGAGGAAGGAGGTGGCGATGCCGTGGAGACCCAGCACCGTGCCCCCCTCTCTCCCTTGCTCTTCTGCTCCAGAAGACACGCCAACATCGGCACCACAGCTCCCACACTTGCCCCTTTGCACGCGCCCGTGCTCGCCGCTCGCCATGGCCGACCCGGGGACACCGCTGTCGACCTCGCCGCTCCACTACACCCCTCGCCGCGTGGCCGCGCTCAGACGCTCCCCAGCTCACCTGCGGCCCCCCAGACAACCAACGGCGATCCTCCCACCCCCTGGACCGCGCGTGAACGTCGACCACCATGGACCGAGCTCCGCGCTTAAATAGAGCACCCAGCCGCACTTCCTCTCCACCCCGCACCACTCCCTCTCCCTTGCTCCACCTTCACTCGTGCACCGCCAGGAGGGCGGAGCCGTAGCTGCAAAGTTGCTGCACCCCGTGACCGTCTCCGAGCTCGGCCATACCCGAGGTAGAAGACGACCACGGCCGTGCCGTGCTGCTGCTCTTTCTCTCCCTCTGACCCCTCTACGTTGTTGCTCGAGTTCACCGCACTCACACACACCTTTTTCCCCTCTGTATCGTGCCCAGAATCGCCGCCAGGACCTCGCCGGAGTTGGTGCCGTGGCCACGGAAGCGGAGCTGCTCGCCGCCGTCGATTGGAGCCGTCCCAGGAAGTGGGACTTCTCCAGCAAGCTTCCCCAGGCCGCCGCGTTCGATCTGCCTCACCTGCACGTCCCCCGAGCCCCTAGGTGAGCGAATCGCCGACCTCGCCGTCGCCGGACCCACGCGCCGCCCGTTTTAGGTCGTCGCCGATGTGCTTGATCCTCAGCCGTTGGATCTTCTATCCACGGTGACGTAACGCTTCGTTTAGTAGTGACGCTGACAGGCGGACCCCACTGTCAGCGTTTTAAAAATTTCTACGCGCACGAGATATTTCTGCTGAGTCACTGACGAGTGGACCCCACCCGTCAGGATCCTCAACATTATCCAGAACAGAGTAGTTTTCTAATTTAGTTTTCTCTGGAATTTCAGTACTGGACTGAACTTTGAAATTCAATATCTCGATATTTATAAATCCAAATAAATCAAATCAAAATGTTCTGGAAAGCTTATGAAATTGTTTAACCAACCCAAGTGGTTTCATTTCATTTAGATAAATAATAAATAAGTATTATTAAAAATGCCACAGAAGGTTTAAAACCTAAACTTGTTTGTTTCTGATACTCTATTAACCCAAATAAATCCAAACCAATTTTTTTAGCTTGGTACTGTGATCTATTAGCTTCCCTAATTTTGGTAGAATTAATTATGCAATGATAATTGTTTAGTATAAAGTTAAATTTAGAAAACCCTTCTGCACTAAAACAATTATAGATGTTTAATGTTTAACCCAAATGAATTAGGACCAATTTTGTTAGGTCACATTTAGTCATTGTTAGTTACCCCTAAAAGGATTTAATTTTAGGATCAACAAAACTTAATTTGTAGCTAAAACTTGATTATTAAGTTTCTGGATTAAAACAATTGTGTAGGGAGTTTGGTAACTCCAATTAATCCAAATCCAATTGTGTTGTCTTCTACACATCAGTAGCTTTCTGTAGAAATTTAGTTTGTATTTTTGTGACCAACAGAACTTGAGTTATGCAATTAAACATGTTCAATTAGCTTCTGCCATAATTAAGACATAAATAAATAATGGTTAATTCAATTAAATTGAAACCAAATTGTGTTGCTTGATGTGTGCAGTGGCTATTTATAGCATTTAAGATTGTAATGTTGTGATGTTGATTGAGTAGTTTAGTGATTGTTTGTATTTGTTTGTTTATTAATTAGACGAGAGCGTTGTTGGATTTATCGAGGAGGGAGAATTTGTTGAACCCGAAGATCAAGACCAAGGTCACTTTGTCGAGCAAGGCAAGCTACTCTCTGAGCTTGCACCCCAAATATATGCATCTATTTTGATAACATGATTTACTCTCAAGGCAATGATTTTTGAAACCTTTTCAAAAAGCATATGAAAAACTATTTTGCCACCGATGTAGAAGTATAAGATAGTTTATATAAAACTATAGGATGAAGAAAAAGATTGTTTATTCAAAACTCTTTTGAAAATACTTGTGTGGTTATGGAATGCCGAGATGTCGGTGTTGAAGTGGAGGAATGGAGAATGGTGATGTTTATGAAAAATGCACATTTGTGTCCTTGTACTTACGTCAACCAGCCGATACCCTGTGCGACCACACTTACCCACATATGGGCAAGGGCGTAGTCATATAATTTGCTCATATTAGTATGGGATACCTCATCGACGGAGATGACTCCGTTATGCATGAGGGGATGGTTTGGTGACCTACCCCTGACCTGGGTCCTCGCTCAAACTCTATGAGAAAGATAAGGAGGAGGATAGAATACGCCACCTTTGGGTCGCCGGGCAAAACTATGAGTCCTCACACTTAGATTCCGACGGGCTGGGTTAAGTGTGGATGGAAAGTGTCATATGGGCAGGGTCCTATACTAGCATGAGCAAAGGACAGCTATGGTCGGTGACTCAACTTCGCATACACCTTGTATGGCGAGACGTGGCTGACACGATGAGTTACCGGATGGGTGTGGGAAAAGCGTGCTACCTCTGCAGAGGGTTAAAACTATTCGAATAGCCGAGTTCTCGGATATGGACAGTTGGGAGGCCCTACTCAGACCATGTGCAAGTTTTTGAAAAGAATTGAGTTTTAAAAGAAAAAGAAGTGGAGCATGTTCCATACACCTATACCAACGGATCGGTATGAGGTTGTTGGAGGCAAGTGGACCATGACGGGCTATGGTCGGAAAAAGGAGGAGTTTTGGAGAAACAGATAAAATGGTGATTTTATTTAAAGATAGTTATAAAATTCTTCTTACCTTTTTCAATAATGAAAAAGATATAGAGATGTTTTAAATAAATAAAAGTCTAAAATTAAAATAAAACTAGTGCCTACTCATGTTGGGGTAGTTTGCGAGTACAATCAAATGTACTCATATTGGTTTCGTCCCTGGCTATTGTCTTAGCCAGACTTCGAGGAGCACTACGCCGAGGAGGAGTATGGCGACTTCTACGCGAACTAGGGATCTCCATAAGTCAGCTGCCTATCGGGTCGTTGTTAGGATATGATGTTTATGACGTCGTAGCTTCCGCTGAATATTTCGGTTTGGCCCATGAAGGCACCTATGTAAGACTTGGTCTAAATGACCATTTATGTAAGACTTTAATTCGGTATTGTAATGGATGTAAACTTCGGTATTCAGTTCGGATTATGTGCAACGACAGACTGATCACGGGATCGTTGTGTTAAGCATAATCGGGTATTTCGGACGGCTAGTCCGGGGTCCCCACAAGGGGCCTGTCGGCCTAGCCGAGGCCGATAGGTCCTTGTGGGCCTACGTGCCAGGCACCGACAGCCCAGTCGGCCCAGCCTAGGCCGACTGCAAAGACTGAAATGTTTTCTCTCCTCTCCCCTCGTATTCCCCTGCGTGCTAGCCTGTTAAGGTTCCTCCGGACCAGCCCGCCGCCGGTGGCCCCGGCCATTCCGGCCGCCGTCCCCACCATACCCCGCTGCCATTAGCTTCCCCAGCCGACCCTGTACCCATTCCACGTCGTGGCTGGCCGTGCGTGCTGGCCGCCGTGCTGGCCGCCGTGGAGTGCTAGCCGTGCGTGCTGGCCGTGCGTGCTCGTGCTGGCCTCCGCTCCCGCGCCGGCCGCGACCATGGCCGCCGCCCCCGCCTGTGCGCGGCCGGCAGCCGCCCGCCCCCGTGGCCGCCCCCGCTCGTGCTCACTGGCAGGCCGCCCGTGGCCGCCCCCGTTCGTGCTCGCCGGCAGGCCGCCCGTGGCCGCCCGTTCTCGCCGGTAGGCTGCCCGTGCGTGCGACTACCCCGCCCATGCACCAGTCGGCCTGGCCATGGCCGACAGGCCCTATCGGCCTGGCCGCAGCCGAGCAGGTGCTCTGCCGACGGCCGACAAATTGCGTAATATTAATCAAAATTAATAAAAAAATTATTATTAAAAAAAATTAGCTGATTACAGTGACTGATCCCGAGTGAAAAATGTTGTGTGCACGAGAACGGGGCAGAGGCCAAGTAGCAAGAGTTTATAAAAATCGGTGAAAACCACGAAAAAAAATGTTTAAAAGTTTATAAAAATCCCAACAAAAATTCATTATGTTGAGAAGATTGACTTCTATAGACATGAGAATTTTTAAGTTGAAACTCACAATTTTTTAGTAGCTATAAAAATGACAAAATCCAGCTATGAATAGTAGCAAATGTTACTATTCATTCCTGAAGTACTATTTATGGCCGAATTTGTCATTTTCATAGCTGCTAAACCGTTTTGAGTTTCAACTTACAAATTTCCATGTATATAGAACTCAACCTTCCCAACATAATGCATTTTTTTTGTGAGATTTTTTTAGAACATTTAAACATGTATTTTTCGTGATTTTCACCGGTTTCCACTGAAAGTTGGTTTCCACTGGGTACTTTCTCGGGGGGGGGGGGGATTTCTGGAATTCTCACGAAGGAGCAATCCCTTTATAGAAGTATGCTAACAAGGGTTAGTCCTGGTTGGTCTCTTTATTTTTTGAAAATGTTGTGTGCACCTTTCTGTCGTTAAATCTACTAAGTACCAAATAAATGTTGTCCAGGTCGACGGTGCTACGAATGAAGGTCCCCGTGCTGTGAGCAGTGTGCGACCGAGCTGAGAGCGGTGGCTGGCGGTTACGAAGGTAGGGCTGACGTGTCGTGAGCGGTGTGTGGCCAAGCTGCAAGGGGAGGACAGGGATGCTATTAGCGATGGTTGGCTGAGCTACGAGATATGGGTTACGGTGCTACGAAGAAAGGGTGGAGGTGCTGCCAATGGAGGGCGATGGAGCTGCAATGGGAGGGCAAGGGTTCTGCGAGGGATGTGCAACGGGGCTACCTGAGGAAGGTGGTGGTGCTGGGAGGGGTGGATGGTGGAGCCAAGGTATGGATTGTGGTGCTATGAAGGAAGGGTGGAGGTGCTGCCAATGGAGGGCGGCGGGAGCTACGAGCAGTTACGAGAGGTGGTGCGAAAGAAGGGTCGTAGTGCTGCTAAGGGAGGATGGCTTAGCGACGAGCGGCTAGTGGAGGTGCTACTAAACGAGAGTGATGGAGCTGCATGTGGTCAGGAGAGGTGCTGCTAGCCGGACTTGGAATGCTACCAACTGGCCTCGCTGTTTCTACCAGAGCGGGTGGTGTTGCGAGATCCACCGGTGCTACTGCCGGCGGGCGCTCATCGCTAGAGTTTTAGGTGACGTGGTGCTGGGATTAATCTTGAATGCCTCGTGAGGAGCCTATGGGTAGGGATGCGAAAGTGGGACCCGTTTATCCTACTTATACTCCATTTTGTACATGTCTAGTTCAAAATTTTGGTCTAAACTTTTGAACTAGTCATGTATAAAATGGAGTATAAGTGGGATAAATGGGTCCTAGTTTCGCATCCTTACCTGGGGGAGACAAGGCAGGAATATGTTGTGCACTGGGGAAGGTCGGGTCCACCCACATAGAAAGGGGAGTGGGGAAAGCGACACGCTCTTTGATTCGATCCAACGCATTGATCCGACGGTACATGAGGCATGGGATCATGCGGATCGATCACCCAAAGGACGCTCAACACGCTCCAGGAAAGCCTGCCCTATAAGGACTAACAACAATGGACCCATAACATGACTCATAATTCCAAAGTAGAATTTGAAACTCATAAAACCACCGACCCTCCAAAAAGGAGCTCCCAAAACCCACTTCATCACTTCCAATAGCCAACCATCTCCATCAGCCGGTCCCTCGCAATTTCTCACCTTTCCTGTGTGACCCCGCCACCCTCATCTGGCTCTAATTTGGACGAAGAGGAGCTCCTGGTTTGATCCGCCGCCGAGACCATTAAAGTCACTGGTAGCTCGGCCGAGCATTTGACGTGACGGCGCAACCTTGCCACCACCCCCGCTTGTTCACTAAAGGAGGAAACGAAGAAGGCTAAAGAGAAGGTAGAGCTAGTACGCGGGGGGGGGGGGGGGGGGGGTGATACATGTGGTCGATATCGCCCAAACACAATATCAAGACATACTCCCGAGAAGGAAATATAACTATAATTGACATTTGGTTATATTGTTATTCTAGTCGCGGTTGTAATCATAATGTTAGGATTATTTAGATGCATGAATTAGTGTTCTATGGCTGTAAATCACACAAAAATTTCAGGGACCAGGTTTTGGGAAACCTGCTGAAGAAGAGCACTCAAGCCTCCCAAAATATCCCGACTCTCCCAAAAGTGACATTTTGAGACATGTATAGGGCGATTGGTGGAGATGTTTTTACACCCCAATCCCCAAACCCTTAAGGCCATGTTTACTTCAAGAGTTTTTTAGGGGATGGGAAGAGTAGGGATGTGAGGGGATTTGGTGAACACCCAATCCCTACTAATCCCCATAACTACTCTTCCCCTACAATACACTAGCATGGACTAGAGTTTTTATTTTAGGCAAAAATGAGGTGGTTGGTGGGGATATTTAGGGATTATTCCCTCCAATCCCCTAAAATACAATAGAAGTAAACAAACTAGTGGGGATTTTCCGGGATCCGGGATAATCCCCTCTCATCCCCTAAAATACACTCGAAGTAAACAAGGCCTAAACGTGTTTGGTTCACTAGCCACAAACTAGTACCCTGTAAGTATAAGTTTGTGGGTAGTAAACTTGTTTGGTTCACCACACCCTTTGAGGGAGCTTGTACTCAGCGTGTAGCGTCCGCTACAACGTTGACGCTCGCGTGGAAGCTATACCGGGTCGGCCCAGCTAAATTGCACACAATCGCTTCATTACTCCGATTTCTTATGCGTTCCACTTTTGCTTCTGGTTCAGGGAATAAAACTGTCCTGGTTTTTTCTGGTAATTTTGAAAAAATGGTGAAATTAAAAAATGTTCCCAGATTTTTAAAAATGGTCACAAATATAAAAAGTGTTCATGAATTTGAAAAACTGTTTGCGAATTTAAAATGTTTACCTTTGATATATTTGAGAGAAAGAAATATAACACAATTCTGTTATGCCAGCCCATTTAACAATTCTGGGTGGAGAAACATCCAATTCTAGCATGCTCACAAACCCGGTCCATATCTGAATCCGAGTTTATCATAGGAAATCACTAGAAAAAGGGTTCCCTTTGCGAAGGGAACACAACGGACCGTGGCGGGATGACAAGTGTCAGCTTCTCCTTTCACGCGGTCCCCCGTGGGTGTTTGAATATGTGACAAGTGGCAGCACGAGAGAGTTTTGGTGGATTTCTGCTTCTCCGTGCGGAGGGTTGTATGTGCATTTATTTTGTGATTCATTAAAAAAAATGAAATATCTTGAGAACCATTTATCCAAATTACGAACCGTTTTCACTTTTGAGCTCCTCGCGCCGAGATCTTCAAAACTAGATCCCATGTTTATAGGTTTCAACGAACTTTTTTTGTACTCCGGTTATGTATAGTTGTACAACCTATTATGTGTTGTTGTACTCCAACTTCTCTGTATTTTGTACTTCCTTTTTTTCTATACTTTTGTATGATGAGAGAGAAGGGATAGTGAGGTGGGAGGGCAGCTTTTTCCCTTTTATTTTTCTAAATCGAATTTTTGAAATGAAATATCTTGAGAACCGTTTATCCAAATTACGAACCGTTTTCACTTTTGAGCTCCTCGCGTCGAGATCTTCAAAACTAGATCCCATGTTGATAGGTTTCGACGAACTTTTTTTTGTACAACCGGTTATGTATAGTTGTACAACTTGTGTCTGTGTAATTGTACAATCTGTGTTTGTACAAACTGTGTTTGCGTAGTTGTACAACCCGTGTTTGTACAACCTGTGTCTGTTTAGTTGTACAACTTATGTCTGTACAACCTATGTCTGTCTAGTTGTACAACTTGTGTCTGTACAACCCGTGTCTATCTGGTTGTACAACTTGTGTCTGTATAGTTGTACAACATATGTTTGTACAAACTGTGTCTGTCTAGTTGTACAACTTGTGTCTGTACAACCTATGTCTGTCTAGTTGTACAACATGTGTCTGTACAACCCGTGTCTGTCTGGTTGTACAACTTGTGTCTGTACGACGTACTTTGTACTACTAATAATTTATACTTTGTAGTCATGTATTGTGTACACTCAGGTCTACCGTGCTGGCTCCTTGCACGACCTCATAGGGGGCTGATCATACACGTTCCGCGCACCGGAGACTTCGTACGCTTGTCGTACGTGATCGTACGCGCCGCGCGCTGGTATGCTCTTCGGTGGCAGTATTAAAATTTGATTTCGCTTCTTTCCTCAGCATGTTTGCTAGGTTGACACGTGGTGTCCTCTACGCGCGTTGGTGACCTTTGAAAAGGTCTCGAAAGGTCTCCCTTTTCTTAGTGGCACCCTTTATTATACCATCATAGCGAGTTGCCCAGTGTATTGCAAGAGCCCAACAGTACAGAAATCGGTTCTCATCGTGCCGGCAGACGGTAGTGGACGAGCGACCCCCTCTTCCCGGCGGCGGCGACGACGACGGCGATAGGAAGGGCGACATGAGCGTGTTCGGTGGTGACAGCTGGGCACGTGAACCGCAGCAGCACAAGCGCCGCGTGGACGACCTCATGCTCCCTACCGCGGCCACCTCCTCCTCATCCTCCCCTCCTTCCGCATCCGGTTCCTTCAAGAGGCTCTCAAGTGGCAAATTCACCTGCCTCGTCTGCCCCCACCGCCCTATCCTCGACTCCTCTCTCATGCTCTCGGTAAGCCACCCCCTCCACCAGTTGGTCCCTCGGAATTCTCCTGAGTAATTCCCCGTGGCTGATTTTGTTTAGCTTGTAGATGTCCCACGTTTTAGGGTTTCCTGTGCTTGTAACCCATGCGTTAGTGAAAGTTGCCTTGTGCGTGGTCATATGTCTTCCATTCGCAACCAAAAAAAGTCTTCCATAAGCATAACTGCATAAGTTGGTATTTGGGTAATCGCGCCACGACATTATGTCACACATACAACTGTTTAGAAAAGAGTTTAGATTGATTTCGGACTTTGGTGGCCGTATGCCACTATGGCACCACGAGTGACCTCTTCAGTGTAAGATGAAACGATTAGTGATGTAAAGTTATTATCAGTGGCGATGCTAGGACCAGTTGTTGTTATGTTATGTCAATGCTTTATAATGACTTAAAACATATTTAGAGATTTATATCTAAAATAGAAATAATTTAGCGACTTTTGGCAAAGCTGTGATATTTTGACATCACAGCATTGTGTGTAGTACCACCACTTGTTATTGTGTTGTGCTACGCGGCTCTTTTCTGCCTCATTGAATTTTATGTGTGGAAATTATTGTCGCGTCTTTGCATCAATAATAAACCCAGCCTAAATGGACCGTGTAAAATCTTCTTTATGAAGCATTCGTGGAATTTCATGCTATGTGAGTCATAGGTGCAATTTCGGGTGTTGTCGTTCTAAGATATAATTATTTGGTCAAATAGATATAGATTTGTAGAGCACAATAACTTATTTTGAAAGAAAGAACTAAGGGACAAGCCGGTCCTTGGATTTACATTTTTTCTTCTCTGTGTTCCTTAGAGAGTATATTTTGAGACTAGAAACCTAGGAGCAGTATGCACCTCTTTTCTAGTTCATCTTGTCAAATGACGTGAATTGTTACCACGTGTTATTTGATTTCCATTGTGTTGTGAATGAATAGATGCACATTAAAGGTTCACGGCACACTGCAGCAGAGTCGGCACTAAGGGAGAAAGAATTATCAAGGCAGCAAGAGATAAACAAGAGATTGGCCCTTTCTTCAGTAGCTTCCGTTTCAAAGTACAGTAGTAGTCAACATCCTAATGTTAGGGCTGGTGATATGAAAGAGAAGTCATTAACTGAGCAGACTCGGAGGGCTATTTTGGAAGCACAATCAACTAGGTTCAACAACTTCAGTGCCACCAAGGAATCTCATGATATGAAGAGGACGGGAAATGCTTTGTACCGTTGTTCCCAGGTTACTCCTTGTATTCCATTTGAAAAAATCATTGGAAATACTGGGTCTGTTGAATCTACAAATATTGGAGTAGGGCCCTTTACTTGCCATGAAACACCAAGCAAGGTGCTTTCAGACTCGCCAGTAGATATTGAAAAAAGGCAAGAGCAAGAACTCAGGTTCACTGCTTCAGGTTGGAAACGGGACTGCCATGGAAAATGGTACAGGAGATGAAAATGTGAGTATTGGTACTTTCTTTCGTTAAGTTATTGTTACAACACAATATATACAAAACTGATTCTATTGCTGCTGTAGTGTTCACTATTGGTTAGGCACAATTTGAAGTTGATTTTATCACTGAGGGAGGCATTCTGCTAAGCTTGTTTACACTTCAAGGCTGAAACCTTGTAGTGTGCATCACACTGTCAGGTAGTGTACGTCAGTCATCACACTGTCATGGCTGGCAGTTAAAGGGGTACAAGTAGACATAATACATGATTTGTTCGATATACGTGGTTTGTTCGACCCGAGTCCATGCAGAAAATTGTTTTTTCCCTTCTGTGTACGATCCATGTGTGTTGTACACATCATCATATATATTAAAACGCCATTGCTGGATGACAGGTCGAGTTCGACTCGGATGAAGATGATCCTAACATCTGCCTCGGTTAGGCGTACAGGAAGACATTCTGGATGCTTCAGAAACATCTAATTGTCATTTCAATGCTAGATGAAAGCCAATCAAGCCCCTGAAAGACTGGCACACATCCATGGCGTCAACCAACATGATTTCCCGGATCATGGCTATTAACTGCAATACCAGATTCAAGTTAAGGTGTGCCATTGCTGTTATATTCTCCTTTACATACCATTATTGGCGTAAAACGAAACAAGAGCTGTGATATGTAGTGGGCTCACTGAACGGAATAATTGTTTTGTTTGAAGGACCAGAACTTGTGCAAGGATACTCCAGAAACGAAGTGTCCACCATAGATCAGGGAATATTCAAATTCGAAGATGCCCCATGTATCTGCTGTCATCCTATGTAAAATTACTACTGAATGTATCATTTTTATCATTATTTTTATTTTTTTGGAGCTTCTATCAAGAAGTCTTATCCCAGTAGTTGTGCTTACTATTTGATTTGGGAAGCCTGCTGGCACCTCTTCAGGTTATATTACCGAAAACACCATGCATCCTAATCCACAGCATCAAGAAAGAAAAGTAAACCAAACATCTGCTGTGCCTGCTACATGCTAAACTATTAGATTTATAAAACTGGACTTAACCATTTAAGTAATCTCCAATATACTTGTTTTTCTTGTACTCAACAGCCAGGCTAAAGATCTCAAATTTATTTCTTGGTGAACATCGATTATGTTCAAAGAAGTCGATGAAAACCGCACACATCTTGTTAAGTTTGGTCATTACCACCGATCACAGCCCTTATTTATCCTTCATCTGTTTTATTCTGTTCTTGTTGAGTCTTGATGGTCTCGTGGAGATAATGTTAACAAACAGAGAACTACTGCTAGGGTGTGTATGTTTACATTTTATTAGCTGTAATGTATTACTTCTGAACTTAATCTAATCCATGTTTTGGGCCAGCTTTTATGGAGTAGCTCTGAAGACATGCATGCAAAGACCATGAGACAAGGAATTTGTTGCTTGTGTCCTTGAATCCTGGCCGGCTGTCCTTCCTGGTCTATGATTCCTGTGGAAAAACTATTCAATGTTATAAACTCAGAAGTATAATTTTATTTACAAAGATATCCAATATCTGCAATGTTTTTGTTACCATATCAGGTTTGACCTCTGAATCCAGGATGTTAGGCAACACTGGAATAACTAAAAAACTCACTTTTTTCTATTTATTTCTTTTAGTGAAATTACAACTTTTATTCCCTGGTGACCAAATACCGGTAATATACAAGGACACATGTGATAAATATGCAGAAAACAATTCATACAACATGGAAAATATACAAGCTATACATGAAACATAAGATGACACTACCCCAAAAACTCATAGTGGATACACAACACTTAGTTTGAAGAGATAAAATCCATGTTGGGCTCTAGTCTGGACCTTCATGAAGAAATCTGCAACCTGTAATTGGGTTAGCATTTTCTTATAATATAGTGGTAAGAGCCAAGCATTGAGGAATGGGCGCTTCGGCAGAAGCACACCCGGCAAAATAAAAAAAAAGCTAAAACAAATACGCCCTCCAATATAAAATGTAGGGAGTAATATGTTAAGAACAAGTTGGCCTTTATCCATCTTCTCACTTTTGTATTAGTATCAATCCCTACAGTTGAGCCAGTCTTGTTGCTTCTTCCTTGAGATATGCAGACATGTCTATATAACAAGTTTCTTCCTTGTAAATCCTTTCCCACATTTTGTTCTTCACTTTTGCAGAGCTTGGCTCGGCTTACCAAACTCCAAAAATGGCAAGTACCACTTCAGCAGAAGGTGCACGTCAGAATTCCCCTGACAAGAAAAAGCTGATCACGGTCCTGAGCATCGATGGTGGCGGTATCAGAGGGATCATTCCGGCCACCAGCCTCGCCTTCCTTAGGGAGACATTCTGGTCAACTATTTGGGGGGTGGGGGGCTAATGGGTAAAATAGAGGGTCTTTTAAGCCAAAAATAGACAAATATGATGAGTTTTAGGTAAAAAAAATCTTAGGCTAGGGGGGCGGTGCCCCCCCAAAGCTACACGTAGCTCCACCACTGCTGACGAATGTGGTCATCCCGACCTTCGAAATCGCATACCTACAACCCACGATTTTCTCGACCTTCCAGGTACCACCTTGTAAACCGATCACCTACACCTTACGATCATAAAAAGAAAACCATGGTAAAAAAGAAGAAGATATAACCTGTTCCTGTATAGGGTGCTACATATATAGTACTCCAGGTCATAATGTTCGATAGTGTCATAACTAACGTAATGCCAACAAAAGGTTCATGTTTTTATCAGAAAGTCAGTTTGTAAAAAGTTTTCTCCCAAAAAAACTTCTAATCAACTTTATGCGACAATTAGTTGAAGCACCATCCTGTGAAAAACGCGCTCCCGTCCTACATCGTGATCAGCACCTCTGCGGTACCGACCTTTTCCCGGCAAACTACTTTGAGAGCAAAGACGATAAAGGCGACACGAGGTCCTTCAACCTCATTGACGGCGGCCTCGCTGCCAACAACCCTGTAAGCTAGCGCCTCACTGCCACATTGCACCATCGCACAACTTCATCAGTCATAGATCTCACTTCATCAGTCATAGGTCCTTCAACCTCATTGACGGCGGCCTCGCTGCCAACAACCCTGTAAGCTAGCGCCTCACTGCCACATTGCACCATCGCACAACTTCATCAGTCATAGATCTCACTGCATACACCTTGCTGCAAACTCGGCATATTTGTACATGGGTGTCTGCAGACACTATGCACGATGAGCCAAGTGTCGCAAGACATTGATACATCTCAAACGTATCTATAATTTTTGGTTGTTTCATGCATATTATATATCATTGCCACTTGCTTTTATATCATTTTGGCATATTTTTATGGAACTAACCTATTAACAAGATGCCCAGTGCCAGTTCCTATTTTTGCTGTCTTTTTGTTTCAGAAAAGCTAGTCGGGGGATTTTCTCGGAATAAGCCGCAAATTTACATGAATTATTTTTACGAAGAAACAAAGACGGAGCCACGAGGGTGCCTGTAGGGGGGCTCCACAGCCTCCAGATGACCCCCAGGCGCGGCCCAGCCCTGGGCATGCCTGGGCCTCACCTGGTCGCCTCGTGAAGCTTCCGACGCCGCCCTTTCGCCTATAAATTGTATTCCTCCCGAAAACCCTCAGGACCTGATAAGAAATCCACGAAAAGTTCCGTAGCCGCCGTCGTCGCCAACCCTAGATCGGGAGGGTTCTGAAGCTCTTCTTGGCACCCTGCCGGAGGGGGGGGATCATCACCGAAGGCATCTACACCACCATGCCTGCCTCCGGAGTGATGCGTGAGTAGTTCGCCATGGGACTACGGTTCCATGGCAGTAGCTAGATGGTTATCTCTTCTCCTTTGTGCTCCATTTAGATCTTATGAGCTTGACTACATGATTAAGATCATCTTTATGTAATACTATGAGTTGTGTTTGCGGGGATCCGATGAATTATGGAGTTTTGACATTATGGTTGATGACGTAGAACGCACGTTCGCTGGGAAACCCCAAAAGGAAGGTATGATGTAGTCAGCAGCAAAGTTTTCCCTTGATTACAAAACCAAGGTTGTCAGATCCAGTAGGAATTGGAAGAGCTTCAGAAAGGTGTCAGCGGCGCCGTTACCCCATCACTGACATGGACCTGCACATACACAATCAAAGTACTTTGCCCCAACGAAACAGGAAGGTTGTCAATCTCCCCGGCTTGCTGAATACAAATGATTAAACGTATGGTGTAGAATATGATGATGAACACAAAAGTAGCAGCAGGAAATAACGTAGAGCATGGTGAAAACGGTGCTTGTATCAGTGTGGAATAAAGGACCGGGGTCCACAGTTCACTGCTGGTGTCTCTCCATAAGACAAATAAACATACATGTTGGGTGAACGAATTACAGCTAGGCAATTGACAAATTGCAAACGCATGACAATGCAATATATGACAAGCACATGTTTATCATTATATCAATTGTGCATTACAACAATATACATAGACCGCTTACTAGCTGCATCTATGACTCATAATCCAGTCACAAGATAGCTTCCGGGTCTCCCATGAGTATTAAGTTGCAAGCAACATATTATAGCATTAAGTAAAGTGTGTAATGTAAACAAACGCATTAGACTTAACAGCAGTACCCTGATGCACCTAAAATGCATCTACTTTTCCAAGCACTTTGGTTCATAATTTGCTCCGGAATCTTCCCATAATTGAATAAAACTGCTGAATCTGACGCTGTTTTTAGCAAAGTCTCTTTTCTGGTTGTTTTTGCAGGAAATTAAATCGAAGAAAAATACCACGTCAATTTTTATGGAAAAGAAGGGCATCGTGCAAAAGATGGACACGAGGAAGCGTCCGAGGGCCAAAAGAGTGGGCCCCACGCGGCCAGATTCCTTGGCCGCGTGGGCCCACCCATCTGGAGCCTCGGGCACCGCCTCTCCTTCGGCTTTCGCGTACCCCCTCATATATACAAAAAGTGGCTGCCTAGAAGGAGAGGAGCTTTCGCGAAACAGAGCGCCGCCGCCACCACGATCTTCGTTTTCGGAGACAGATTGATCCAGGATTTCTCCCCCGGAGGAGGGATCCGGAGGCCGTCTTCACCGCCATCTTCACCGCCTTCATCTCCATCGACCATGAGCTCCCTCACCATCACCATGTGTGAGTAGTCCACTGTAGGCATATGAGGTGGATGGGGATTGGATGAGATTGATCATGTAATGATACCCGTTGTCCGAGATCTTAGGGGTTTATCTTGAGGATATTTTTGTATTGTGTTGATGCACTTATGCTATGTTTAATGCTTGCTACTAGGGCCCGAGTGGCATGATTTCAGTACTGAACTTATTTTGCCCCATCATATATTTGAGTTTGGTATTTATCTGCAAAGTGTATCACCTGCTATTATGTTGAACCTGCGAACCCTAAAAGTGACATATAGGGAAAACAAGGGGGAGATGTTTTAGTTTGAGGATTCTATGTGTTCATGAAGTGTTAATGCGTTGTTCCGGGCTATTCGAAAGGGTAGACCTTAATTACCTGTAGTTCCAAGTTGGCCCCGGTGAAATGGGCAGGTAGGACAATAGATGTTGTGCAAATTCTCTTGGTTAGTACGCACAACTATTTACGGAACACATACCTACATATATCGGAGTTAGAGATAAGTCCCATTGCTATTTGTATCTTATTATATGATCAATCTTATTCATGCAACACCCCGCTATCACCTCATGCCTACGTTTTAAATCTCTGAGTTACACTTTCACTTTTCCGGTGAAAACTGGGAAACCCTTGTTTACTACTGCTGTTTTATTTTGCTTGCTTGAATCATCCTACTGCCATAACTATCACTGCTGCAAGTTTATTGATATACAGGTGTGGTTGAGAGTGACGCCTCAATTGCTAAAGTCTTATTGGTATTCTTGTGTTCCCCTTGAGTCGAACTATAAATTTGGGTAATACTTCCCAACGAAGATTTCAACGATCCCCTATACTTGTGGGCATCAAGACATTTTCTGGCGCCGTTGCCGGGGAACCTAGCTTTATTGGTAAGACAACTTGTTATCATTTATTTGCTGCACTTGCTTGTTCCCAACTATGGGAAAGGAAAAGAATACTCCGAAGGAAGTAAGGCCTTCAACTACTCGTAGAGGTACTGATTTGCCAAGTAGGCCAAACTTTTCACCTAATGTTGCTTCTGCTATTATTGCTAAGAAGAAAGAAAAAGCTTTATCTAGTTCACCATTGTCTAAGATGTCTACTAGTATTGAAAATAATTTAATATGTGGTAGCGTAGACAAAGAAGTGACACCTGAAACATCTGAGATAACTGAAACACCTGAATCTGCTATTGTTGAAAATGTGGAGTCTGAGTTGGAAGATATTGAATATTGTGATGATGAACATGAAACTTCTTCTGAGGAAGAAGATGCATTTACTATGGCTTTTATGGATTCGAATTATGATAAATTGGATAAACTTGATAGCTATAAAAATTCTCCTCTTGATGATTATTTCCCTGTTACTAAGAAAATGAATGCTCCAGCTATTAAAATTAAAGATAAAGATTATGAGTTTAGTGTTGATCCTGAAATAATTGAAAAAGCTGAGAAGTTTAAGTTTTATGGGAGAGATGATGAGTTTCCTTTTGAACACATTGCTGTTTTGCATGATTTATCTGTGCTATTTGGTAAAGATGAAATCCACCAACGCTATTATTTCTTAAAGTTGTTTCCTTTTACCTTGGGAGGAAATGCTAAAACTTGGTATAATCATTTAGAACCTGGATCTATTACTAGTAAAGAGGAATGCTTGCAGCTATTCTATAATAAATATTTCCCTTCAGATAAGATCCATGGTTTAACTATTGAGATTAGCAACTTTTCACAGAAAGAGAAGGAGGATCTACCCCAAGCTTGGGGGAGGTACAGTAAGATGGTTAGGAAATGTCCTACCCATGGCTTCAAGAGTAATGAAATACTTGATATATTTTACAATGGACTAACTGAAAACACTAGAGGCTATCTTGATAGTATTGCAGGTAATGTTTTCAGGGAAAGGACCGTTGATGAAGCAACTGAGTTATTGGAGACTATCTCTAGAAATTATGAAGATTGGAATATTGAAGAGATAGATGGAAAAGAGATATTTCCAGAGAAGAAAGGAGGCATTCTTAAGTTAAACAAAGAGACAATGAAAGAAGCTTCCAAGGCTATTAAAGAGAAGGGAATTAAAACCTCTCATCTCAAGGAATTATCTGAAATGGGTGTTAAACTTCCTATTGATCAACCATGTTTTCCAATCCAAGTCAATGCTATTAGCTCTATGGAAGGTAATGAAAAGGTAACACCTCCTATTGATGTATCATACGTTAATGATTTTGCTTATCATAACAATCCTGAGGAGCATGTATTAGAATGAGTATTATGGAAAACTCTCATAAAATTAAATTTCTTCGTGAAAATTTAAATGCTAGTGTGGGAGAGGTTAGAAGAATTATTAAACATTGTGAGATGATGAATAATCAAGTTGAACAAATGGTTTCTCTTCAAAATCAATTGTATGCAAATCTTATTGAGAAGAAACAGGTTTGTGGAGTTAATACTAGAGGTGGTGCAAGTACTCAGGATCCTGACTATCCTGAAGACCATCCCAAGAGGAAAGAGCAAGAGGCTCTCAAGAAGAAATCTTCTGCAGGAAAATCTCCCAATGAAAACGAAGATATTGATGATCTCAAGAACAAGATAAGGATATTTCTATTTCTGATGCTGAGACTGAAGATGATAATAATGAAGAAGAGGAATCATCTCCACCTGAAGAAGAACAACATGAAGCTGAAAATATTGAAGAACCTGAACCTCCTGAAAAAGAAGACCCTCAACCATCTATTGAGAAGAATAAAAAGAAGAAGCATCCAAATCAAAAAAGGTAAAGAGAGGGATCCATGGGTACAAAGACCCATACCATATCCCCAAGAGGTAATGAAATCTTTGGATGATGCTAGGTTTGAGAAATTTCTTGAGTTGATTAAAACTTTATGTTTGCAAATTCCTCTTGTTGATGCTATTAAAATTCCTCCATATTCAAAATATATGAAAGATATTGTCACTAATAAAAGGAAGATACCTACTGATGCAATTACTGCTATGCTTGCTAATTATTCATTTGAGGGGAAATTGCCTGAAAAGCGTGGAGATCCTGGTATTCCAACTATTCCTTGTCATATTAAAGAAACTTATGTGAAATATGCATTATGTGATTTAGGAGCTGGTGTTAGTGTTATGCCTTTTTCTTTATATAAGAAACTTAACCTGAATAAATTGGTTCCAACTGAAGTTTCATTGCAAATGGCTGATAAATCAACTGCTGTGCCTATAGGTATATGTGAGGATGTTCCTATCTCTATAGCTAATGTGTTAATTCCTACAGACTTTGTTATATTAGAAATGCCTGAGGATGATAATCTATCTATTATTCTTGGAAGACCCTTTTTAAACACTGCAGGAGCTGTGATAAATTGCACTGAGAGCAAAGTGACATTTAATGTCAAAGGAAATGAGCATACTATCTATTTTCCCAAGAAGAATCCTGTTACAATGATAAACAAGAGTGTGAATTCTATTCAAAGAAATACTATTATGATTGGAAGCTTTGAAATTGCACTACCACCTCCTGCACCAAAGTATGCTACCTTGATGATTGGAACTATTCCAATCAAATATGAGGTATCTTGAATTTCTTCTTTATATATAAAATAAGAATCATGTATTATATCTTTTACATATTATTAATGAGACTTGATCAACCTCATTACTAATGTGGAAATGATGAAAACTTGATTCCCATAAAAATTTGTATTGCATTTTAATTTTATTTATCCTAGAGTTTTGGAGTATATGCATAATCATAATTATTTCAGAGTTCAGAAATTCCAGAAAAATTTGGAGGTAAGTTATTTTACCAGAGGGACCAACAGCTGAAAGTGGGACACCAGGAGGCCACCAGGGACCAAAAGAGGGTGTCCCACGCGGCCAGATTCCTTGGCCGCGTGGGACCCACTAACTTTGGCCCCAGGTGGAGTTGGGTGAGTGCCCTGTGCCCATCTCCTTCCCCTCGACAGAAAACCAGCTCCAGGTATTTTTCCCAAATTTTCCCGAGCTCCTTCTTCCTGCTATCCTTGGATCTCCAAGTTTAGGGCAGATTTTTCAAATCTGTTTGGTGGGATTGCTCCTTGGTATGTGACTCCTCCACCCATCCAATTACCTTTTGTTCTTATGCTTTATGTATGAAGTATTTTGCTGCACTAGGTGTCACCTAATATGCTTGAGAAATCCATGGATTTAAGTTTTCTAGTTGATATTGATGCATGATATTGATGTGGAGACTAGTTATGGATGGCTCAATGTTGTTTTAGAGTGTTACATCTTAATTTTTGTTGGATATTATTTTTGGACAGCAAGGTTTCATCATGAACAAAGGTAAAGGATTGTTTGGGATGACTTCGAGACCAAGGAGAAGATCATCTAGAGTTTCCGAGAATTATGATGACAACCACCTTTGGGAGGATGGTGCGGTATATGCAGGGGAGAGGCTTCGGATTCATGCAACAAAATGGCAAGACCCCGTGGTTCTTGATCATTGGGGGATAAAGGAGGACTTCAACGCCTTCGCCGCTGCAGCTGGCTTACTCGAGTTCTCCCTTCATCCACGGAACACATACGAGGAACTCTCGCGAGAATTCCTCTCCACATTCCGGTTCGAGGGCCCCGAAAACTACAAACACAGTAAGAAAAGTAAGCCACCGTCTCCCACCTTTGTCATTAAATTTACTATGAGGGGGCAGCGCTTGGTTATGTCATTAGATGAGTTCTGCAAAGCTATTCGCGTAGAGAACACGGGTAGTTGGGAGGAGACCCATGCTGATTCTAACCAAGAACTTGTTGCTTTTTGGCGTAGTATTTCTGTGAACATTCCTGATAGACTTAATAGGGGTAAATTCACTTGCATACAACACCCCGGTTTGAGATACTTTGCCTTGTTCCTTGCAAGAGGATTTATTGCTAGAGATAACACTTCTGCTTGCACTGGACCCATGATTTATTTACTTAAATGTGCAAAAGAGAACATACCGTGTGAGTATAACTTGGGAGTAATTCTTGCTAGGTCCTTGCACTTGGCTGTGAGGAGGAATAATACTGATTGCACTCCTATTTATGCTGGTGCCATTGCTACTTTAGTATTGAGCACATTAAGGAAGAGAGAGGTTTTGATAATAACATGGGTAGCCTAGTGAGAGAGTCTAATTTACTTGATTTTACTTTGACTTCTCGCATGGAAATGAGTGAGAGGCATGAGGATCATTATATGTATAGCTATAAGAGTTCTAATGGACAAAATGTGTCCATTAGGCTCCCTCGTGCTGACCTTTTTGACAGGACTACCGGGAAGTGGACCGTGGAGGAGGTGCAACCTCAAGAGGAGCCCCAATATCCAGGAATGCAAGGCCACCAATATGGTTACTTCCCTGGAGATGGAAGTGGTGGGTACGATTACCATCCGGGATACTAGCTTGATCGCAAGCTTGGGGGAGTACTTCTCTCCCTTTCCATTCGTTGTTTTATATCACTTTTATCTTGTTATGTTTTAGTTTCTTGTTCTGAAAATCACAAAAACACAAAAAGATTTTATTTGTTTCTTTTGCTTATTTACTTCTGGTCATTTACTTTATGCATCTAAAAACTAAAAAGAACAAAAATATTTTCGTTTTCTTGAATCCAAAGTAAAAACGGAGGTGCAGGAATTGCTGAAATCTGCTCACTGTTTATTTTTCATTTTTTTCTGTAACTCCGAATGAGCTAAATTTTAACCACTACTGCAACTTTTCATAACCTATGCACCCGTAAAATATGAGATTATTCTGAGGTGTTTAGGTAGGGCAAAAACAGTTCTGTATGCAGTAACGTTTTATGGCAGATTTGAGTTTTTATTGCGCAGTTCAAGTTGGGAGAGGAGAACAACGATGATGAGTTGATGTGCATGAAGTGGATGAAAGGTATGACACCTTTGCCGTGCTTATGTGGACTTTTTAATAACAGCAAGTGCGCACATCATAGTTTCTTTAACATCTAGGGAAGTGGTAGCAAATGTTTATCTTCTCCGTGTTCTAGTATGTTATATGATGATGCAAGTGAGATATTATTTAGTGACAACACTTGGCTGTGGATTGAGTAACTGTGGCTCTAAACAAAGGTCTACGCATCCCATTGTGCTTGCTAAACTTGCCAACCAAAGAGAAAGTAAAGAGTTTTTCAAATGTTAAACATGAAGTCATATGCTTGACAAGCTTAGGGTTGGGAGTTAACTTATATGTGCTGACACATAGAAAGCTTTCAACATTGCACTAAATTACATTTAGTTGATATCATGTACTTTTGTTTATGGATGCTTATCATGGTGCCAAATAAATGCGGAAACTTAGTAAGTTTGAGGAGTGGGTATAAATGGCTAGAGAGACGCCTGGGCCGCCAACCTAAGCCATGCATCATTCATGGTGGAAATTTACAGCGTACCAAAGTGAACATTCAGTGATGCACTTCATAATAAAAAGCTACACAAATAGTAAATAAAAGAGTGCTGAGATTGTTCATTGTCTGTTTGTCTTGTCGTTTTGACATGGGCTTGTTCCATGTCCTGGGACAAGAGGTACCCCAGTTGACGCTCTTGATGACGCTATTATTACTTGCAATGACTTAGAAACTTAAACTTGCTTTGTAGCCCGAGTTGAGTAACACCGTGGTGTAGGTACTCGTATTCACGGGGCATGAGGCTCTCAACCATTAGTTGGTCAAGCATATGAGTCATAATAGGGAACACCAAATGGATTGATAAAACTGAGAGCAAGGTTGTAAGCACAATGAGTTCACTAGTCAATAAAAGAAAAATCGAAAGATCTCAAAAATCTTGACATGATTCAATCAAAAGCGATGCAAGAACCTTTGTCTATTTCTACAGTTGGGCAAACTCATCCAAGTGCTGACACTTCATGTTATTTCTCTTGCAACAAATATAAATGCTTTAACACTGATTAGATGCACCTTTGCTAGCATTTTGTTATTTGTTATGGAAGTTATGTTTTGAATACTTGTTGGTATTAAACGGTGTTACATATGCAATGCAAAGTTCTTGTCAAAGTCTTTTTATCGCTTCTGCACTATGTTTGAGTTGTTCGAGGACAAACAACGAGCTAAGCTTGGGGGAGTTGATGCACCTAAAATGCATCTACTTTTCCAAGCACTTTGCTTCATAATTTGCTCCGGAATCTTCCCATATTGAATAAAACTGCTGAATCTGACGTGTTTTTAGCAAAGTCTCTTTTCTGGTTGTTTTTGCAGGAAATTAAATCGGAGAAAAATACCACGTCAATTTTTATGGAAAAGAAGGGCATCGTGCAAAAGATGGACACGAGGAAGCGTCCGAGGGCCAAAAGAGTGGGCCCCACGTGGCCAGATTCCTTGGCCGCGTGGGCCCACCCATCTGGAGCCTCGGGCACCGCCTCTCCTTCGGCTTTCGCGTACCCCCTCATATATACGAAAAAGTGGCTGACCTAGGAGAGAGGAGCTTTCGCGAAACAGAGCGCCGCCGCCACCACGATCTTCGTTTTCGGAGACAGATTGATCCAGGATTTCTCCCCGGAGGAGGGATCCGGAGGCCTTCACCGCCATCTTCACCGACTTCATCTCCTTCGACCATGAGCTCCTCACCATCACCATGTGTGAGTAGTCCACTGTAGGCATATGAGGTGGATGGGATTGGATGAGATTGATCATGTAATGATACCCGTTGTCCGAGATCTTAGGGGTTTATCTTGAGGATATTTTTGTATTGTGTTGATGCACTTATGCTATGTTTAATGCTTGCTACTAGGGCCCGAGTGGCATGATTTCAGTACTGAACTTATTTTGCCCCATCATATATTTGAGTTTGGTATTTATCTGCAAAGTGTATCACCTGCTATTATGTTGAACCTGCGAACCCTAAAAGTGACATATAGGGAAAACAAGGGGGAGATGTTTTAGTTTGAGGATTCTATGTGTTCATGAAGTGTTAATGCGTTGTTCCGGGCTATTCGAAAGGGTAGACCTTAATTACCTGTAGTTCCAAGTTGGCCCCGGTGAAATGGGCAGGTAGGACAATAGATGTTGTGCAAATTCTTTGGTTAGTACGCACAACTATTTACGGAACACATACCTACATATATCGGAGTTAGAGATAAGTCCCATTGCTATTTGTATCTTATTATATGATCAATCTTATTCATGCAACACCCCGCTATCACCTCATGCCTACGTTTTAAATCTCTGTGTACACTTTCACTTTTCCGGTGAAAACTGGGAAACCCTTGTTTACTACTGCTGTTTTATTTTGCTTGCTTGAATCATCCTACTGCCATAATATCTCTGCTGCAAGTTTATTGATATACAGGTGTGGTTGAGAGTGACGCCTCAATTGCTAAAGTCTTATTGGTATTCTTGTGTTCCCCTTGAGTCGAACAATAAATTTGGGTAATACTTCCCAACGAAGATTTCAACGATCCCCTATACTTGTGGGCATCATACCCTTAAGCTAAGCATCGGTTATTTTATCCCTAGTGGCAACACCACATCTACAGCCTTAGTTGTTTCTGTCTATCAAGCCCATGCTTCTAGAGGCATGAACCCACTATCTAGCATAAATACCCTCTCTTGAAGTCATTAGCATCTACTTGGCCAAAGCATCTACTAACAACGGAGAGCATGCATGGAGATGTAGAGCCCTTCGGTGATGATTTCCCCTCCGGCAAGGTGCCGGGAAGAACTGCAAAAACCCTCCCAAACTAGGGTTGAAGACGACGGCGGCCTCAGAACTTTTCGTGGATTTCTGCTCGGGTATCTAGGGTTTCCCGATTAGATGCAATTTATAGGCGAAAGGGCGGCGTCGGTGGCCAGCCGAGGTGGGGCGGCGGCCTAGGTGCGCGACCCCACCCAGGGCCGCGCCGTGGGTCCACCGGCCTGCCTGGTGTGGCCCCTGGCTCCGTCCTCCTGGCTGCTGCTCCGTCTCGGTCCAGAAATAAATCAGTTAAATTGGCGTCCGATTCCTAGAATATTTCCAGAATAGATTTTCTGAAACAAAAGACAGTAGAAAACATGAACTGGCACTGTGGCATCTTGTTAATAGGTTAGTCCCAGAAAATGCATAAAAATGATATAAAGTGTAAGATAAACATGTGGTAATCAATATATAATAGGCATGGAACATCAAAAATCATAGATACGTTTTGGACGTATGAATGGTTCAGTTTATCTATGATATGTTTTATTTATGATCTTGCATGCTCTCCGATGCTTGTGTATGCTTTGGACGAAGTAATTACTTGTGTCATTAGAGAGGGTATTTATGCTAGATAGTGGGTTCATGCCTCTCTTGTTCGAGGTCGAGTTGACAGAAACAATTAAAACTTGAGATGCGGTATTGCTACTAGGGATAAAACAGCGGTGTTTATTGCTTTATGTTGTACTCATTGCTTGCATTACGCACCTTGCTTATTGCAATTATCCGTTGCTTGCAACTTAATACTTTCGGGTGACATGCTGGATAGCGATCCCGGGGTGGATTATTAATCATAGTGTAACATCCCAATATTTTGGAATGTTTAAAAATCACTAAAATTTGAAACTTTTGTTTTTATTAAAAGAAAACATTAAAATTATAATACAAACCAAATATAGAAAACATTTGGCATCTTCAAAAAGCTTAATAGTTTAATTCCAAATAATCTTTAATTCAAAATTGAAGTTTAGTTTTAAATTCCTTTATCCAAAGTATTTCATAAACCCCAATGTATTTGGCAAGGTGATTTAAAATTGTTCAAAAATACCTTCATCTCATAAAATGATGTATTCCAATTAGTAGATTAAGAATATTTAACTTTAGCTATTTAATAAACCATGCAATAATATTTACAAAAGTATTTTAGATTATTTAAAGCATGTTCTATTTTCAAAATTGGTTTTGATTCAATTATATCATTTGAAAAACAAATAAGTTTAAAATCACTTATTTTCAATATCTACATTTGTGGTACCTTATTTGAATTTATCAAACCACAAATGTTTTTATTAAAACCCTATTTTAAAATTTGACATAAAGTGTCAATTAAACAAATATGCAATATTTTTAAATTCCAATTTTAAATGTTTGTAAAAGTGTGCTTAAATATTTTAAATGATAGATATTAATTTTACAAATCTGTAGAAACAAGTTTGAAGTATTTTGGATTTTTAAAACTTAAGATATAAAAGAAAAACAGAAATAGGAAAGGAGAAGAACAACAAAAAAAAGAACATGCCGCCTGCCCGAGCGAGCCAACCGGCCCAGCCCATCTTCTCCAGCGTGCACAGTAGCTCAGCCCAGCAACAGCCCGCCCCGGCCCTTCTCTCTCTGCCTCTCTCTGACGTGTGGACCCCACCTGTCAGGGTCACATCAGCGTCTTCAACCTCGCCCCCAAATCACGCGCGACAATGGCAATAAACCACCGGCGGTTTCCTTCTTCATTTCGTGCGATTAAGGACCGGAATCAACGCTCCTCCCTGCCCTACTAAAAGTCCTCCTTGCCCTCTCCATTTTCCCCCTCCACCCTCTCCAAATAGTGCCCCCAGGCTGGAGTATTCGCTCGCTGGATTCCGCTCGGCCGCCGCCGCATTTCTTCAAATCTCGGCGACACCACAGGCCCCCGACGCTCCTTTTTGGTCACTTTCTCCTCCCATTGTCTAGGCGTATCTTCTCATACGTTCCTCGATTTTTTTTCTTCGCAACAAATCGACCGGAGCGTAACCACCCGAGCTCGCCGGAGCTACTGCCACGGGATCTGCACGCCGCCGACGACTGGAGCCTCCCGAGGAACCACCGTGGACGCCATCGAGCTCGTGATGGACCCCCGCGTCTTCTGGACAAGTTTCCGTGACCGGACGACCACGGGAATGCCGGCGCCATCAACCACCACACGCTAGCGCCGTCGTCTTCGTGTTTTCCGGCGACCTAGCGCCGTCCCGGTGAGCTCCTCTCTCGCTTTCACTCCTGGCCGTCCGATCCGATTTAGACGATCTAGATTAGATCTAAGGCGAAGGGGTATCAGTGCATCTCGTGTGTTTGTTTTATGTTAGATCTACGGCTCCTGTTAATTCCAGATCCAGTCAATCACAGGGCGCCACGTGGACCAGCCTTTTCTGGTTTTTATTCCGAATAGAATTAGAATGGCAGATTTGCAGAAAACCCCTGGAACTTCAAACCTTCACAACTTTTTAACCATAGATCCAATTCTGACAAACTTTATACCCCTGGAAAGCCCTTGACCTGTAGAAACTTTTGGTACTGTTAGTTTTCAAATTTGTCCGGTTTAAATTTATACAAATTTCAAATGAGGAGTTTGAGTAAATTTGACTTAACTTTTGATCCACAAGTCGAAAATTTGCAAATAAAATAGTTTAGAAACATTAGAATATGTGTAATATTGTGCCTCTGTAATAAAATATTTTTGGGCATTATTTTGATGATTTAAAAATCAGAGGCTTAATTTGAGTAATTTTGGCATATCTTTAAATCTATAAATGCAAAATTTAAAAATAAAATATTTTTGGAAACCTGCAGATCTGTAGAATAGATTAGACACAGTTAAAAATATTTTTGGATACTTTTAAACTGATTTAAAAATCAAAGGCTTAATATGAGTATATTTGGTATGGTTTAAATCCTACAAACTATTTTATTATGTTTCTTTTTGCAAAATGTCACAATTTTAGGAATGATGTTGTTTTGTTGTTATATTAAAAATTGTTTTTAATTGCATCTTGACTTCATGCATGATTTATTAAATCCAGAAAAGCTAGTGTAATAATTTTATTTGTGTTTTAATTACATTTCATGCATAGCATATTTATTGTATTGTTAATTTATTAAGTTTCTGTTAAAAGATTTTTAAAAATGTTGCTTTGCAAACCTTTAATTTTAATTGGTGTTAAAAACTTTTGACCCAATTAATGTGTGATAAATTTTAATTAAAGACCAACCCATTAAAACCTATTAAACATCACATCAATATTTTTTAATAAGTTCAAAATTAATTGTTTGACCAACCTTTAACCACAATGGAAAAGCATAAACCCAATCACATCAATTCTTTTTGCATATTGAATTATGTGATATTTCCTTGACCACTTATTGTGTGAAGACTTTGTTTTGTATTTTTGCTTTTGTATGCTTTGTGTTGTTGTGTGGTTTGTTTATTGTTGTATGATTTCTATGTATAGATTGAACGGAGTGCAACGTTGTTCCTTGATGAAAAGAGTGTGAGAGCAACGACAACTTCCAAAGGCAAGTGACACATTCATAAATTTCCTAAGTATTTTATCTATGCATGAGTAGTGTATTTTCCTTAAGCATGTGTAGGTATTATTAGTATTGCTATGCAAGACATGTTTAGAATTAGCCCTTATTCCTATGTGCCTAGAATCCTATTATAACTTAGTACAAATATTGATATGCTATGCAAAAGATTGTTTTGATAAAATCTAAATTCTACTAAGTAAAATGAATGTGGCGCCCCGACCCGACTGCTATACAGTCATACTGTGTCCCCGGTTATCCGATACCACCAGACACACTATCAAAGCATAATAGAGAGATCAAGACTTGTGGAACAACTGGCACATCACAGACTCTACGACACAAATCATATAGTTCAACTCTTATAATAGAGAAAAATAGCAAATGACAACCAGAGGTCACAGACCCAACATTACAACAAGCGGAAGCAAATTATGTTGTTCTAAACAACAAGAACCAAATTATGGCCTAAGAGGCCTACAAATAAACATTCAACGCCAGCTGTTCCGGGATGTTCCAAGCTGCCACCTGGGAACCCCAGACTACTCGTCGACATCCACAAAGAACCCATCTTCGAGGTCGGTGAAGTCCTCCTCTGAAACAAAACAAACGACGTTGAGTTCGACGAACTCGCAAGATTATATATAGATCATTAGCTCGATGAGGCTTTCAAGGTTTTATGGCTGTTTTGCATAAAGCTGATTTTATTTATGAAAACATAACTCAATGGCATCGACTAATCAGAATAGTTTTCAAAAGGGGTAAGAGGTGACTCTTTTCTTTTGATCACCTTTCTCAACATCAACCATCATCAACCACTGTACCTGTTCATCAAAGGCACCTCCCCGAATCACCCTCGAGGAAGCTCACCTTGCATTTGTGAGTGGTACCTCTAGTACCCAGTTTTTAATCATTCCGTTAAAGTTATTCTATGATCTTACCTTCACTTCCCAAGTTCGTCCATAACCGCGGACACGGCTTTTCAAAAAGATTTAACCCTGCAGGGGTGTACAATGTTTACCACGCGTACCGTCCAGCCCATTACCTGATCATTAGCTCTCTTCCTAGGAAAGCCGGCTGGGTGGGAGCGGTGTCGACTTCTCCCTCGTTAAGGACTAACCCAGGATCATCAGTGAGGACGGAGCAGCGATCCAACACACTGCCCCGTGGCCACTCATTTTCCTAAACACCACCATCCTCATCTCAGTTCATCCCACCATCATCACACACGCGCAAATGGAAGCCCGAACTAGAGGACCCTGGCTAGTCCCGCCCGAGTTATTTAGTCTATGAGGGTTCCTGCAATTGCATAGGCCTCACGCATGGTTGCACGCTCAGTCTTGGTTCAAGAGGTATAGAACTCGCACCTAGGCGGCGAGAACGAGACAAAGCACCACGACCACAGTGGCCTCTCATCCCCACCTTTAAGCATTTTATTATCCGTCACCACAATTTCTCCACCATCATTCTCATCTCATCACCTGTTTCCAACATGAACCATACATCGCATAGCTATGCAATTAACTAAGCATGGCTAAGCATCAACATAGCATAGTAAGTATCTCGGCCAACAATACAATCCTATGGATAATAGGAGGGAAACAGGTATTGGCATCAGAATCTTAATGCAACTATAGGATACTCTAATCCAAGAAAATTGACATTTAGAACCGCATGCAATATTATAGTGGAGAAAATATTTGCGGAAACATAGGGTAAGATATGCTCAGAGGGGGGATTACGCTTGCCTTGTTGAGCGGAGGAGTCAAACTGCTCGTCGGAGTAATGATGCTCAACTCCGAACTCGTGATCTACCGGAGAGCAAACAACACCGGAAAGGAAACAACAATCAACACATGGAAATTGTGCAATGCATACAAAAATGATGATATGACATTTTAAATGCACCCTAGAAGCATTGAACAAGAGCAACAAGTTAAATGGGGTCCCCGTTATATTTATTGCATTCTTTGGAATAAACCCCATATTTAAACTTAGTGATTATAATTACTACTAGAGCACATTATTGTAATTGTGATCAATTATGCATGATGATGATGATTTTAGGTAGTTCACAATTTCCCGAACATTTTGGTATAAGAAACACAATTTTCTGAGGTCCCGATAAAAAGTTATTATAGTTATAATTTCCTCTTTTTAAAACAATTGCTTTTAATTATTTTATTTCCACAACATTAATAATATTTACTCGAGTTCGAGGGAGGGAGATGGAACGCGAAGGAATCATCGGAGTTCGTTAACCCCAACCTCGCGAGAGAGTAGCGGGGAACAATGTGCTATCAAGGAGGAAAAGAAAAATAGACTGCAGGAAAGAAAAACACAGAGCAGCCGGCCTGTGGCCCGGTTGGACAGGTTGGGAGGCCGGCCTGGCTCCAGAAGGCTCCGGCACACAGCCCGGTCTGGGCCGGCCCAGCAGCCGGGTAGTGGCCCGAGTGAAACGGCATGGAGCCCGGCTATGCCGTCTCCTCGTCCGGACGTGCGCGCGCGTGGGAATTGACCGACGGCAACGGTGCGACGGCGATGGCACGACGAGGTTAGAGAGAGGGGAGAAGGGAAGGGCAGCAAGGGCCAGAAGCTCACCCAATCTTGCGGCGGTGCAGGGGTGGCTGGAGATGGGACGGCGGCGGCGGATTTGGGCCGCGGAGCTCCGGACGGCAGCGACGAAGTGGTGGTCGGCACGGACGATTTCGAGCTGCACGGCTCGATTCCTTCGGCGTGGGGGTAGAGCGGAGCACGGCGAAGTTCCTGGTGGGCGCCGATTTGCACGGGGCGAACTCAATCCACCGCGGAGAGCTCGGCCATGGCGCGGCGACGGGGAGCTCGTGGAGAGGAGCACAGTGGGGGAGGGGCAGGAGAGCGAGTGAGGGGTGGGGTAGGAGCGGGCCTAGGTTTGCTCTTCCTCGCCTCAAGTGCACAGCAGCGAGCCAGGAGGGCGGGCAGGCGACGCGCGGGTGCGACGCGAGCTGGAGCTCCTCGGTCGCTACAGAGAAAGGGGAAGAAGAAACCGATTTTTACCAAACGCCCCCTGGAAAACTTGCTGCCATCACGGATAGGTCCCTCGCCCTTTTTCTTTTTGAAAAACCAGCAGCAATTCAAATGATTTTATCAGGGCACTTAAACAATTTAGAAAAATCTGAAATAATTTGGGGAGGCTCCCCTTGTCAATTAGTTGTTACACAAAAATTGGCGATTTAAAATAAAAAGTTTTGAACAACATTTGTTCATAGGGTTTAGAATAGAGCATTTTGCTAATTTCAAAAAATGTTGTTCCATTGGAAATTTATACCAAGTGCAAAATATAACTTTTGAACCCTTGGAACTTCCTTGACAAATATAACATGTCAAAGTAATTTTATTTTGCAGGTTTGAATTCTCTCATTGATTTGAAATTTTGTTTAAACAAGTTTAGCATTTTGTTTTCCAATGTTGTCAAACCCATTTTGTGTGTTGTTTAGCAACTTAATATTGATGCCATGATGCAATGCAACACAAAAGCAAAAAATTTACTCGGGTTTTTAGGTTCTCAAATTTGGGCTGTTACAATTCTACCCCCCTTCTAGGAATTTCGTCCCGAGATTCTTAGAGTAGGAAAGAGGGAATGGTGACGACGGTCTTCCACGGTCTTCTCGTTGTAGAATGATTCAGCGCATCCTGAAGATCTTCATCGGCTACACTTCAAGGTCACTATCAAAGTACACCATCGGAAAGAAGGAAACCTCACCGGAAGGATGGGTCTTGGTAAGGATGCCACGATCCAGTACCTCCTAGTAGAATCCTAGGATGAGACTTCAAGCATCCCTGGGATTGACAGTTAGGAGACACATGCGTTTGACGGGAGATTGATAAGGAGTTTCCAGTTGGTAGACAACTGTTTCCCAAAGATTCAGAATATGAACTTTGCACAAGGCCCTAAAATTTCTGAGGGAGAGTGTCAAAACAAAAGTCCAACTGATGAGGAGGAGGCAAACTTCTACCAAACAGCTTGAGTAGAACTTTCCTCATGAAGGGGCATTTGAGGTCACTGGAGAAGGATCGGAAAGCTAGATCGAGAGAACTTCAGAAACTCCGCAATCGTTAGTATTGAGAACGCTTCTTGATTTTTCTAGACATCGGGAACAAGCTTCTTGGGGATCACCAACAATCGCTTCTGATTAAGGTTCAGATCTGGTCAGGTGTGTAGATAGTTCAGACTCCACATAAAGGAATAGGGAATCTTTGCAAAGCATACCAACGGGTTACAATTGCTAGGACCCCAAGATTTGGACTACAATGTCAAGCTCCAAAGGAGGAATGAAATTGCGGAACTCGCGGATCAGCAACTTGTCAGGAGACAGCTGCCCTATTTGATTATCTTGTAGCGAGATACGATTGAGTTCTTGATGGGAAACACCATAGAAGACGAAGAAGTTCTCAGAATTCCTCTCTTTCTGGAACAATTCAACCAGTGACTTGGATGCATAGATGAAATTCTCACCGGATGGAGGTAACAACATTCCATTCCGAGAATGTTCTACACATGCTTGATCGAGTTGAAATGATTCCGAGGAAACCAGACAATTCACTCAGATCCACGGCGACATCTTTCAGCAATTGCACGTGAACCAGGAAAAGTCACTTCTAACTCCAGAACACATACCTTGTGAAGACACAAAGTTAGTTCCAACAATTTTCCAATGCTAACGCCCAATATCCAATATAAATCTCCTCAAACATGGAGAAGATAAGAAGGTAGTTGATGGGCTCAACAACAAACTTATCCAGATATCCCAAGACGATAGACTCATATTTCACCAGAACGAGGCATCAATATTGGTCAGCCTAACACATTCAGGTAGGTAGGTCTGAGTTTGATTTGACGATAGCCCAACTCAAATCAAAAGATTTAGAGGTTAGCATATCCAACGAGGAGATACCACCTTGCTTCGACACGAACAGAATAGACATCCCTTTGAGAAGGAACTATATCGGGATAGAGCTCTTGTCTTTCAACTCTTCCAAGTGGTTTAAGCTCAACCGAATAATTCTGGACAACCAGCATGATTTTCTTGGAGAAGGGAGTTGTTCAGGGAACCAGCTTACTCATAAGCTCAACATCACGGTCAGGTAACAACCTGGCGATACTTCTGGAAAGACCTCCAGAATATCACGATCCACATATAGGATATCACGACATACCGGTGGATCTCGAGTTCAAGAGAGGATCATGCCTTTCAAGGTACAACGAGGTGGTCTTGGGAGCTTCGGCACGAACCTAGCTCTTTGACCGAGGAAGGGCACCAGAGAAAACAAACTTGGGAACACAGTCCAACGCAACTTATTGATCGGCTAACCAATCATGATAAGAAGGACAAGAGATGTCCTTGGATTTTTGCGCAGTAAGAACTGCTGAGAATATCCGATAGTTACATTATTACTCACGTCTTATCATCCTCGAGTAACAAGTTACTTGGAAGACGGAGAGCAACAAGTGTAAAAGCATCACTTCATCAAGAGGATCATGATACTTAGCTCGATACCCTGATATCAAAGAGTGTGACACTCTAAGGTGGAGCAAAACAGAAGCTAAACAAGGCCCTTCTTCTGCAGATTACAATACTTTAACCTGGTCCGAGAAGTGGACAAGGTACTAGAGTTATTTCTCCAAACAAGACGAAGGGGAAATCTTGACGGACCACAAGAGTAACTTGCATCGGAACATACCAACGCACGATAAAACTTTACTGTCCACTGACAGACAGAGGTTGGAAGTAGATCAGAGTAAGAAACTTGCTCAGGAGAATCCTAAGATGTTGAAGATGCACCGGTTATTACTCAATTATGATAACCATGCTAAAAAAAGGAGAGATGCAGCCGAGTCACGAACATAGATGGGGGATTCGTTAAGAGAGTTCTGGTCATAACCCAGATGGTTCCAAGACAGAACCTAGAGCAAGGCTAAGGAAGAGCTGAAGTTACATAGCCAGCTGAGGTGTGGTAATTTAAGGTTCAACCATTTACCACACAGACCACATAAAGGACTTGGGTTAAAGGTCAGCTTCATGTGCCGAGAATCATAAATAGCATAACGTTCACATGGGTAACAACCCACACAATTCATCATACCAGAATCACAGCACAATCCGGGACCTTCCGTTCAAGACCTTTGGTTAAAATCCAACAAAATTGAGGCTAATCACTTGTTCCTTCGTTGGGTAACAGGGTTCAAACACCTGAGTTGATTTGGGATTGCAACGCAGCGGGAGCAACGTGACACATAACACTAAAGGTCGAACCCACCCACGTTTCTCCTAATTTTGAAGTAACAGACGAGGAGCGAAACTTTTAACTCAAATCGAGGTAAGATTGCTCCGAGATTAGATAAGGAGTAAAAAGAATCCTAAGATGGTTTTCACAACTCATTTTTAGGTTAAAATATTTTCACAAACACTAGACTCAACATCGACCAGTAGAAGGGTTTCCTACAGGCAGTACTGCTCTGATACCAACTTGTGGCGCCCCGACCCGACTGCTATACAGTGATACTGTGTCCCGGTTATCCGATACCACCAGACACACTATCAAAGCATAATAGAGAGATCAAGACTTGTGGAACAACTGGCACATCACAGACTCTACGACACAAATCATATAGTTCAACTCTTATAATAGAGAAAGATAGCAAATGACAACCAGAGGTCACAGACCCAACATTACAACAAGCGGAAGCAAATTATGTTGTTCTAAACACCAAGAACCAAATTATGGCCTAAGAGGCCTATAAATAAACATCAACGCCAGCTGTTCCGGGATGTTCCAAGCTGCCACCTGGGAACCCCAGACTACTCGTCGACATCCACAAAGAACCCATCTTCGAGGTCGGTGAAGTCCTCCTCTGAAACAAAACAAACGACGTTGAGTTCGACGAACTCGCAAGATTATATATAGATCATTAGCTCGATGAGGCTTTCAAGGTTTTATGGCTGTTTTGCATAAAGCTGATTTTATTTATGAAAACATAACTCAATGGCATCGACTAATCAGAATAGTTTTCAAAAGGGGTAAGAGTGACTCTTTTCTTTTGATCACCTTTCTCAACATCAACCATCATCAACCACTGTACCTGTTCATCAAAGGCACCTCCCCGAATCACCCTCGAGGAAGCTCACCTTGCATTTGTGAGTGGTACCTCTAGTACCCAGTTTTTAATCATTCCGTTAAAGTTATTCTATGATCTTACCTTCACTTCCCAAGTTCGTCCATAACCGCGGACACGGCTTTTCGAAAAGATTTAACCCTGCAGGGGTGTACAATGTTTACCACGCGTACCGTCCGGCCCATTACATGATCATTAGCTCTCTTCCTTGGAAAGCCGGCTGGGTGGGAGCGGTGTCGACTTCTCCCTCGTTAAGGACTAACCCAGGATCATCAATGAGGATGGAGCAGTGATCCAACACACTGCCCTGTGGCCACTCATTTTCCTAAACACCACCATCCTCATCTCAGTTCATCCCACCATCATCACGCACGCGCTAATGGAAGCCCGAACTAGAGGACCCTGGCTAGTCCCGCCCGAGTTCTTTAGTCTATGAGGGTTCCTGCAATTGCATAGGCCTCACGCATGGTTGCACGCTCAGTCTTGGTTCAAGAGGTATAGAACTCGCACCTAGGCGGCGAGAACGAGACAAAGCACCACGACCACAGTGGCCTCTCATCCCCACCTTTAAGCATTTTATTATCCGTCACCACAATTTCTCCACCATCATTCTCATCTCATCACCTGTTTCCAACATGAACCATACATCGTATAGCTATGCAATTAACTAAGCATGGCTAAGCATCAACATAGCATAGTAAGTATCTCGGCCAACAATACAATCCTATGGATAATAGGAGGGAAACAGGTATTGGCATCAGAATCTTAATGCAACTATAGGATACTCTAATCCAAGAAAATTGACATTTAGAACCGCATGCAATATTATAGTGGAGAAAATATTTGTGGAAACATAGGGTAAGATATGCTCAGAGGGGGATTATGCTTGCCTTGTTGAGCGGAGGAGTCAAACTGCTCGTCGGAGTAATGATGCTCAACTCCGAACTCGTGATCTACCGGAGAGCAAACAACACCGGAAAGGAAACAACAATCAACACATGGCAATTGTGCAATGCATACAAAAATGATGATATGACATTTTAAATGCACCCTAGAAGCATTGAACAAGAGCAACAAGTTAAATGGGGTCCCCGTTATATTTATTGCATTCTTTGGAATAAACCCCATATTTAAACTTAGTGATTATAATTACTACTAGAGCACATTATTGTAATTGTGATCAATTATGCATGATGATGATGATTTTAGGTAGTTCACAATTTCCCGAACATTTTGGTATAAGAAACACAATTTTCTGAGGTCCCGATAAAAAGTTATTATAGTTATAATTTCCTCTTTTTAAAACAATTGCTTTTAATTATTTTATTTCCACAACATTAATAATATTTACTCGAGTTCGAGGGAGGGAGATGGAACGCGAAGGAATCATCGGAGTTCGTTAACCCCAACCTCGCGAGAGAGTAGCGGGGAACAATGTGCTATCAAGGAGGAAAAGAAAAATAGACTGCAGGAAAGAAAAACACAGAGCAGCCGGCCTGTGGCCCGGTTGGACAGGTTGGGAGGCCGGCCTGGCTCCAGAAGGCTCCGGCACACAGCCCGGTCTGGGCCGGCCCAGCAGCCGGGTAGTGGCCCGAGTGAAACGGCACGGAGCCCGGCTATGCCGTCTCCTCGTCCGGACGTGCGCGCGCGTGGGGAATTGACCGACGGCAACGGTGCGACGGCGATGGCACGACGAGGTTAGAGAGAGGGGGGAGAAGGGAAGGCCAGCAAGGGCCAGAAGCTCACCCAATCTTGCGGCGGTGCAGGGGTGGCTGGAGATGGGATGGCGGCGGCGGATTTGGGCCGCGGAGCTCCGGACGGCAGCGACGAAGTGGTGGTCGGCACGGACGATTTCGAGCTGCACGGCTCGATTCCTTCGGCGTGGGGGTAGAGCGGAGCACGGCGAAGTTCCTGGTGGGCGCCGATTTGCACGGGGCGAACTCAATCCACCGCGGAGAGCTCGGCCATGGCGCGGCGACGGGGAGCTCGTGGAGAGGAGCACAGTGGGGGAGGGGCAGGAGAGCGAGTGAGGGGTGGGGTAGGAGCGGGCCTAGGTTTGCTCTTCCTCGCCTCAAGTGCACAGCAGCGAGCCAGGAGGGCGGGCAGGCGACGCGCGGGTGCGACGCGAGCTGGAGCTCCTCGGTCGCTACAGAGAAAGGGGAAGAAGAAACCGATTTTTACCAAACGCCCCCTGGAAAACTTGCTGCCATCACGGATAGGTCCCTCGCCCTTTTTCTTTTTGAAAAACCAGCAGCAATTCAAATGATTTTATCAGGGCACTTAAACAATTTAGAAAAATCTGAAATAATTTGGGGAGGCTCCCCTTGTCAATTAGTTGTTACACAAAAATTGGCGATTTAAAATAAAAAGTTTTGAACAACATTTGTTCATAGGGTTTAGAATAGAGCATTTTGCTAATTTCAAAAAATGTTGTTCCATTGGAAATTTATACCAAGTGCAAAATATAACTTTTGAACCCTTGGAACTTCCTTGACAAATATAACATGTCAAAGTAATTTTATTTTGCAGGTTTGAATTCTCTCATTGATTTGAAATTTTGTTTAAACAAGTTTAGCATTTTGTTTTCCAATGTTGTCAAACCCATTTTGTGTGTTGTTTAGCAACTTAATATTGATGCCATGATGCAATGCAATACAAAAGCGAAAATTTTACTCGGGTTTTTAGGTTCTCAAATTTGGGGCTGTTACAATTCTACCCCCCTTCTAGGAATTTCGTCCCGAGATTCTTAGAGTAGGAAAGAGGGAATGGTGACGACGGTCTTCCACGGTCTTCTCGTTGTAGAATGATTCAGCGCATCCTGAAGATCTTCATCGGCTACACTTCAAGGTCACTATCAAAGTACACCATCGGAAAGAAGGAAACCTCACCGGAAGGATGGGTCTTGGTAAGGATGCCACGATCCAGTACCTCCTAGTAGAATCCTAGGATGAGACTTCAAGCATCCCTGGGATTGACAGTTAGGAGACACATGCGTTTGACGGGAGATTGATAAGGAGTTTCCAGTTGGTAGACAACTGTTTCCCAAAGATTCAGAATATGAACTTTGCACAAGGCCCTAAAATTTCTGAGGGAGAGTGTCAAAACAAAAGTCCAACTGATGAGGAGGAGGCAAACTTCTACCAAACAGCTTGAGTAGAACTTTCCTCACGAAGGGGCATTTGAGGTCACTGGAGAAGGATCGGAAAGCTAGATCGAGAGAACTTCAGAAACTCCGCAATCGTTAGTATTGAGAACGCTTCTTGATTTTTCTAGACATCGGGAACAAGCTTCTTGGGGATCACCAACAATCGCTTCTGATTAAGGTTCAGATCTGGTCAGGTGTGTAGATAGTTCAGACTCCACATAAAGGAATAGGGAATCTTTGCAAAGCATACCAACGGGTTACAATTGCTAGGACCCCAAGATTTGGACTACAATGTCAAGCTCCAAAGGAGGAATGAAATTGCGGAACTCGCGGATCAGCAACTTGTCAGGAGACAGCTGCCCTATTTGATTATCTTGTAGCGAGATACGATTGAGTTCTTGATGGGAAACACCATAGAAGACGAAGAAGTTCTCAGAATTCCTCTCTTTCTGGAACAATTCAACCAGTGACTTGGATGCATAGATGAAATTCTCACCGGATGGAGGTAACAACATTCCATTCCGAGAATGTTCTACACATGCTTGATCGAGTTGAAATGATTCCGAGGAAACCAGACAATTCACTCAGATCCACGGCGACATCTTTCAGCAATTGCACGTGAACCAGGAAAAGTCACTTCTAACTCCAGAACACATACCTTGTGAAGACACAAAGTTAGTTCCAACAATTTTCCAATGCTAACGCCCAATATCCAATATAAATCTCCTCAAACATGGAGAAGATAAGAAGGTAGTTGATGGGCTCAACAACAAACTTATCCAGATACTCCAAGACGATAGACTCATATTTCACCAGAACGAGGCATCAATATTGGTCAGCCTAACACATTCAGGTAGGTAGGTATGAGTTTGATTTGACGATAGCCCAACTCAAATCAAAAGATTTAGAGGTTAGCATATCCAACGAGGAGATACCACCTTGCTTCGACACGAACAGACTAGACATCCCTTTGAGAAGGAACTATATCGGGATAGAGCTCTTGTCTTTCAACTCTTCCAAGTGGTTTAAGCTCAACCGAATAATTCTGGACAACCAGCATGATTTTCTTGGAGAAGGGAGTTGTTCAGGGAACCAGCTTACTCATAAGCTCAACATCACGGTCAGGTAACAACCTGGCGATACTTCTGGAAAGACCTCCAGAATATCACGATCCACATATAGGATATCACGACATACCGGTGGATCTCGAGTTCAAGAGAGGATCATGCCTTTCAAGGTACAACGAGGTGGTCTTGGGAGCTTCGGCACGAACCTAGCTCTTTGACCGAGGAAGGGCACCAGAGAAAACAAACTTGGGAACACAGTCCAACGCAACTTATTGATCGGCTAACCAATCATGATAAGAAGGACAAGAGATGTCCTTGGATTTTTGCGCAGTAAGAACTGCTGAGAATATCCGATAGTTACATTATTACTCACGTCTTATCATCCTCGAGTAACAAGTTACTTGGAAGACGGAGAGCAACAAGTGTAAAAGCATCACTTCATCAAGAGGATCATGATACTTAGCTCGATACCCTGATATCAAAGAGTGTGACACTCTAAGGTGGAGCAAAACAGAAGCTAAACAAGGCCCTTCTTCTGCAGATTACAATACTTTAACCTGGTCCGAGAAGTGGACAAGGTACTAGAGTTATTTCTCCAAACAAGACGAAGGGGAAATCTTGACGGACCACAAGAGTAACTTGCATCGGAACATACCAACGCACGATAAAACTTTACTGTCCACTGACAGACAGAGGTTGGAAGTAGATCAGAGTAAGAAACTTGCTCAGGAGAATCCTAAGATGTTGAAGATGCACCGGTTATTACTCAATTATGATAACCATGCTAAAAAAAGGAGAGATGCAGCCGAGTCACGAACATAGATGGGGGATTCGTTAAGAGAGTTCTGGTCATAACCCAGATGGTTCCAAGACAGAACCTAGAGCAAGGCTAAGGAAGAGCTGAAGTTACATAGCCAGCTGAGGTGTGGTAATTTAAGGTTCAACCATTTACCACACAGACCACATAAAGGACTTGGGTTAAAGGTCAGCTTCATGTGCCGAGAATCATAAATAGCATAACGTTCACATGGGTAACAACCCACACAATTCATCATACCAGAATCACAGCACAATCCGGGACCTTCCGTTCAAGACCTTTGGTTAAAATCCAACAAAATTGAGGCTAATCACTTGTTCCTTCGTTGGGTAACAGGGTTCAAACACCTGAGTTGATTTGGGATTGCAACGCAGCGGGAGCAACGTGACACATAACACTAAAGGTCGAACCCACCCACGTTTCTCCTAATTTTGAAGTAACAGACGAGGAGCGAAACTTTTAACTCAAATCGAGGTAAGATTGCTCCGAGATTAGATAAGGAGTAAAAAGAATCCTAAGATGGTTTTCACAACTCATTTTTAGGTTAAAATATTTTCACAAACACTAGACTCAACATCGACCAGTAGAAGGGTTTCCTACAGGCAGTACTGCTCTGATACCAACTTGTGGCGCCCCGACCCGACTGCTATACAGTGATACTGTGTCCCCGGTTATCCGATACCACCAGACACACTATCAAAGCATAATAGAGAGATCAAGACTTGTGGAACAACTGGCACATCACAGACTCTACGACACAAATCATATAGTTCAACTCTTATAATAGAGAAAGATAGCAAATGACAACCAGAGGTCACAGACCCAACATTACAACAAGCGGAAGCAAATTATGTTGTTCTAAACACCAAGAACCAAATTATGGCCTAAGAGGCCTATAAATAAACATTCAACGCCAGCTGTTCCGGGATGTTCCAAGCTGCCACCTGGGAACCCCAGACTACTCGTCGACATCCACAAAGAACCCATCTTCGAGGTCGGTGAAGTCCTCCTCTGAAACAAAACAAACGACGTTGAGTTCGACGAACTCGCAAGATTATATATAGATCATTAGCTCGATGAGGCTTTCAAGGTTTTATGGCTGTTTTGCATAAAGCTGATTTTATTTATGAAAACATAACTCAATGGCATCGACTAATCAGAATAGTTTTCAAAAGGGGTAAGAGGTGACTCTTTTCTTTTGATCACCTTTCTCAACATCAACCATCATCAACCACTGTACCTGTTCATCAAAGGCACCTCCCTGAATCACCCTCGAGGAAGCTCACCTTGCATTTGTGAGTGGTACCTCTAGTACCCAGTTTTTAATCATTCCGTTAAAGTTATTCTATGATCTTACCTTCACTTCCCAAGTTCGTCCATAACCGCGGACACGGCTTTTCGAAAAGATTTAACCCTGCAGGGGTGTACAATGTTTACCACGCGTACCGTCCGACCCATTACATGATCATTAGCTCTCTTCCTTGGAAAGCCGGCTGGGTGGGAGCGGTGTCGACTTCTCCCTCGTTAAGGACTAACCCAGGATCATCAATGAGGATGGAGCAGTGATCCAACACACTGCCCTGTGGCCACTCATTTTCCTAAACACCACCATCCTCATCTCAGTTCATCCCACCATCATCACGCACGCGCTAATGGAAGCCCGAACTAGAGGACCCTGGCTAGTCCCGCCCGAGTTCTTTAGTCTATGAGGATTCCTGCAATTGCATAGGCCTCACGCATGGTTGCACGCTCAGTCTTGGTTCAAGAGGTATAGAACTCGCACCTAGGCGGCGAGAACGAGACAAAGCACCACGACCACAGTGGCCTCTCATCCCCACCTTTAAGCATTTTATTATCCGTCACCACAATTTCTCCACCATCATTCTCATCTCATCACCTGTTTCCAACATGAACCATACATCGTATAGCTATGCAATTAACTAAGCATGGCTAAGCATCAACATAGCATAGTAAGTATCTCGGCCAACAATACAATCCTATGGATAATAGGAGGGAAACAGGTATTGGCATCAGAATCTTAATGAAACTATAGGATACTCTAATCCAAGAAAATTGACATTTAGAACCGCATGCAATATTATAGTGGAGAAAATATTTGCGGAAACATAGGGTAAGATATGCTCAGAGGGGGATTATGCTTGCCTTGTTGAGCGGAGGAGTCAAACTGCTCGTCGGAGTAATGATGCTCAACTCCGAACTCGTGATCTACCGGAGAGCAAACAACACCGGAAAGGAAACAACAATCAACACATGGCAATTGTGCAATGCATACAAAAATGATGATATGACATTTTAAATGCACCCTAGAAGCATTGAACAAGAGCAACAAGTTAAATGGGGTCCCCGTTATATTTATTGCATTCTTTGGAATAAACCCCATATTTAAACTTAGTGATTATAATTACTACTAGAGCACATTATTGTAATTGTGATCAATTATGCATGATGATGATGATTTTAGGTAGTTCACAATTTCCCGAACATTTTGGTATAAGAAACACAATTTTCTGAGGTCCCGATAAAAAGTTATTATAGTTATAATTTCCTCTTTTTAAAACAATTGCTTTTAATTATTTTATTTCCACAACATTAATAATATTTACTCGAGTTCGAGGGAGGGAGATGGAATGCGAAGGAATCATCGGAGTTCGTTAACCCCAACCTCGCGAGAGAGTAGCGGGGAACAATGTGCTATCAAGGAGGAAAAGAAAAATAGACTGCAGGAAAGAAAAACACAAAGCAGCCGGCCTGTGGCCCGGTTGGGCCGGTTGGGAGGCCGGCCTGGCTCCAGAGGGCTCCGGCACACAGCCCGGTCTGGGCCGGCCCAGCAGCCGGGTAGTGGCCCGAGTGAAACGGCACGGAGCCCGGCTATGCCGTCTCCTCGTCCGGACGTGCGCGCGTGTGGGGAATTGACCGGCGGCAACGGTGCGACAGCGACGACACGGCGAGGTTAGAGCGAGGGGGGGGGGAGAAGGGAAGGCCAGCAAGGGCCAGAAGCTCACCCAATCTTGCGGCGGTGCGGGGGTGGCTAGAGATGGGACGGCGGCGGATTTGGGCCGCGGAGCTCCGGACGGCGCGGACGATTTCGAGCTGCACGGCTCGATTCCTTCGGCGTGGGGGTAGAGCGGAGCACGGCGAAGTTCCTGGTGGGCGCCGATTTGCACGGGGTGAACTCAATCCACCGCGGAGAGCTCGGCCATGGCGCGGCGACGGGGAGCTCATGGAGAGGAGCACAGTGGGCGAGGGGCAGGCGAGCGAGTGAGGGGTGGGGTAGGAGCGGGCCTAGGTTTGCTCTTCCTCGCCTCAAGTGCACAGTAGCGAGCCATGAGGGCGGGCAGGCGACGCGCGGGTGCGACGCGAGCTGGAGCTCCTCGGTCGCTACAGAGAAAGGGGAAGAGAAACCGATTTTTACCAAACGCCCCCTGGAAAACTTGCTGCCATCACGGATAGGTCCCTCGCCCTTTTTCTTTTTGAAAAACCAACAATAATTCAAATGATTTTATCAGGGCACTTAAACAATTTAGAAAAATCTGAAATAATTTGGGGAGGCTCCCCTTGTCAATTAGTTGTTACACAAAAATTGGCGATTTAAAATAAAAAGTTTGGAACAACATTTGTTCATAGGGTTTAGAATAGAGCATTTTGCTAATTTCGAAAAATGTTGTTCCTTTGGAAATTTATACCAAGTGCAAAATATAACTTTTGAACCCTTGGAACTTCCTTGACAAATATAACATGTCAAAGTAATTTTATTTTGCAGGTTTGAATTCTCTTATTGATTTGAAATTTTGTTTAAACAAGTTTAGCATTTTGTTTTCCAATGTTGTCAAACCCATTTTGTGTGTTGTTTAGCAACTTAATATTGATGCCATGATGCAATGCAACACAAAAGCGAAAATTTTACTCGGGTTTTTAGGTTCTCAAATTTGGGGCTGTTACAATGAAACACCTGGGTGGATTGGTTTTGATAAGAGGAGGTTCACTTGTGGATGGTTTTACCAAGTGGCTACTCAGGGCCATTTCTATGGTTTTACCTGAGTATGTGCACTTGTGGATGGCCACCCAGGAACAAAGGGATTTGAAGTTACTCCAAGTGAAGATTGCTTCCAGTGCAGCCACTTGTATTATGGGCTCTGCTTGACCAAGTAAGTTCTAGGAACCTGATTCCGGCAGTTCATAGCGGATGAATGTCTTGTATGGGTCTGCACAGAGGAACATGGGACTGTTTCCCAAAGGTCTCGTCTCAATCTTCTCCTTTTCCTTATCACTAATGGAGTGTGGAGGATAGTTTGGGCTGATTGGGTCTTGTGGTGAACGTGCACAACCTCTCGAGAGTGTCAAAACTAAGTACTTAGTCGTGTCCCTGGTTACGGACAATTTTGAGCAGCTGATCAAGGACGTCAACGGAGGATCCCAACATTCCAACTTCTGAAGTAAAACTTGATGGGTGAAAAAGGGTTGATTAGAAGAAAAGTTTTTTTTCCAAAGAGTTAGGAAAAAGATGGCTTTATGCAAAATAGCCTTGAACTCCACCAGCCAAATATGCATATAGGATATTAGAGTTATTCCACAAAGTGTCCACAGAGTGTCACTTGCCAGTTCCATTTTATATGGTTCTGACCCACCTTGTTGCAACATCTTTCCTGTTGCAGTTATTCCGACGATGAGTGAGGTTTCATTTAAGGATTTCGAGTATACAACCAACATGTTTCGCCTGTGGCACATGAAGATGATGGAGACTCACTGCTACTTGTATTTCCGCTGCTTTACTCTTTCAAAGCAAGTTTCGTGCTATGCAATTTGTAATGGATATTTTCCTAAGTACTGGATCTTCGTGTAACAATTGATACAATGGTGTGATATTTCATCTTAGACTGTGTGTGCAAATGAATCGATCCAGGGATTTGCACTATACACAGGGACTTGCCAATTTTTAAGTGCAGGTCCGCTACAGATGGTATCAGAGCATTGTGTTGCCTGTAGGTTCGAGACCCTTGGTTTGGATAGAAATAGGTTTGACCATAGGATTGAAAATTTATTTTTATTCAGTTTTCTAAAAACAAAACTTTTCATTCTATCTTTCTAGTACTCTCATCAACTATCTGCCTTCTGAAATCCTCTTTTACTCTAGATGACCATGTCCTTAAAGTCTGAGTCTGCTGATTCATATGCAATTCTACGATTCAACATGAAGCACTACATGAAAGACCATTGAAGAACCCAGATTCAGAACTCAAACACTTAGAAGATTTTGAAGAAAGTTGAAGAAGAACTTGAAGCACTCAAGAAGGAGATAGACTAGAGACCACCACTCAATTAGAACAACGACATCGTGATAGTGTATTGATCATACCAACTTAGTGTTGTATGACAATACTAGATTGTTTGTTTATGTTTGAACATGTTGCTTGATGTTTGTTAGATATTGTTTGTAGATGATACAAGATTTCTAGATCACCCACATAATTTTCTTTTAAGGGTGGTAGCCCACCCAACTGTCCAATAACCAGTTGTCCAAACCTATCTTTCCATCTAGCTTACCCAATCAGCGGAATCATTCTATACTGGTTTTGCAGTTCCTTACACTTGGGGTCTCCCAGCAAACGTGCTATTCCACGCCATCAGACATCATCCTGGGGAACGGCGAGTTCTTCCTACAGAACCCGGTTTACTACGGGAAGTTCATGGTCATTTACATCGGCTGTGGGTTTAACCCGAAAGAGACGTACAGTGCCAAAGATGCTGCCAACTAGGGAATCTTGAACTGGATCGTCAAGGATGGCACCGCCCCCATCGTCGACATGTTCAACGCAGCTAGTGCTGACATGGTCGACATCCACCTCTCCGTCCTCTTCGGCGCCCTGCGCTCCTCCCACCCTACCTGCGTATCCAGGTACCTACACGCCTGAAGACCAAAAAAAAACATAAAGCATTAGACATTTTTACCGCTTCTACTTACTGCCTGGGATTTAACCGGTGGTATGGTAATGATCTGTTGTTGTACGTGCAGTATGATCAATTGAGCGTATGTGCGGGCTCGATCGACGACTGCTCGAAAGCAAACCAGATTTTTTTTTCGGAATGGCGGTAAAGCCCTAGCCTCTGCATCGATTGATGCACACAGCCTTTTTATTGCATAGTTCGAAACTATCTCAAAGTTTACAAATCATGGATCACATAAGGCTGAGACATGAATCAACCAATGAAAAAAGGACAACATAAGACCACTACACACATCACGAAGTCGTCTAGTATGCTGCCAAGTAGCCCGGGAGAAGATATCCTGTGCGACCATCAGGAGCCGGGTATAACCAGTAACCATAATATCTCTCTGGTCCTGGGGAAGAAGGTATGCCCAAAGCTGAATCCATGTGGATAACCTGCATAATGTGGAAATTCAAATTTCTATTAAAAACAAGAATATTCTACAATTCCAAATAGACCAACAAATAGCTGAAACGCCAATACGAATTCTAGCCTTGGTCTTTTTTGTCTATACCATTCAACCAATTCCCAAACATATTTGTGATATTAGTTGGTGGTGGTATATTATAAGAGCTACTAAAAACAACACGTCACACGAGTTGTGCAAAAGGGCATGAAATGAACAAATGTTCTATCGTCTCCCCAGAACCACAAAAGGAACATTTTGTACATCCTTGCCATTTTCTTTTAGTTAGGTTATCCTTCGTAAGCAAGACTTTTCTGTTAAGAAACCACATAAAAATCTTTATCTTTAGCGGAAGTTTCAGTTTCCACAAATATTTGTGCAAGTAAACAGTATGTCCATTCATTAAGTCCTCATACATCGACTTGACAGTGAACACACCATTACTAGTAAGTTTCCAAACAAATAGCATCCTGGTCCGACATATTAATATCCATCAAGCGAAGACATAAATGAGACAATGCATCCCATTTATGTCCAACTAGCACCCTTCTAAAACTCATATTTAAAGGGGGAGCGGTAGCTAACACATTGTGAACAGAAACATTTTTCCGTTGAGCTATTTTATACAATGATGGATATTGATGCATCAGTGGAGTGTCCCCAACCAAGTATCTTCCCAAAACCTGGTGGACATCCCATTTCCAATTAAAAAAAACCTCGATTAAAGAACTCCTCTTTAACCCACAGGAGACCTTTCTAAAATGGGGAATCTGTTGGACTAATCTCAACTTGAGCTAAAGTTTTACTATAAAGATAGTTATTATGAAGCAACTCTGCCACATCTCTTCTTCATTTAACAATTTAAATAGCCATTTGCTTAGTAAACACTTATTTTTCAAGTCAAGAACCTCAATTCCAAGACCTCCCTGAATCTTTTGGTCTAGAAATTATATTCCACTTTGTTAGTCTATACTTACGCTTATGCTCATCACTCTGGCAGAAAAGCGAGACCTATAGAAGTCAATCTTTTTTGTACCCCTTTGGGTATTTCAAAAAATGACAACATAAACATAGGTAGACTTGTTAAAACCGAATTAATTAAGACAAGCTGATCCCCGTATGAGAGCATCTTGCCTTTCCCGCACCCAAGTTTGCCCGCAAAACGACACTCTATTGGATACCATTCGGCGTTACATAATTTTCTATAATGGATAGGCACCCCCAGGTACTTAAAGGCAGTACACCCGACTTACATCCAAAAATTTGTCGATACTGATTTTCTACCTCCTTTGCCTTTCCAAAACAGAAAATTTCACTCTTGTGGAAATTAATTTTAAGCCCGGACAGTTGTTAGAAAATGCAGAGTATTAACTTCATATTGACCGCTTTTTCCAAATCGTGTTCCATGAATAAAATAGTATCACCAGCATATTGTAAAATGGAGACCCCTCCCTCAACAATGAGGAATTAAACCTCCCACCTGTCCATCCTCCTTCGCTCGTGCGATAAGAATAGCCAGCATATCAATAACAATATTAAAAAGCATCGGAGACAACAGATCTCCTTGCCTTAGGCCTTTTTTGGTTTGAAAATAATGACCAATATCATCATTTACTCTAACACCAACACTTCCCCCTGAATAAATTTCATAACCGAATTACACCATTGATGTGCAAATCCTTTCATAGGCAATGCTGTTGGAGAAAAGGCCATTTAACCTTGTCGTATGCCTTCTCAAAATCAATTTTAAAAAGAACCCCATCCATTTTCTTCCGCTGAATTTCATGGAAAGTTTCGTGGAGTACAACTACCCCTTCTAAAATGTGCCTTCCAGACATGAAAGAAGTTTGAGTAGGTCTAATAACATTATGAGCAATTCCCGTAATTCTATTAGTACCTACTTTTGTAAAGATTTTCAAACTAACATTGAGTAGGCATGTAGGTCTATATTATTTTATTTGAACCACATTTTTATTTTTTAGGAAGCAAAGTAATGACTCCAAAATTCAATTTAAACAAAGGAAAATAAATCATTCTTTACTACTTCCCAAAACTTTTGATAAAACTAAGCAGGAAACCCATCTGGCCCCGGAGCTTTATTCAATTCCATTTGAGATATAGCTTCGTACACTTCTTTCACCGAGAAATCAGCAGTAAAAATACCATTCTGCTCAGAAGAGATTTGCGGAATATCCTGAATAACACTCTCGTCCAAAGTAAAATTATTTGGAGCCGATGCCCCAAACAACTTTTTATAATACTCTGTAATGAATAATTTCAAATTCTCCTCTCCCACAATGGTTCCTTCGTCTTGCTCTAACTGATTTTTTCTTTTTCCTATGCTTTCCATTTGAAATGATGTGAAAGTACTTTTTTTATTTCCACCTTCATGTATGTGTTTTAATTTTTTCCTCTGTGCCCATTTAGTCTCCTCATCACGACGTAGGGAGCTAATGCGATCTTGGGCATTTCTCAATGTCTCCTGTTCGGTTACATCGAGAGGGACACTTTCAGCCTTAATGTCTAATTTATTGATAATTCGCAACAACTTTTCCTTTTCTACTTTGTATTTCCCACTTCGATTTTTGGCCCAACCTTTTAAGAAACACTTCAAGTGTCTAATTTTATTTTGCTATCATCTCATAAAAACCTTCCATCCTCAGCCATGAAAGTTCAAACGAGAAACGCAATTTGTTTCTTAAGTGAGCCTGAACCCCTGCATCAATAAGCAAATGGGTATGATCTGACCCTGTTTGGGTCAAAGCTTGTACCGTAGCTAGTGGAAATTTCTGCTCCCACTCTACACTCGCAAGGATCCTATCCAATTTCTCGAAAGTAGATGTTTCCCTTCTACTAGCCCACGTGTATTGTCTTCCAGAAACCTCAATTTCTTTTAGGTTTAAACTCTCAATACTAGCATTAAACATAAAATACCACCGAGGATTAAAATTGTTGTTGTTTTTTCTTCTGGTTTACGAATAACGTTAAAGTCCCCGCTACCAACATAGTTAACGGTTCCTTTTCACATATTCGAGCTAACTTAGCTAAAATGGCAGGTTTTTGCTCATCTTGCAAAGTTGCGGAAATAATACCAATTAACATACCACCAGACCTTCCATGAGGCGGTAAGCAAAACCAAATAAAATCAAAACCAACAGCTAAATGATTAAGAAAGGAAGTAGAAAAATTTGACCTTCCTGTCTCCGACAAGGCAATGAAGTCCAATTTGTGCTCCCTAATGGTTCCTTGAATTAATAAATGTTTTCTAGGGTCCCGCAGCCCCTCACTATTCCAAAACAAACCTTTTAGACCTTGCATTTTAAAATTCACTTTGTTTTTTCAATCTAGCACTTCGGCGCCTAACCGAGGTAGCTACCACTTTTATCGCACGTTTGCGCCTGGCTTTTTCGGTGTTAGGTAGAAGATCCAAATGATCAACCTCCTCACCAACCATCTTGTCATCCTCTAAATCCTCAGACAGACAAGATGCCCTATTTAGTAATAAGCTAGAAGGATCACCATTTTCATTTAATTTTTTATTCATATTCCTCTCCAAAATATGCAGATTTCTATTGACCTCGGATTGCTTAATTAACCTAGCCAAATTCAAATTTTCCCTTTCAGAAGCACCCAACGAAACTCCTAGTCTAGATGCTTGATCAATAATTTGCTCATCAGAAAAAGACATGATGGAAAAGGTGGGTTTTAAGTTTGTACCCGGGATGGAGTCATGTCTTTGCGCTTAAGCCATAGCCCTTGCCATCCGAGTGTCAGCCGCGTTTGCCTGAGCCCGAATGCGACCGTTGTAGCGAACACCCATTGTCGTAGCATCCGGTATTCCCCCAAAAGCAGCCACCAAGCAACGCCTCCCGTCTGTGGATAGGCCACCTGCCATATCAACAGGAGAAGGCAGAGAAGGAGCTCTCGGGTACCTAGGCGGCGTCCGCCCGCCGCTCCATCCATCACGCACACCTGGGGCAACCAGAGAGCGAGGAAAAAGCACTGGGCTACTCCAGCCAGCCCCTCCACAACCCTCCTCAGCCGAGGACCGGACAATCGCGTCGACGCCCACCGCCGCAACCTCCTGTTGCACCGGCGAGCTAACACGAGACGTCTCCACCATCCTCTTGGTCACAACGTCATCGGACACAATGGCACCATCGCCCATCGTCTTCGACACCACAGGATCAACCGTAGTCGCACGAGCCGCCCCACTCGGCGAAACTACTCAGAAACCGAAGCATCCGCTACCGAAACAACAGCTTGGTTTTTTCCGCGGCAGGAAAAATGAGTTTTCTCTGCCACGACATCGCTCGCAGCAGAAAATTCCAGCGCTCTACCGAACCAGCAGCCTGGTTTCTGTCGCGGCAGAAAAAATGGGTTTTCTCTGCCGCGACAGCACTCGCTGCACAAAAAACCGCGCCTCCGCGCGAACGACCACCTCTTCCGTCTGAGCTTCCGCCTGCATCTCTCGCTATATGGACTGGCTCCTCAATGAAGCGAGCTCCTTCTTGGCTTGTTGAATTGATCGGCTAACCGAGGGTGAGAAAACAACCCCCCCTTGGCCATTGATTGAGTAGGAGGTGCAGAGGCCGAACCCGCACCTTTCTTAGGAGCAGCCGGTGCCTCCACAACACCTTGCGCATTATTGCCCTGCCCATTGGCTTGCTGAATATCACGCACCAACGCCTCCTGAAAATCCTCTTCCAATTCCTCACCATCTCCCACAAACATCACAGATTAGCGCAACATAATCTGCCATCAGATGTCCCGCACCACCACACCGAAAACATTTTTTACCTTTCTTTGGTGCTGCATTTGCGATCGCCACCGCCAACTGTTCAGCCGAGACCGCTGCACCTGCACCTTGTACTTGAGCGCCGAGATTGTTTGTTGCCACTCCTCCTTGACCCTCTGCACCTGGTCCCGCTTGTTGTGCCTCCTACACCACCGGGATCACTACCTCTTCCGCTACCACTTGCTGCACAATCGGCGCAACGTCGACCGCCGACTGTTGGGCTCCCGCAGCGACAACACCAACACCCACTGCTCCAGCACGACCAACACCAGCCATCATTGCTCTTCCACGGCCAGCACCAATGGCATGACCAACATCTCCATACCGACCTCGCACTCCACGCGTGAAGTCAGCCCGACCACCAACAACATCTCCTTGTCCCCGTCCATCAGCACGACCAAAACCACCGTGACCCTGTCCATGATAGCCCCGGCCACCAGTAACACCACGATACTCACTACGACGGCCATGGGTTTTGAATTCGGAGCCAGCATGGAAACCACCAGCGACACCATAGCCGAATTGGCCATATCCGCCAAGGGCTGGCGGCGCGTTCGAGACGCCAACGGTGCCCTCGCCCCCCAACCTCAAAGTTGTTGAATCGCGCCCCGCCATTGTTTGCTCCATGGCCAGGAGGTGCACCTCCCCTTGCCCATCATCGTATCCACCTCGCCCACCGCCACGGCTCGCCATGGTGCTGGGAACAATCTCACTCGAAACCGAGGCGGCGGTTCGCTTCCAGGTAAACCCCAGAAAGCATCTGAGACCAATCCGAGGCGCCTTAGGTTTATATATATGATGAGACAAAAAATTTAGCCCTTGGCCCATTCATGTCATATGGGCTTTCATGCAAATCGCGCCTGGCCGGGCCAATGCCCCCAGGTTTCCAATTTTTTGAAATTTGAATCCATGATCCGCAATTAGCGTTGCATCTCACTGGCGATGGTGATCTCCGCCGTCGTCCGACCTTGATCCAGCCATCCCTGTCGTGCTCCTCCTTGAACACCGATGGTTCAAGGACCGACAACTTTGGAACGCGAGAACTGGTTCGCCGATCCGCTACCTGCATCAATGAAACACTAACACCATCAGAGATAAAGGAAAAGACAGAGTTCTCGACGCGTACCTCTGCTCTTTTATCTAGCAAATTTGTCTCGCAGCTTTAGATGAGATCGATTCGATTGACCTCGACGAGGCCGACGCTAGAGTCGCACAAATCTCCTCCAATGGAGAATGCAAGTACCGATCCATCTTGCACTCCACCGATGTGATCATCATCTTCATCCTCCTCCTCCGAAGCTAAGGCCCAGATTCGACCACCGACGGTGGTAGACAACGTAGGGCTAGAGCTCCCCTTCACCGCGTCGCAGTCAGGGCTCCCACAGGTACACACATAGGCGCCGATGTCGATGGAAAGGCGGCCACGGGAGCCGCCATGGTCACCTCCGGAATCGCCTTCGGAGTCGCCCTAACGGCTCCATTCGGCTAGTGGAGATCGAGAATGTGCTTCTCAGGAAGAATATATCCTGGGTGGACCTGGAGACCAGCCGGAACGTGGAGATGCCCGACGAGGGCGCCAATGCGGAGCAGCTCGCCAAGTTGGCAAAGCACCTCTGCAGTGAGCGAAGCCGGCGCAACAATGTGCTTCAAATTAACTAGATTTAGGGGTGCGCCTTGGCGTATGCTCCCCTGAGCTCTAAGTTGAAACACGTTATACAAAATGCTAATAATTAGGGTTTAGAAATTAGAATGTCCATGTGTAACATGTGCTGACTCTAATACCTAACTATAAACATCACAAACAATCTATGGAAAGTAACAAAGGGGAATGCCAAATCCTCGCGTTCTGGGATTTAGGGGGATAGTGCTCGGGGATCGGGGCGCACGATCACCCGAGCCCTTTTCTGACGACATGCCATACACAATGCTAATAAGTAACGATTAGAAAATATTATATCCATATGTATAAACATAACTAACAATCCATGTAAAGTAACAAAAGGATATTCCACATTTCAAGGCTTGGTACGAAGGTACGGAATAGAAACAACCTAATACAAAATTATCGATACAAATCAATGTACAGGTGCATCCCATAGGACCATGCCCCTGATCAAAACACGTAATTAATCTTCTCCAGATCACAATATACATGTCACATAGCACGCTGGAGTTACCGTGGTGAGCACACCTAAACGACTCTTCCGTGCAGGTGCCGCTCTTGTAGATCAACTTAAATCCAGTGGCAGTCAACTTGAAGACGACAACGTCGTGTTCCTCCAGGTACCTGAACACAACCTTCGGCCAATTCCTTCCGAGGACCACCGCACTGCCATGTGTGCTCACCTCCACCGACTCATCGCAGCACTTGCACGCTGACACAGATATGCAACACGGTAGCGGGGTCAGGAGCGAGTCCATTAAAACCGCGTGGAATGACATGGGGATAATCAACATGTGAATGTTATTCTTGTCGATCTGTACGAAGAACCGGTGCGGCATCAGTGCTCTAGCCTTGTGACCAATCATCTGTTCACGACCATGGACATACGCAGCCTGCGCCACGGTCTCCCCTGCCCTCCTGAAGAGCACCGATGGCACAACATAGAAGTTGACCGGGATACCCAAGAGCACACCCCGGTGTTTAAACAGGAACAAAATGGAATGACAACTCAAGTTTTAGGGTAATCACCGCAATAGCAACAAATAGTGCGCCTGCAACAACCGTTCACACATCCGAAACAAGCAACAACCCTAACCAAATACAACACTACTAATTCTACATCCACAAGGCAAGAACACCGGAACAAAATACACTTATAGAGAACGCCGGAGGCGCAACAGGTGGCATCGACGTGAACGAAGAAGACCCTGGGGTCGACCCGATGGAAATAGGAAAAAAACCAAGCGGCGCCGCATGGGTTCCATCAAAACCGACTGCTCCTCCGAAGAAGCCTCCGAGGAAGCCCCGTCCACCGTTATAGCCGCTGATGCTGCCGCCGACAATGCTGACGTTGATGCCGACGCCGGCGTTCCAGGACGGCAGAAGCAGACGGGGGAGGGTACCTTGAAAATCCGCGACAAATCCTCTGAACATAACTCACGTCCGGCAATGCCTGTGGCACATCGGTCATCCGTCACTACAACGCCGGACGACAGGTAGTATGGTTCGTTGGTGAAGGAACGCCGGCCATCAGGACTAAAGAGGAGCGGCGAAGTCAGGGAACGGGGTTTTCTGGGTAGTGATGGGACTGGGAGAAGAGACGTCACCGAGGCGTTAAATGGGCAACCCACGTATAAGTGCCGGCTTTACAAACGTGGTACGCACAATTTTCAGATCCATTTTTAAAATCTGAACCATTTTTGCAATGAACATTTTTTAAACTGAACCATTTTCAAAATCTGAACCATTTTTAAAAATGAACTTTTTCTGAAATCTGAACCATTTTTAAACTGAACCATTTTTGAAATCTGAACATTTTTCAAATATATTTTTGAAAACATTTCCAAAAATAGAAGAAAAAAAGACAAGCAAGGAGAAAACGTGAGCGAGCGTGCGCTCGTGCGGGCGTGTGCTGGGAGCTTGTCGGTCTATTCCGCAGGGGGATGTTGAGTCAGATGCGCAGCCCATCTAGCGAGCGAGCGAGGCGCTCGCGGGCGAGTCCGTTGTTCCACTCACAATGAGCGAGCGATAGGTAGGGGACCCGTTGTCGACCCCGTAGGCCGTAGCTGACGCTATGGGCGTCAAATAGTAATCACCACTCTTTGACATGTTTGAGAGAAAAGGGAAGTAACACAACTCGGTTATGCCAGCCCATTTAACAATTCTGGGTTGAGAAACAGCCCAATTCTAGCATGCTCACAAACCCGGGCCAGATCTCAATCCGAGTTTATTATACCATCATAGCGAGTTGCCCCGTGGCTTGCAAGAGCCCAACAGTACAGAAATCCGTTCTCATCCTGCCGGCAGACAGCGGTGGTTCGCTCTTCCCGGCGGCGGCGACGACGACGGCGACAAGAAGGGCGACATGAGCGTGTTCGGTGGTGACAGCTGGGCACGTGAATCGCAGCAGCGCAAGCGCCGCCTGGACGACCTCATGCTCCCTACCGCGGCCAGCTCCTCCTCATCCTCCTCTCCGTCCGCATCCGGTTCCTTCAAGAGGCTTTCAAGCGGCAAATTCTCCTGCCTCGTCTGCCCCCACCGCCCTGTCCTCGACTCCTCTCTCATGCTCTCGGTAAGCCACCCCCTCCACCAGTTGGTCCCTCGGAATTCTCCTGAGTAATTCGTCATAGCTGATTTTGTTTAGCTTGTAGATGTCTGTCCCACGTTTTATGGTTTCCTGTGCTTGTAACCGATGCGTTAGTGAAAGTTGCCTTGTGCGTGGTCATATGTCATCCATTCGCAACAAAAAAAAGTCTTCCATTAGCATAAGTTGGTATTTGGGTAATCGCGTCACACATTGTCACACATACAACTGTTTAGAAAGAGTTCAGCGGGTAGAAAGAGTTCAGATTGATTTCGGACTTTGGTGGCCGTATGCCACTATGGCACCACGAGTGACCTCTTCGGTGTAAGATGAAACGATTAGTAATGTAAAGTTATTTTCAGTAGCCGATGCTACCAGTTGTTGTGATGTCAATGCTTCATAATGACTTAAACATATTTAGAGATTTATGTCTAAAATAGAAATAATTTAGCGACTTTTGGCAAACCTGTGATGTCAGTTGACATCAAAGCATTGTGTGTGGCACCACCACTTTTTATTGTGTTTTGCTACGCGGCTCTTTTCTGTCTCACTGAATTTTATGTGCGGCAATTATTATCGCATCTTTGCATCTATGATAAACCCAGCATAAATGGACTGCAAAATCTTCTTTATGAAGCATTTGTGGAATTTCATGCTATGTGAGTCGTAGGTGCAATTTCGGGTGTTGTCGTTCTAAGATATAGTTATGTTGTCAAATAGATATAGATTTGTAGAGCACAATAACTAATTTTGAAAGAAAGAACTGAGGGACAAGCCGGTCCTTGGATTTACCTTTTTTTTTTCTATGTTCCTTAGAGAATATATTTTGCGATTAGAAACCTAGGAGCAGTATGCACCTCTTTTCTTGTTCATCTTGTCAAATGACGTGAATTGTTACCACGTGTTATTTGATTTTCGTTGTGTTGTGAATGAACAGATGCACATTAAAGGTTCACGGCACACTGCAGCAGAGTCGGCACTAAGGGAGAAAGAATTATCAAGGCAGCAAGAGATAAACAAAAGATTGGCCCTTTCTTCAGTAGCTTCCGTTTCAAAGTACAGTAGTAGTCAACATCCTAGTGTTAGGGCTGGTGATACGAAAGAGAAGCCATTAATTGAGCAGACTCGGAGGGCTATTTTGGAAGCACAATCAACTAGATTCAACAACTTCAGTGCCACCAAGGAATCTCATGATATGAAGAGGACGGGAAATGCTTTGTACCGTTGTTCCCAGGTTACTCCTTGTATTCCATTGAATTTTTTTACAGAAAATACTGGGTCTGTTGAATCTACAAATATTGGAGTAGGACCCTTTACTTGCGATGAAACACCAAGCAAGGTGCTTTCTGAGTGGCAAGTAGATAATAAAAAAAGGCAAGAGCAAGAACTCAGGTTCACTGCTTCAGGTTGGAAACGGGACTGCCATGGAAAATGGTACAGAGATGAAAATGTGAGTATTGGTACTTTCTTTTGTTAAGTTATTGTTACAAACAATATATAAAAAACTGGTTCAATTGCTGCTGTAGTGTCCACTATTGCTTAGGCACAATTTGAAGTTGATTTATCAGTGAGGGAGGCATTCTGCTAAGCTTGTTTACACTTCAAGGCTGAAACCTTGTAGTGTGCATCACACTGTCAGCCAGTGTACATTAGTCATCACACTGTCATTGCTGGCAGTTAAAGGGGGTATAAGTAGATATAATACATGGTTTGTTCGACCCGAGTCCATGCAGAAAATTGATTTTTCCCTTCTCTGTACGATCCAAACTTGTACTAGCATGTGTATTGTACACATCATCATATATATTAAAACTCCATTGCTGGATGACAGGTTGAGTTCGACTCGGATGAAGATGATCCTAACATCTGCCTTGGTTAGGCGTACAGGAAGACATTCTGGATGCTTCAGAAACATCTAATTGTCAATTTCAATGCTAGATGAAAGCCAATCAAGCCCCTGAAAGATTGGCACACATACATGGCGTCAACCAACATGATTTCCCAGATCATGGCTATTAACTGCAATACCAGATGCAGTTTAAGGTGTGCCATTGCTGTTCTATTCTCCTTTACATACCATTACTGGCGTAACAAGAAACAAGAGCTGTGATATGTAGTGGGCTCACTGAACGGAATAATTGTTTTGTTTGAAGGACCAGAACTTGTGCAAGGATACTCCAGAAACGAAGTGTCCACCATAGATCAGGGAATATTCAAATTCGAAGATGCCCCATGTATCTGCTGTCAGCCTATGTAAAATTACTACTGAATGTATCATCTTTATCATTTTTTTATTTTTTTGGAGCTTGTATCAAGAAATCTTATCCCAGTAGTTGTGCTTACTATTTGATTTGGGAAGCCTGCTGGCACCTCTTTAGGTTGTATTACCGAACACACGATGCATCGTAATCCAAAGCATCAAGAAAGAAAAGTAAACCAAACATCTGCTGTGCCTGCTACATGCAAAACTATTAGATTTGTAAAACTGGACTTAACCATTTAAGTAATCTCCAATATACTTGTTTTTCTTGTACTCAACAGCCAGGCTAAAGATCTCAAATTTATTTATTGGTGAACATCGATTATGTTCAAAGAAGTCGATGAAAATCACACACATCTTGTTAAGTTTGGTCATTACCACCGATCACAGCCCTTATTTATCCTTCATCTGTTTTCTTCTGTTCTTGTTGAGTCTTGACAGTCTCGTCGAGATAATGTTAACAAACAGAAAACTACCGCTAGTGTGTGTATGTTTACATTTTATTAGCTGTAATGTATTACTTCTGAACTTAATCTAAACCATGTTTTGGGCCAGCTTTTATGGAGTAGCTCTGAAGACATGCTGCCTTTCAAGTGCATGCAGAGACCATGAGACAAGGAATTTGTTGCTTGTGTCCTTGAATCCTGGCCGGCTGTCCTTCCTGGTGTATGCTTCCTGTGGAAAAACTATTAAATGTTATAAACTCAGAAGTATAATTTTATGGACGAAGATATCCAATATGTGCAATGTTTTTGTTACCATATCAGGTTTGACCTCTAAATCCAGGATGTTAAGCAACACTAGAATAACTAAAAAGCTCACTTTTTTCTAGTTATTTCCTTTAGGGAAATTACAACTTGTATTACCTGGTGACCAAATACCGGTAATATACAAGGACACATGTGATAAATATGCAGAAAACCACTCATACAACATGGAAAATATACAAGCTATACATGAAACATAAGATGACACTACCGCAAAAACTCATAGTGGATACACAACACTTAGTTTTGAGAGATAAAATCCATGTTCCGCTCTAGTCTGGACCTTCATGAAGAAATCTGCAACCTGTAATTGGGATTAGCATTTTCCTTATAATACAGTGCTAAGAGCCAAGCATTGAGGAATGTGCGCTTTGGCAGAAGCACACCCTGCAAAATAAAAAAATGAGCTAACAAAAAATACGCCCTCCAATACAAAATGCAGGGAGTAATATGTTAGGATCAAGTTGGCCTGTATCCATCTTCTGACTTTTGTATTAGTATTAATCCCTGCAGTTGAGCCAGTCTTGTTGCTTCTTCCTTGAGATATGCAGACATGTCTATATAACGAGTTTCTTCCTTGTAAATCCTTTCCCACATTCTGTTCTTCACTTTTGCAGAGCTTGGCTCGTCTTATCAAACTCCAAAGATGGCAAGTACCAGTTCAGCAGAAGGTGCAGGTCAGAATTCCCCTGACAAGAAAAAGCTGGTCACGGTCCTGAGCATCGATGGTGGCGGTGTCAGAGGGATCATTCCGGCCACCATCCTCGCCTTCCTTGAAGAGGAGCTCAAAGTAAGATATGTACTTATAAGTTCATTTACCTTGTCATCGATATGATATGCTTGTCTTCTGTTTGCTGAGGAACACTGGAACTGTGTTTCCTGCTTTGTCTCCATGTAGAAACTGGACGGGCCGGATGCTAGGATCGCAGACTATTTTGACGTCGTCGCTGGCACGAGCACCGGTGGCCTCCTGACGGTGATGCTCACAGCTCCAGACAAGAATGGACGGCCACTGTTCGATGCCAATGATTTGGCCAAGTTCTACATCGACGAGTCCCCCAAAATATTCCCACAGAAGTAACTAATTAAACATGCATGGCTTTCTTACCTTTCAGCAGAATTATTTAACTGCAACATAATATCTCTCGATCAGTGGTCTATCACTGTGTGTACATGCATGTTCAGTTGGTGATGATCTTAAGGGTAAGTCGATTCACATGTTACAGGAACTCGATCTTTTCCAAGGTCATCACAGGTCTGAGGATGGTTAGCGGGCCCAAGTACAACGGCAAGTACCTCCATTCACTGCTTCGTCAGTACCTTGGTGAAACGAGGTTGGACGGGACGCTAACGAATGTGGTCATCCCGACCTTCGACATCGCATACCTGCAACCCACGATTTTCTCGAGCTTCCAGGTACCACGTTGTTAACCGATCACCTGCTCCTTAGATATAACCTGGTCCTGTATAGGGTGCTACATATAGTAGTCCAGGTCATAATGTTCGATAGTGTCGTAACTAACTAACGCAATGCAAACAAAAGGTTCATGTTTTTATCACAAAGTAAGTTTGTAAAAAGTTTTCTCCCAAAAAGAACTTGTAATCAACTTCATGTGATGATTAGTTGAAGCACCATCCTGCGAAAAACGCGCTCCTGTCGGACATCGCGATCAGCACCTCTGCGGCCCCGACATTCTTCCCGGCACACTACTTCGAGACCAAAGACGACAAAGGCGACACGAGGTCCTTCAACCTCATCGACGGCGGCCTCGCCGCCAACAACCCTGTAAGCTAGCGCCTCACTGCCACATTGCACCATCGCACAACTTCATCAGTCATAGATCTCACTGCATACACCTTGCTGTAAACTCGGCATATTTGTACATGGGTGCCTGCAGACGCTATGCGCGATGAGCCAAGTGGCGCAGGACATCATCCTGGAGAACGGTGAGTTCTTCCTGCAAAACCCGGTGGACTACGGGAAGTTCATGGTCATTTCCATCGGCTGTGGGTTAAACCCGAAAGAGACGTACAGTGCCAAAGATGCTGCCAAGTGGGGAATCTTGAACTGGATCGTCAAGGACGGCACCGCCCCCATCGTCGACATGTTCAACGCAGCTAGTGCTGACATGGTGGACATCCACCTCTCCGTCCTCTTCGGCGCCCTGCGGTCTTCCCACCGCTACCTGCGCATCCAGGTACATATATGCCTGAACACTAAGGCCCCGATTGGATGGGCGTTTTTTAGCCAAAACAATCGGGAGGATTTACGGATGTCGTCTGGTCCTGCTGAAAATACTGGGCAGGGCGGGTGCAAAATTACGGCTCCGTAATCTGGACAAACAATCCAATCGGGGCCTAATAGAAAAATATAAAGCAGTAGACATTTTTACTCTGGTGCCCGTGGTATGCTTGGGGACTTAGCCGGTGGTATGCTAATGGTCTATTGTTGTAAGTGCAGTATGATCAATTGAGCGGAAGTGCGGGCTCTATCGACGACTGCTCGAAAGCAAACCTTGATAGGCTGGTGGAGATCGGGAATGAGCTTCTCATGAAGAATGTATCCCGGGTGGACCTGGAGACCGGCCGGAACGTGGAGATGCCCGGCGAGGGCACCAACGCGGAGCAGCTCGCCAAGTTGGCAAAGCAGCTCTCCGCTGAGCGAAGCCGGCGGAACAATGTTAACTAGCCTTGCTTGCCGCATATTGCGCAAGAATTGCATCAAGAATGTCATCCAGTGTGTTGAATTCTGTTCGCTTGGTGCATCTTTTCCATTCTGTTCTGTTGATGTGCTGTACATGAGTATGCAGAATAAAAGGTGTAATACAGTTTTACTTTTTTTAATCACATTTGCCCCTCTGTCAGTCCAATAATCCTGTCCTCCAAAGCCTAACAAATTCGAGTAAACGAAACTTACACACATGCTTAGTCGTGTGCTTTGCCTACAAGAAACCTCGATCAAGATACAACGAACAGATAAGCACGAGAAAATGTTTGAAACCTATTGGTTTAACTTGTAGGCTGAGGACACTTCCCAATCACATGACCAGCATGAGATGACGTTTATTTTTTTTTTGCGAAAAAAAGGAAAAGGAGGGATGCAACACGATGAGATGACGTTTAAACCATGTATTAGTTTAACCTCCAGGCTGCGAACACTTGCTGTTCCAATCCACAATCGGATGTCATATTCTAGTTGTATCTTGCACAGGCATGATTGCATCCATTGACAGGCATGATTGCATCCATCAATGACGCCATGTACGATATTATTACAACGTTAGCAGTTCTGTCCTGGATATAAGTTATTTTGGAAGGAAAGACAATTCCGAATCCGCTTTGTCTATAAATAAGGAAGCTATAAATAATGCAACTATGAATCCCTTGAAAATTAGTTACTACTTGAGCCATAGAGGATGCTCTATGACCCGTTGTTATATGCTTCAAGTGTGCTTCTCCCCCGTTCTTCCTCTTTTACCATGACAGGTTCTTTGGAAATAACTCCGAAAATAATAAAAAATATTCTAAAGTGCAGCCAGATAGATCCAACCTATTCTTAAAACTGACAACTCGCACACACCCCTTCCCAAAAAATCTTTTGATTCCTTAGAATCATTTTTTGTCTTTCTGGCGGTATCAAACAGTACTATATCTTTTTCGAGAGTACGCCAAGCGTACATACATTTATATAATTTTATAGAAGGCAGATATTCAATTACAAGACGATTACAACTCGCTGCGAACAACAAGCGTAGAACGAACACCACACCCGGCTAGTCCGAAGACAACCACCACCGACACTACAACTACAAAGCAAAAGAGACTCTACTAAACTGAGCAACATCGCCGCCGGTTGAGACGCGGCGCCGGTCACTTCCTAAGACCGACAACTCCAACTGGACTTCCCTTGTCCACGCACCATCCATCCTTGGTGCCTGAAAGGAGGTGGAAGGTAGATGGCGGGACTTGATAGGTCCCGAGAAAGGCACCGTCTTAGATTCACCGCCGACGATGTACATTGCGACTGTAGATCAATCTTGGACAACGACGAGCACCAGAGAAAATCAACAAGGAACTCCAAGCCGTTCTCTAAACACGATACTCACAACGGAGGAACGATGTCGAGGACGCCGCCATCACGCCGATCCAATTCCGAACCTAGGCTTTCGCCTAAAGACATCAACCAAGCTGAGAGAGCAAGTGAATTGCCGGCACACCTCAACGACACCTCCAAGGAGGGTAACGACACACACGGGCGACGTCGCCATAGGCACCACCAAAGATGGGCAAGACATTCATCTGTATCGACGCACATCTCCCTCCATGCTCGCCTGAATGTGGCAACCATCCAAGTTGTTCATACCGCCGTCACCGCAGCACCTTGCAATCATGGCTGCAACACCATGGTCCACCCACGACCGACACAAACGAGAGCACACCCTCCTTCTTCCACCTCCAACATGGTCGAGCACCCATAGCCCCCGCCATGCATGCTTCAACCTCCTGCATGGTCGCACTGCTTTGGTCGCGCTCCAAACAGCTGCGATATACGGCACGGCCTGCTTGCCAGACCTATCCCTGTTGGGCCCAGATCTGGCTCGCACCTCCACCACAACGTCCTCGCCGCCTCCATGAACCACCGCCGGCGACTGCGGAGCCACCAGCTCCTCCTTTCAGACCCGGGGTGGCCCGCTCCGCTGCCAGGGAGTCGCAACGCTGCCTCAACAATGCTACCTCTACATCCCCGCGCGCCGCCTCCATGCCCCCGCTCCAGGTTCTCCGCCATGCTTCCAGCCCGCTCTGCCGCCGTGCTCCTACTCAAGTCATGCGCTGTTACGCCTTACAGCCTCCGTGCGCCGCTCGATTGATGGCCTCCTCCGTGCATTGTTGGCCCGTCGGGGCGCGCCCTCCTCCCCCGCCTCCTTTGACGGCCAAGGGCGGCCACCACCACCGCCGGGCAGCGCAAGGACGGTGGTCTGAAGTTAGGGCGTCGCCCCCCAGGGTCGCCCGCCCATGCGACCAGGGAGGGGAGGGTAAAGTGTCATCTAGAACCAACAATACTATATCTAGGAATCCCCGTCGATTCCTCATTGGCACCTTTTCAAACACAACTGATGCATTCCAAAATAATTCTGATTCTATCATCTTTCCCCTTGGCCATGAACCTCCTTTCTTTTTTGGTTTGAATCCGAAGTAGAAGAAAAAATCCATTAGAATATTATTTTAACCATATAAATTTGGCCGTGCATCTGAAGCACTCTTTGGTAAAATCAATATAGTTGCATGCAAACCAAGATCAATAGCATGATGAACCAGGAAATCCCTAGGTCCTATTGTTAACAAAAGGGAATTACTATTCTCATTAAGATCGTTCAACCATCCGAGCAACCATAGATTTAGACCATTAGCTTTTTCATACTACTCTTTCACAAAGAAGTGCAAAGATAACTTAATTGAACTTATCCTAGAATATATTTATTTATTAGAGTATCCGAAATCGGTAGGAAGGGGTGCCGCCTCGGGGTCGGTGTGGAGTTTGGAGCTGCGACTCTTTTGTGGGTCTCGGGTTTGATCGCTCGAGTCCGTCGACCAGTTTGGTGCACACACGAGATTGACGTGGAGCAGTTGCTCCGAAGGCCTTGTGATGTATGGTGTCTACACTTTGCTTACTTGAGCAACAGAGTTGGCAGCTCGGTAGGTGCGCGGATTCGGGGCCGGTATGGATCCCGAAGCGGCGAGTTTGGTGTGGTAGGGTGTCATCTCCGGTCACTTTGGTGGCGGAACGGGTGACTCGGTCGGTACACTCCCTTCTCAATAGTCTCATAGAAACCATCATGTCGTAACCAAGATAGTTCAAAACAAAGCTGAGGTTTATTGTCTAGGGGAGCATGGTACCCGAGTCACTTAGCATCGGTTTATTATCGGACTCCGATCTAGTCATAGCCAGCACCGCTACTAACGAAAACTTTTGATCCCACTCCACACTAGTTAGAACTCTATCAAGCTTCTCGTATGTGTGTGTAGCACGATGGTTAGCAAGTAAATTGCCTACCTAAGAGAACGGTTTCTCTTAGATCAAGACTTTAAATGATCCCATTAAATATAAATGGCCACCGTGCGTTAAACTTATTATTATTATTCTTCTCTCCAAGCCTACTAATAATATTGAAATCACTCCTACCAATACAGTGAGAGTTTCAAATTCACAAATCGGAACCAATTCCGCTGAAAACTCTGATTTAAGGGCATCTTGAGCTGCATACGGTTGCACATGTCTCGACATCCGGAAGGGTCGCCGGAAAAATGGTGAGGTATATTCGCTTTGTATGATGGAAGTAGTCCATATAGAGTTGGAGATGGCCGCTTTCTCTGTTACGATCCAACGCTGCCGTGCGGGCCTTTTCCGAGCCCTTGAACCTTGGTCACTGCTTCTCAATGTGGTCATGAACCAGAAGAGCAACAACCATCAAAACATCACTATCATCATCGGACGATGAATAGATGAAGTGGTGGTAAGAAATTTTTCCAAGCTATGTGTCATGATCTTAAATGAATTAGTACCTCACAACTAGGCCTGAAAAAGGACCAAAGAAGTTGTGGGAGGAGTAGGTCGCGGGCGTGGTCGAGCCTACGGCTTGCGAAAGCGTCCTGTCCTGGTCGGATCCAGGATCACACTGTCAAAGTCGACCTCCTCCAGCACTGGTGTGGACTCGGATGCCGGAGGCGAGGGCGACAACGGCACTGGATGGAACGTACGTGTATAACGTATTGACCCGAGCATCTTTCTCTGCACGGAAGTGAGTGGAAAGCTCGTGCTACGCGGTAAATGGACGAAAAGAATTCCTTTCACAAGAAATGGGGACTAATTACAGCCTGTTTCATCTTTCTTTTTTGTTGCAAATTTATACTCTAGCTTGTTTTATCTGCAAGTATTTCCAGCCACTTGGAGAAACTTCAACTTAGACTGAATCAAACTTGACCAAGAGAGCTATAGCTATCGAATCTCTCTCGTCTCTTCTGCTGACTCCGACTATTTATTGTTTTGGGTTCTGACCACTGGTACCCTTCAAATCGTTGTATATGTTGGACGTTAACGCAACTCTTGATTAAGTGGCTGCGGGATGCATCGTGACGTTGAAATCTGAACAGAATTCGCGTCATATGGCATCGTGACTCACGCCAAGTTTTAGTGCTTATCTACTGTTCTGTAGGCGCAAGATATTTGTAGAAAACTGGCAGAATACATAACCGGTATCATTGTATTGAAGCAGCAACTTTTAGTCGTCCTCCCCCAAAAAAGAACCAGCACTTAGTCACGGATCGAGGACACACAGTGAAATAGCGTGTCTGTTTGGAATAATGATATTTCTTAAAATAACTAAAATTCAATCTAAATAACAAAACTTTTACAGCGAAATACTCATCATGCCCTAAACTGGCAAAAAACGACATCGCAACGCTGGACATCGACGCCGTTTTCTTGGATGACAAGAATTGCGTTCATTAAGGCAATGCCTAGAGATAGAAAAACTTTAGATAAATTTTGCCCAGTCTTATAGTTAATGGTCCTTCGAACTTGTTGCTTGTCAAAACTTCTAGCCCATCATGCCTTGGCCTTCAAATCGATATCAGTCTGATCTATCAAGATACTACCGAACTTTTTTTTCGATAAGGGAAGTTTTATTACTTATAGCAAATATGCCCGTGCGTTGCAACGGGAAGAAACCTAAAGAAGTCTATCATGCAGTCATCTATTAACTAACCAGGGCAAAGTTTTCTGTAATAAACATAGGTGTTCTAAAAGAAGTCACATTCACACGTGTGCAACCACTACAATTGACTGTTGCACGAAATATGAACAATTTAACTGCGTACCGTGGTACCGTGGCCCGTCTTGACTGCCAGCGAGTGGCGCAGTGCTGTGGTGCGTCGGAATCAACCCCGATGGCTGCATAAGATTGGATCTGAAGTTGTATGTTATTTTTATAAGGATCGTGCTTGTTGCGTGATTTGTATGCACACATTCTTTCTTCTTTTGTTTTTCAGAAAGTGATGTGTGTCTTATAATATTGGGGTTATGTAGGAATGAGTAGATGTATGCTTCCGTGGCTGTTGGTGCTTTTGCTTTAAATATTTCATAACTTGCTATTTTTTTTTGAGCGGAACCTAACTTGCTGTTAGCAGATGAACTAAACAGAAAAAGGAAATTTTCGTGGACGACTTTGGGCCAGGCCCATAGAGAGGGGACGGACGCAAATTTAAGCAGAGTTGCTCTCGATCGGGGTCTGTTCGGCTGTTCCGCATGCTTTGCCCAGCTGAGCGACGAAACGATCAGGGAATCAGGGACCTGTGTTTTAGTACCACCTTGACTAACTACGGACCTGTTAGAAGCGCGATGAGGCAACGTACAAAACAAAAACCAAGCGACATGAAACCAAGGACGACGTACGAAACCAACCAAGGAAGCTTAACGTCTTTATTATTACTAGCAAAATGCCCGTGCGTTGCTACGGGCAATCAAATTTGGCTAAATAGCGGACGATAGATTACTATCTTAAATTTACACAAAACAAATCACCAAGTCTAGCAATGGGTTCTAATCCTTTTACCCCCAAAATCTTCTAAAAGGCAGTTCATGGAGCTGTCAAAATGACAAGACGACACATTGCTAGTCATATGAATCAATTTGTTAATCCGTTCGAATCAATTTGTTAATCCGTTCCAAACACTTCGAATTGACATATACCATCATATCCCAAATGAAAAATCATTCTAAATTACAAAAGTTCCCTTGAGAAGGATACTTTCTTATAGCCAACTGATAATATCTTTGCATTACCATTTGCAACACGTTGTTTCTTTGTTCTTGTAACAACATGTTGCTGAGTAGGAGCTATGGCATCACCCGAGTTGCTTCCCAGCCACACACACGAGGCTCACTGGTTTGTCAAACAAACCCTGCTTATATTCCTTGGAAGACAAAGCTTGCAAGTCCTACTATGCCAGTACAAATCTTACAGTAAAAATGTTATTGCAAGATCATCCTAACCTACGCTTTTTCCATCTCCGACATCATAGTCTTGTCCACGAAAAGAACTTCGTTTGTCCAAGAGGCAATGTTGAACTTTAAACTCTCAAGTACCATTGAGCAGGACTCCAGTATGCCTGCCGAACATCGTGCACATGTAAAAGGACCCATTTTTCTCCATCAGGAAATAATATTTCGTCTTACATGATGATCAAGTTCAGATAAATAATGATCATGAAATTCAGGTAGTGCAATGCAATGCTGTTGTTGATTTATTTAAAAGAATTGAGAGAGTGGATGTGCTAGCAGAACCATGTTATTGAACTGTGCCCTTGACAAAAGATTTTCCACTCGTCTCTCTGTTTCGTTGTTCATAGTTCAAACATAAGTACATCATTAAACAAAATTACACATATACTAATGTACACTACCTCTAAGACATTAATAGCACCTCATTTTGTGTTGATCCATGCCTCTCATCAAGGTCTGCTTGTTAATCAGGTAGTGCCACTTTGCTGAAAACAAGTGTCTTCCCTTTGTTGTATGCATTGCAAACGCTATCTTCTCCGGATAAATTCAGGAAACATTGATGAACAAGTGAATGGTGATAGGGTCATATCGCATCTATTCAGTGAAAGTTAAAGATGGTGGCAGTTACGGAGTAGAGAATAAGGCGGAGAATATGAGTGCCATCCTTACAAGTAAATGCCGTATCTCTGAGCCATATCTGCAAGTGTATTTTGTCCATTGCGTCCCATCTTATTCCAGCACTCACCTGATTTTATTTGCATTTTATTTCTCAAGACAGAAACAGTAAAGGATAGTAAGGGAGCACCTAGGTAAGGAAGAAAACTCTTTATTATGGCTCGTAACCTGAACTGGATTCAGGTACAGGGAAGGATATTGAACAACCTATGAGCAAAACGAAAACTGAATCTTTTGAACAGAAGAGCCAGATTGCGAGCAGAAGCACATGGATTGAGAGCTCTGTGGCGTGGTTGGTGGCGGTAGAGGTGTGCGCGGCAGTTGGGACTTGCGCCTGAATTGAGCATTGCTCTGCTGTGAGCCTCCCGTAACAGCTCCCTAGCACACCAGGCCGTCGCACTGTGCTTCTAGATGGAGTACCACCACCACTGGTAGCTCCACATCCGTCCACTTCCGACGCCTCGCCCAATCCCCACCAAAGCTCCAGCCTCAGCGCGCCAGGGCAAGCTCCTGACTCCACCGCGCGTCAAACGAAGGACGACCAGGGAAAGCTCCTGCCTCCACCGCTCATCTCCTACCCAGACTGTCGCCGGTGATTGGGGATAGGGAGGAGGCTGCGCTACAGATGCTGCTCCGGCTGGGCGGCAAAGAAGCGGGCAGGCGCGGCGGAGGCCTGGGCGGCGCGGGGTCGGTGGCGGCGTGGTGGAGAGCGAAAGAGATAGGGTCGAGTCCTGGGAATAGAATAGCCAAGCGATCATATTGCGGTGGCATACTGCGAAATTATCCTAACAATGCAAGGGTAAAATTGGAAATTAAGAAAACGTACCATCACCACCTCTAGCCATATTATATACTCCCTCCGTTCCAAATTACTTGACACACATTTGTATAGAAACAGATGTATCTAGACACTAAGCAAGTATAGGTACATCCGCATTTGGACAACTCCAAGTCAACTAATTTGGAACGGAGGGAGTAGTAGAGACTAGCAAATATGCCCGTGCGTTGCAACGGATGAACTCCACATTGTTCAAGAATATAACTTATACTCGTATCATAAAATTCCCACTACAAAACTTAAATCATAGAAGCCAATGGTTAGCTTGACTACACGAAATTTAATTCTCGTTTGAAAACTAAATCACATTATCGAGTGGTTAGCATAACTACCAAATAAAATCCCATTGGAAAAACTGAATCACAGAGCCAAGTGGCTCACACAGAAACTTAAATCCTAGAGACGTAGAATCAGTCAACAGATGAACAAATCCCCTATACTAATAGGTGCAGGTGCATACGATGTGACCATCCAAGGTTTATACCATTGATGGAAGCAGCTGACGAATGACGATGCCATCAAGGCCAGAGAACGGCTCAACAGGCACAACGACGTCTGCGGCAGGCATGGCTGCCGTTCCGTTTGCCGTCCAGCCAGATGGAAGCACCAGATCATGTTGCGTTTCCAGCAACTTGCGATTTGGTAGCCATTGAGGAGGAACGGAAAACCCCACACCATCAGAACCAATTCCCGATTCTGCTCCAACCGGTCCAACTTCATCTCGTCGGCCAACTCCATGGCTCCATCACGACACATCTCTACTCGCCGTCGGCGCCGTCCTCTGCGTTCGCGCTGCAGTCCCCGTATATCTTGCATCGAGTCCTCAACCCACTGCCGCCGGCACAGCGGCAGTTGTTTCAAGAAAGCAAGCTTCAAGCGTCACCACCATGGAGACGCCGTCCTGGCGTCTTGCTCCAATGGGTCGCTGTCGGAGGAGACCGTCGCGTCGAGTGCGCCGTGTGGTCCGATGGTCATCAGTCATCAGTACGCCGGGGTGAGCCGAGGTGTGGCGCGGGAGCTGGAGGAAGGGGCCGAGCAGCACCAATGAGGCAATGACGATCTGTAGGATCCTCATCTGAAACCAAGCATTGGATTCCAATTCCCTGGATCTGCAAGTAACGTGGGAAACACCATGGACGCAGATGCTGAGTATCGGGCTTCCCCCACCATGGCCATCTAGGCTCCCGTCGTCGGAGGCCGCCCTTGCTGTTGTGCTACCCCTGGCCGACCATGGCAGGCGTCCGCCGAGGGCATGATGCTTCTATGTGTGCCGGAACGACGATCGATCTCTCAGCGGTTCTGAGGCTAGCATCGAGAGCTTAAAACAAAACAAAATTCGCCGTATCGCATCAGGACTTGGAGTCGTATTGGACCAAGGAAACTGAAACGATCATGACTTGGCGATCGGAGACACCACGTAACGCACGAAACGAAACCAGGGATTGAGCAAACGCGTGGTACGAAACGATAGAAATTACGTACGCGACGTACGAAACCAAACGGACGAAAATCTGGGAGGAAGAAACGTTCCTTCCTTTATTATTAGGTATAGATAGATAGCTGAATGCCCGTGCGTTGCCACAGACTTTAATTTTTTATAGTCGCACAAGTCTAATTTTTCTTCGAAAAGGAAAAGAGAACCTTGGCCTTTGCACTGATTGATTCACACCACCATATTTTACGGGGTAACATGAGACAGGTCATCATACTCCTAATTTACAAACATCCCTCATATCCAATGTTCTTGCACCCTCACACGTCGCAATGTTCATCATCTTTGGCAGTTATTCACCATGGTTTGGATGTAAATTATCAATTACGGGCTCATAACCAACCCTCATAATTCATTGTGGCATGTACCTCTTTTTTTAAAGCCTCTCTATAGGTCAAAATCCCGGTAGCGCACACACGTACACCACTTAAAATGAATTATTAGTTCTTGTGATATCGCCGATGCATAAAAGTAAAATACTTCAGTATTTTAAAATGTTCATAAGTGAAGTTGCCAACCAAAATAAAGCGCCTCACTTGATGTACCTTTTCACCATAAAACTTGGATATCAAGCATAAGAGCTCCAAACTGTGAAAAAGGAATATGATTGGTAACGGAAAAAAATACTTGACACATATAATAATTGGCTATAAAAATTACGGAATGGAGGTATTACTAAATAAACTGTTGTAATATAAAAAAAATTGCGGAAAAGCAAAGGTCATATAACCCTTACAAATTGTGGAGTTAAATTCACTTACATCGTGCCCTTTTTCTTCTAGCAGTCGATGAAGGAACAACAAGAAACAAACGGTAAGTGGCAACGTCGTGTCCCTTCCGGTTCGCAATTGCTGATGTCGTATGTTTTTCTTCTGCACTTCTCCAGTGATTTGACCAGTGATCTGTCTGCATATTCTTTATACGTATACATTGATCCATCCAGCTAGAAGTCCCGTGTGGAAGCAATAGTAGAGAAACGAATATTTGAAGTCCGTTGATTTTGATCAGCAGCGACAGAGGCACGACGGGCCTGACATCCGCTTGCCACCCGTCGTCTCCTCCTCCAAGGTGATATAGCTAGCGCCGCTGCTGTCGACTGTCGACATTGTGGTCAGAGAAGACAAAGGAGCGGGCGACTGTATGAACCTGTGAAGTTCAGAGAGGAGCATGGTCTATACCGGAGCTCGGGGGTCCCGTCGCGGTGTACTCCCATGGCTCATGGCTGCCGTCGATGGACTCCCAGGCTGCCATTGGTGAGAGTGGACTCCCGTGGCGGAGCGGGCTGGACTCCGCATGGTGATTGTCGCTAGCGCAGCCAAACAGAAGGGAGGCAAGTAGGAGAAAAGACAAGAAGGAAAGTAAACCAGAGGGATGGGAGTGCCCCCGCCGGATTTGGGTATGCAGGGGATCCAAAAGTCTATTCCGTGCTCGAGGGGAGACATGGAGGTGGAGCTGCTCCAGATGAATTCCAAGGCGCGTCCGCGGAAATCCGATGGACACACGCAGGCGGCGCCGGAGCACGGAGCCGCGCAGGGGCCGGGGAGGTGTGCGGGGCTGGCCATGATCAGGCGCCGCGCCGTCGGGACCCCAAGGAAAAAAGGAAAAGAAAAAACGGTTCGGTTTACTTCACTGGCGGTGACAAAAATCCCTTTTTCACTTATCGGTGGCATTGGTGGGTAATTGGTATCAACTCTAGGGGCAGTTCTATCATGACGTACCATACCATCACCACCTCTAGCCATATTATATAGTAGAGATTAGGTAAAGAAAAGGTTTAAACATTACACCCAACCTCTGCACAACGAAGGTGCACACGGCCGAAAAGAGTACGGTAGTCCGAAAATAAAAGGAGAGCGATTACATATCAGAATGAGAAATTGTAATCACGCCTAAAGTGATGGAGGACCGATCCGCAAATTATGCTGCCATCCATGTTGGGATAAAAGGTCTCTCGCCGTATCCTCCAGTCTTGAACAGACCTCCATAAACAGGTCTCGATGCCCCACACGCTGCAACTGAGACCACGAACGGAGTGTAGCTGTAGTCATGTAGATAAACTGAATGAGAGAACAATTTTTATCATTAAAAACCATGTCATTTCTACATAGTCAAAGCGACCATATAACGGCTAGCGCTGCCACCCTAATAAGTTGTTTGAACCTAACATCTACCCCAGTCAGACAGTTGCCAAAAATATGAGCAATGCTTCTTGGGGGATATAAAGTAGAACCTATCTAGATGATTGACCATATAGAACCTGCGAATTGGCACTCGAAAAATAAGTGGTTGATAGTCTCGTCTTTGTGACAGAAGACACACCTCTTACTACCATGCTAATTGCGTTTTGCAAGGTTGTCCTTAGTAAGAATAACCCCTCGACGAAGGTACCACGCGAAAACCTTGTTTTTTAGTGGTATCTTCATCGACCAGATTTTCTTATTATTAACTGCTGGCACGTCAGGTTGGATTAAAGCATTATACATACTGTCCACTGAGAATTTACCGCTCGTGTGTAAACTCCACCGAAATGCATCGGTCCCTTGCGTCAAATTGATGGAGGCTAGTCGTTGTAGCAATTCACGCCACGCCGCTAGTCTAGGACCAATGAGATCTCTTCGGAACGTCATATTTGGTGGATTAACCTCCAAAACTTTAGCAAGAGTATCGCTTTTGTGACGTCCAAGGACAATATTATATAAGGCTGGATATTGTTCACGAAGTGTACTAGTACCAAGCCACTTATCCTCCCAGAATCTTATCTCCGAACCATTTTTGATGGAGAAAGAGCCATATGGGAGGAAGAACTTCTTCGTCGCCATCAGGCCTGCCCAAAAGTGAGAATCTCCGGATTTCCATGAAACCTGAGATATCGCTTTTGAACTAACATACTTTCTCCTGAGTAGAGTTTGCCACACACCTTCTTCGGTAAGTAGTTTAAACAACCATTTTCCAAGAAGGGCACGATTCTTAACCTCAAGGTCGTGAATCCCTAGTCCCCCAAAGTCTTTGGGGCGGCACACTGCATCCCATTTTGCCAGCCGGTATCTCTTTTTTTCGTTGTCCCCTTGCCAAAAGAATCTAGATCGAAAGTAATCCAATCGATGTAGAACTCCCTTTTGTAATTGGAAGAAAGATATCATATACATAACCATATTTGTTAGGACTGAGTTTATGAGCACCAATCTTCCACTCAGGGATAGTAATTTTCCTTTCCAACTACTCAACCTTTTTTGTAATCTTTCGTCAACGTGTTTCCATTGTGCAATCGTAAGCCTCCTAAAATGAATTGGGATGCCTAAATAACTTATTGGAAACTCTCGAACCTCACACCAAATAACTCAGCATATTGGTTGACCTTCGCCTGGGCGTCGCCGAAACATAACAATTCGCTTTTATGGAAGTTAATTTTTAGACCGGAGAGATGCTCGAACGCTGAAAGAATTAGTTTCAAATTCTTCGCTTTCTCGATGTCATGTTCCATAAAAAGGATCGTATCGTCCGCGTATTCGAGAATGGATAACCCGCCATCCACTAGATGCGGTACCACTCCCTCAATTTGCACATCCAGCTTTGCACGTTCAATGATTATGGCTAGCATATCAGCTACTATGTTAAGTAGTATAGGTGATATTGGATCGCCTTGGCGTAGTCCTTTTTTCGTTTGGAAGTATCTACCAATGTCGTCATTGACTTTGATGGCGACACTTCCTCCGGAAACAAAACTATCAATCATTGCACACCACTCATCAGAAAAAACTTTCATTCTGAGTGTCTGCTGAAGGAAAGACCATTTTACTTTATCATAAGCCTTTTCGAAGTCAATCTTTAGTATGACCCCATTCAGCTTTTTCCGATGTAGCACATGCACGGTTTCATGTAATATCACAACCCCATCAAGGATGTTGCGACCTTGCATGAAGGCTGTCTGAGTCGGGCGCACAACATGATCAGCCACCGAGTTCAACCTAATAGTCGCGGTTTCAGTGAATATCTTGAAGTTAACGTTTAGAAGACAGATAGACCTAAATTGTTGGATCCTTTCTGCTTCATTAACCTTTGGCAACAAAATAATCTCACCAAAATTAAGGCGAAAGAGATCGAGTTGTCCCGCATGCAAAGCGTGGAACATCTCTAGCAGGTCCGGTTGGATTAATTCCCAAAATGACTGATAAAATTCAGCAGGGAAACCATCCGGCCCCGGGGCTTTGTTGTGTTCCATTTGGAAAACCGCCTTCTTTACTTCCTCCAAAGAGAAGGGAGCAGTAAGATGGGCGTTTTCCTGATCGGAAACTTGCGGAATATCATCTGTTTGGTTTTCGTCCAACGAGAAATTATCTGCGTCAGGCTCGCCAAACAAATTTTTATAGTACTTCGTGATGTAAGTTTTAATCTGCTCATGCCCTTCGATCATACCCTCTTCTTGGTTTAGGGAGTGAATGAGTTTCTTTCTGTGTTGGCCAAGATACTACCGAACTAACGAGAGATATCTCTTGGTCGGATTTGTTCGCATATTTTGCGTGATTTTTTCTTATATGTGCATTGGTCAAATGTTCAAGAACAGCCCCTCATACTTGTACACTGACACATCATCAAATCTTCCTACATATTTGGTATAATAAATCCTGAAAAAAAGGAGTCTTCTGCTGTAAAAAGGGCAACGTCGGCGGTTGCACCGATATGGGAATCCAAATGTGAGAATGTCACACCTGCACTGCTCAACTAGAACAGAGGGGGTATTGCTGTGCCAGCGGCCAAGAGATCAAAATATTCCACTGCCGGGACTTTATCTGTTTGAGTATGTTCATATACTATATCTAAGATACCCCAAAACAAGTTTCATGAAAAAATTGCAAGTATGCTCATATTTTGCATTATATACTCGAAATACAGTCATATTTGTACATAAAAGAGAAGTATGTGAAAAAATTACATACTACCTAAAAAGAAGTATCTATAGTACTAAAATAGTTCTATATACTTCATACTACATGTTACATACTCCCCGGTACGATAGATACTCCATACATTATGTGAAACACACATGGGTGTAGTTACACCTGGGAGTAGCATGAATATCTATTATATTATTGAAACAACAAACAATCAACGGTAAAGATTAGTCACTCTAAACTTAGGAGATCTTAACGGTTCAGATCTATGGACGATTAAGCGTATGTTGGCAGGACTCGGCTGATACCTGAACCATCGCCTCATACATGTAGCTTGGACACGATAATTAAAAGGAAGCGATTCGTTTCTCATGCAAAGCAACCCAGTCCGGCTCATACAGGTTAGGGCTGATTTGCAGATGCCGTTCAAGAAGTGGAAGACGATGATGGAAGCCACCTTCGACCGAATCAGGACGGCAAGGAGATTCCTAACACCATTAGTCGCGGTCTCATCCTCCAAACCCCTGCATCTCCCCCATCGTTTCTCCATCCGCCGTTGGTCTGTACGTCTCCCCTTCTTAAGAATTGCTTTTCAGATTTACTTCAATTGGATCCGTAAGGTTTCGTGCTGAAATTTCTGGCCTAGGTTCTTTTGAGGTTCTGATTTTATTTCTTTTGTTTTCAGGAACAGCGTCAACCTTAGAGTTGGACTAAGAAGTGCAGATTTGCATGGATGGAGCAAGGTGCCACTAGCGTAGGTATTTTTCAGTACGTGAGAAACCTGTAGCCTAAGGAATAGTATAAGCATCAGCCAATTCTCACTGTCGAGTTGGTTGGATTTAATTTCGAGTTTAGAAATCCATCTGGTGCGTTGTTCGTCACCTCGGTAATGCCTTGGATGCAGGGCACATCAGTATATACTCCAATGTATGCATGACCATCGGTATTTATATACGGCCGGAATCAACTACAAACTGAACTTGACCTCCGTCTTATTTTCATGTTTCATGCGTGTATGAAGGGAGAATTCATCCATGGGTGAGTGCTGGCGGTGGCTGCAGGACATGTACTAACTAGATCCCTGACTACCAGCAGTCCTGGGTTCACCGGAGAAGCACTGGCTGCTCGAAGAAACGGAACTGTGGACCGGTGATGGTAGAGTTCTGGCAGAGAAAAGATGATCACTACATGGACGACATCGCTGTACAGACATCCCGATCCATTAATCCATAGGTATAACTCCTTAATTTCTATCTGAGTATATTCGTCGTATTGGCAATTAGACCGAATTCTAATGTGCGGATACACACACCCCTTTGCTATTTTGATGACTCCAGTCGGATTTGGTCAAGCGACATGTATTGGCGGATGCCGGGTTCCGCGTCTTTGTCACCGCTGATATGTCGAAACGTCAGGAACTACAGGATCATTGCTGCCGGTGTTCATAGCCGTTGTGTGCACGAGGACGATGAAACTTCCAGTCTAGTTTTCCTTAGATGATGCTCGGTAGCAATCTGCATGTATTCCAAATACTATTCTCGAGTATGCTGTTCTTTTAACCGTCCAGAACTAATTCATCACTGATTCTGTTCAGTTTGCCAGCATTTACGGGAAATTAGTCATGGTGACCACGACCAAGCATGATGATGCACGTTCAGTAAGTGTCTTTTACCTGTTTTTTAGTTGTCAAGCATATGTGGAAACATATTATATTGCTCTGCACATTAGAAAGTAAATGTGAAAATTTTAGAATCCCTAATTTCTGTTGTTTTTGTTGATTTGACCATCACGGGGGCTATATATAGAAGTACATGGGGGTAGGTGGAGACTTGGAATACAAGAAGGTCATTAACCTAATTCTATCTCTAATCTCAGCCGTACATGTAGTCTAACATTCCCCCTCAGTCGTAGCGGGAGTGAAGCGGACGATTGCGACTGGAGAAGTCATGCGTGTCCGTCACCTCCTCCACCTTGTCATCATCGCCGTCCCCTTCTGGTTCCTTCTCTTTCCTCTCTTCCCTCCCGCAGTCACAGCGGGAGTGTCATGGACGCAAGCGATGACGCGGATGTTGTTGACTGGAGCTCTTGAGTTGCTGCAGACGTGTGTATGATGTTGATGTCGAGGTAGCCGAGCATGATGTAGCCGTGGTCGATGTTGTCGCAGTCGGTGTAGCCGATAGAGCCGAAGGCGCAAATTTTTTTTTGCACGGTATTGTGTCGTAGGGTTTTGGGTTTTGTGCGGCGGCGGCAGGGATCTGCGGCGGCAGGGTTTTTACTAGGCGGGCGAGGCGATCGCCCTAGCAGAGCGCCGGCGAAGTTTTTGGGCGGCGGCGGCAGGGTTTCTGCGGCGGCGGCGGGGTTTTGGTTTTTGGCGGCGTGCGGCAGCGACTCGCTTGGGAGCGGCGGCAGGCAGGCGGCGGGTTTTTGTGTCATTGTGCGGCGGCGGCAGCGGATCTGCGGCGGCGGCGGGTTTGAAACACCGATCTTGTATTCACCGGAGGACGAGGGGATCTAGATGATTTAGGGATTTATTTGGCTACTTCGGATCTAATCTACGGAATTGGAATTTCGAAATTGGATCTAATCTAATCTAAAGAACCGATCAGATCTTTGATCTAAACCGGGTGCCGCGCCCCCGAGGAGAGATCTCCCCGGGGGCGGCGCGTGATGCGGAAGTGGTGGAAAGTTCTAAGATCGGCGTCGTGAGACTAACCGCTCTGATACCATGTGAAAATTTTAGAATCCCTAATTTCTGTTGTTTTTGTTGATTTGACCCTCACGGGGGCTATATATAGAAGTACATGGGGTAGGTGGAGACTTGAAATACAAGAAGGTCATTAACCTAATTCTATCTCTAATCTCAGCCGTACATGTAGTCTAACAGTAAATACAACGTTTTCTTGCTGCAAGCACTTAGACAATTTGCTTGAAACAAATAAATTTGCGTGTGCGTGATACTTATTTTCAAATACCTATTTCAGAATGTGCCATACTCTAGCTGAACTCACATGCGGACAATACACATCCCTTTTTGGTGATTGTACTGGACTTTTTAGCATTACATTAATTGGAGGCGACAAGTTTTGCTGCTTACTGAAACTTCAGCCTTGGCTTGGCTACAGGCTAAAAATCAAATGCATATAGAGTACTTCATTTTTTCCCGCATTTTATTTTTGCATATGCATGGAATTTCGATTCAAATACCTACTACTGAATGTACCTTGCAGAAATTGAGCTTTATGTACTTCTGTATCAGTACAAAGTGCAAGTATTTCTGGATGTAAGTAATAGTTACCTAAGATCCTTTTTTGTATATCTGTTCAAGACAAGCAGACTTGACTGCATTAATAATTCAAAGTTCACACAGGAAGTCACTTCTGTTTCTAATCCCTTATGTTGCCTCTCTTTTTCATATTCCGATACAAAATCAAGCCTGACTGTCAAATTTTGGAGTATAGAACATCATTCCTTCATGTTCAGAACTTATATGCAAACTCACACCACAGTAAACTGATTCATTATAATTTTGTATTTTACCAGTTCAACTTTCTTAACCATGAGGAGGACTACTTTTTCAGTACTGAAATCTACTTGAGCTCACATGAAGATACCATTTTAACTTCCATTCTTCATGGTGGTTTCCTGCCGGCTGCTTACAAGAAGTTCCCTCTATATTTATTGATTTTATGTAAGAATTCCTCAAATGTATATTTCCAAGAAACTAGACTTTTATTGATCGATGCTATATTCAAATGTATCACTAAACTTAATTTGGTTCAAAGAGTTCATATTTAAAATGAAAACTTCTAAATTGTTGATACCATTGATGAATTGCCTTTCAATAAAATTATTTGTGCCTGATCTCAGTACTTAATAGCTGGGAGTATTGAAGGTTTCAATGTATCCGATGTAATGTGTTTTTCTTTTATCTACAGCAGTAATTTTAGAGTGCGAGCCTCTTACATTTATTATCTTCATGAAGCACAACTTGGACGAATTTGGTCTGATGGGTAAACTTGATCTGCAGGTTCAGCCGTGATATTTATTATCTTCATTTTACACACAATATAAATTTATTATATACTTGGGTCCATCTAAGAATGTAAACAAATATTTGAAACATTTGTCAACTGAAGACCTATTCTATAACAGGCATCCAAGAGGATTCAAGCGTACCTATTGGAAACCACCAAGTTCTAGGGGGCAAGATAGCCGGAATATGAAGCCCATATGGAAAATACTCATAAATTGCAGAAATTTTGTCGAGATGTGCAATATAATCAAATACAGTGGTAAATAATTGTTGTGCAAGTACTTGAGTATGATTTGTGCTATGCTGCTTGCTCAATAATTTGATGCTGGAGATATTTAATATTACATGACTAAAGAGACGCTTCTTATATTCGTCACTAATGAATATCACTTCAAATCTGCTAATTGACTGATAGAATAACATAAACTATTGTTTTTCTTTTTCTATCCATAAATATCTGTAATAATATAAATTATGATCATATATAAGTTTGAAGCAAAAAAACATTAATTTAAAATGCTGTAGCGTCATCACTGTGATAACCATATGGCTCCAAACTACATGATTATTTGTAGGGACTTGAAATATTAATCTGCATGTAGTCCTATATATTTTCATTTTCTCTAGCCGGTTGTGTGTTTCTGCTTGATTTTAAATTATGTTTACCAACCCAGATATGAACCTAAAAAATAAATATGACGGTTCCGAATAAATGCTAGGTCCCAATTTGTAGATTTAAGCTATTTTCGTATGGACTATGATGCAAGACCTTATAGATTCTGGAACACTGATCTATGAGCCAATGTCTTCCTCTGAAATAATGCATACACTTAAGAACTCATTGGGTGGTTAAAGAAAATCAAGAAACCATACACAAGTAGTTGAGCACGATTCAAAAACTAAATAAGAACTCTGAAAGATAATATTTTTTTACCGTTGTTTAAATTTCTAGCCCTGTGTAGGCGCACGGGTTAATGTCGAACTGGTTAATGACGCCGAACAAATGCACACGCAACATAGCTGGATATGAGGCAAAGACAAAAGAGATACCACACTTCAATTTCCTATACCTGAATTGTGGAATAATAAATACATAAAATTTAATTTCATATGAACCCCATTTGAAGTCAATAGAATTGTGTGCATAGCTAAATTTCAAAATAAGATATAAATACAAATTGGACGTCCAATTTTAAAAAATATCTTAATTACATACAAGTCCATAAGTTGCCATATTATGGAATATGAACTTTAAAATAGCAAATCATTTTTAAATAGCACAAAATTTGGCAACTTAGACTTCACACGTATTTGAGTGGAAGTCCATAAGTAAATGAGTAGTGGATGACTAATATGCTAAGTAGTATGTCGGTACGAAAAAGAGTAGAGCCATCCTATTGTCTAGCACACCAATACTGATAGATATGGTGAATATGAGAACAATAACAACTAAATCTGGCCGCGCAAATGCGCGGGTCACCCTGCTAGTTATATATACTAGTAAATTTGCACGTGCCACGCACATGTCATTTCAATAATTTCTTTGCTCGTCCTAATTAGCAAGCAAATATTAAACGGCTCTTTTTTAACAAAAAGTCTATTGCTTACACCATTATGAACTTTCATAGCCGCATCCATGTTTTTTGTAAATTGCGGAAATTACCAATGCAAGTCTACATGCTAGAATGTTTTTCAAAATTATCCAGAATCATGTCTTTTTAAATAATTCCATAAAACGATGGAATTAAATCAAATACTTCAGTTGTTGTCCTTGAATTAAATAAGTAGAATAAATCACATTAAAAGGGGCATTGGAACATTACTACAGTATAAGAGCAGATAATAATTAAGCATGACCCCTCTTCATAAGCCTGCAGGTCAGCAAAAAGCATTGCTCAACTACTCTCACTCCAACCTGGACATTTTCCTCCCAATTAGACAGACTGATCCTCTTTATCTAAAAATAGAGACATGTGGCTACTGGCTAGTATTAGAGAAAGCTAAGTCGCTGAGCTGTACCAGACTCCACTGCCTTACGAGCCATGGAAGCATAGATAAGTGAAATAAACCTGAAAATACTACAGCATAATTTTGTGTAAGAGGAGCAACAAAAATCAAATATATTCTAAAAAACAGTTCTAGAAAGGGTGGGAGCATAGTAAAGTGAAAAAAAAAACATGGACACAATCCAGTTGTAGGCATATATTTAAATTACACGTGAATTTGAATCACATAATAGATTAAATAAACGACCCATGAACTATTCAGAAGAGCAAAACATAGTTTTTTTTTAAGAAATGGGGAGATCCCCGGCCTCTGCATCGAGTGAGCAAAACATAGCTAAATGAGTCTGGAATAATCTAGGAAGTTGTGGCCTCAGGTGACACACTGATCACCGCATCATCTCTGGTTCGACAAATTTACCCCTTTGATAGCAAAGTCAAGTTGCCGATGATGTTGTACTCCCCAGGAGTACTTTGTTGTTCTTGGACTGAACGGCACAATACACTGGCCCTAGTTGAACTGAAACCTATAGTACTTTGTTGTTCTTGTAGTTCAGTTTCAGCATTGTTTATACCCACACATTGAAGGGAAGCCTGTAGTACCTGTAGGACAAAGATTTATATATTCGGATTGCAAATACTTAAGTGAAATTGCAGTAAAATTGCAGTGCTGAAACTTAAGTGAAATTGCGGTAAATCTGTGGAGTAAAATTCAGTTTGCTCTGTATGTGGTGCTTTGTGCTTGCGCTTTGTGCTTGCTACTTGTCGTGTCGTGTCGTTCCGTGGTAGCAGTAGCAAGTGCTTGTGCTTGTATTGTTGCAAGTACTCCCTCTGCTTCTCTTCTCTTTCCTTCTCTTGCTTGCACTTAATTCCCTGTAACTTGCCTGCACTTAGTATAACCTGCTTGAGTAGCTTGCAAGTGCAAGAGCTTGTGGTGCAATAACTTGAATTTTCAGTAGCAGTAGCAAGCAGTACTCCCATCTTGAACTTGCTTGCGTTGCTATGCCTCATCATAGCATCTCTTGTCCGGTTCATAATGATGTAACATCATGGTCGGATGTCTAAAAGGTACACCTTGTTGAGATGCGAATCAGTTTCACCCTTGCAGAGGTACGGACTGCAATGGAGGTCACAAGAAACGCAAGCTCATGAGAGAGTTAATGGCACCAGCGGTCACACAACTCGTCGTCGATGTGCATTTAAGTCATACTTCTTCAGAACGTGATTATTTGGTCACACAACTCGACAAGTGCGTGCACGCAGGTCACTGGCCCCACTTGTCAGTCCGTTTTGAACGGTAAATTTTTAGAAAACCCCTAGAGTAATATTAATTTTACAAAATGGTCCTCCTAATTTTACAAAATGGTCCTTCTAATTTTACAAAATGGTCCTCCTAATTTTACAAAATGGTCCTCCAGGGGAACCATTTTGTAAAATTAATATTACTCCAGTGGGTTTTCTGAAAATTTATCGTCCAAAACGGACTGACAAGTGGGGTCAGTGACCTGCGTGCACGCACTTGTCGAGTTGTGTGACCAAATAATCACGTTCTGGAGAAGTGTGACTTAAGTGCACATCGACGACGAGTTGTGTGACCGCTGGTGCCATTAACTCCTCATGAGAACACTAATTAATACTTCCTCCGTTCACAAAAGGATGTCTCAATTTTTTCTAGATTTGTATGTATGTAGACATATTTTAGTGTGTAGATACATCCAAATTTAGATAAGTCGAGACATCTTTTATGAACGGAGGGAGTAGAACATTAGCTCTGCACACATCAAATATGCTTTGCAGCATGTAAAGTTTCCAACAATTCGAAGATGACAAACAACAAAATCCAAGTATGGCTTTGTAATGTAGACGGAGACCACCTTTCATGACTGATCTTGAAGAATTGCAGCCGGGTGCGGGCGCTTCCCAGATTCAAGCGCGGTCGTTCCCCTGATTAATTAGATGGTCCATCAATAATGAATGTGTTGGTAACGATCGAGGTACTGCGGCAAGGTGGCCTATGTGAGTACCTTGATGGAGATAACCTTAGATTTGGCTGCTACAGGACCCATGTCTCTCCCGAGCCGATCCCATGAGCGGACGGGGGATAGTCCCTAGCCGCCGTATCCCTCCATCCCGCCTCCTTCACGCCGCTGCCAGAGGTGTCGTGAGAATGTTTTGACCACCTTCAACCGCGAGTCGAGCGGGGCAACCGGTCACGGCCTCACCATGGAATCTCATGGGGCAGCAATGCCTGCGCCCTCCGCTAGCATCGGTGACGGCGAGCGAGGATGATGGGCGATGGCAGATCACGTGTCGGTGCAGCGATCCCGGCTAGGCAGGAAGGCGTGGGTGATGTGCGGTGTCAGCGCATGCACCAGGCGCCGGGGAGGCGGCGTTCGTGCTGGAGGTCATGGATCGATCGACGGTTTAACTGGCGTGATTTAGGTGATAGCGGATCTGATAGCGGGGCGAACAGAGGAGAGGCGGAGCGGACAATGTTTTACCGCTAAACACGGGAGTAATCTCAAGCATTAGATCAAAAGTTGAACGGTCGCGATGCGTTGGATCTGCCCCCTCTCGCTCTTTTTATATTGGTATAGATATATATATAGAGAGGTTCATTAATGAGAAAAAATAAGTGCCAGTCGAGTGAGCAGCGTGGAGCCAAACAAATCAGACAAGGTACGCGCCCTATATTTTTTTTACAGCGCCAAATTAGCACTTTTAGCGCGCCGTGGCCGAAATCAGTTTAGCAGACGCACAAAAATACAGCACACAAAACTACAGCACACAGCGTCCAGCAGACGCTCTAAAAATCTGGACCTCGAGAAGCAGTTCGCGGGATTCAGCGGTTCACGGCGGCGAGCAGGAGGATGACGGGAGCGGCAGAACCCGAGCGCCCTCACCGGGAGGACCCCGACCTCTGCCCGCGCCATCCGGGAGGCCCGAGACCTCCGCCCCGCACCGCCTCGGGAGGAGCCCCAACCGCCGCCGCGTTTCAGATCGACGGGCGCGCAGCGTGCATCCCCGAGCAGGCCGGTGGCCAATTTCGGCACGATTCGAGGGCGGCGGCGACCCACAGGAGGGTCTAGGCGGCGGCGGCGGCGACCTGCAAAGGGTGCTATGGGGACCCCGGACTAGCTGTCGAAATACCCTTGTGCCTACAACATCAGCGATCTATGATCAGTGTGTCGCTGAGCACAATCGAACTGGTATCAAAAGAACATCCATAAATACCGAATGAATAAACTTACTTGATTGAAGCCGTAACTTCAACGGGTACTTGCAGCGGAAATCATCAAACAACGTGGAGCCCAAGTCATTTGCCATAACCCTACAGGCAGCTGACTGGGAAGCGCCCTAGTTCGCATCGACGCCATTGCAAACTTCTCTTCGAATTGCTCCTCTTCAAAATCTAGCTAAGACAATAGCCAGGACGAAACCAATATGAGTACATTTGATTGTACTCGCAAGCTACCCCCGAAATGAGCATGCATTACTCTTTTTATTGTTTAAATAAACTTTCTTTGCGTTGAAAACTCTACATCCTTATTGAAAAAAAAGAAGGATAGACTTTTGTTTAATAAACCTTTGTTTGAAATTCCTATAACTTTATTTGAAAAAGGAAAGAAGGTTTAGAACTTTTCCCATAAATCTGTCTTTGTAAGGAGTCTCTTTTAAAACTTTTTCCCGAAAATACATCTTTGTTGAAAAAGGTAAGAAGTCTCTTTTATAAACATTTTCCGGAAAATCACCATTGGTTTATTTCTCCAAAACTCCTCCTTTTTCGACCATACCCTTCATGGTCAAATCATTTTCCAACAAACTTATACCAGTCCTTCGGTATAGCTGCATAAAACATTTTCCACTTTCAAAACACAAAACTTTGCACTTCTCGACCATAGCCCTTCATGGTCTTCCTCTTTTCCAGCAACCTCATAACAGCCCTTCGGTATAGTTGCCCATATAAAACATCTCCATTTTCTTTTCAAATCTCAAAACTTTGCAAAACTTGCACATGGTTAGGACACCTCCCAACTGTCCATATCCGAGGACTCGGCTATTCGAATAGTTTTTACACTCTGCAGAGGTAGCACGCTTTTCCCACATCCATCCGGCAACTCATCGTGTCAGCCACGTCCCGCCATACACGGTGTATGCGAAGTTGAGTCACCGACCATAGCCTGTCCTTTGCTCATGCTAGTATAGGACCCTGCCCATATGACACTTTCCATCGACACTCATTCCAGCCCGTCGGAACTAAGTGTGAGGACTCATAGTTCTGCCCGGCGACCCAAAGGTGGCGTCTTCAATCCTCTTCCTCCCTTCACTCATACCAGCCCGTCGGTATTCTCCTTTTTGAGGACCCAGGTCAGGGGTAGGTCACCAAACCATCCCCTCATGGAACGGAGTCACTCCGTTGTTGAGGCATCCCATACTAATATGAGCAAATTATATGACTACCCTTTCCATATGTGGGTAAATGTGGTCGCACAGGGTATCGGCTGGTCGTCATAGTACTAGGACACAATGTGCATTTTTCATCAAAACCCATCTTTCTCCATTTCTCCACTTCAACACCGACATCTCGGCATTCCATATCCACACAAGTATTTTCAAAGAGTTTTGAGTAAACAATATTTTTTTCCATCCTATAGTTTGAAAAAGAATTTCCATCTAATACCTCCATATAGGGTGTCAAAATAATATACTTGTATTTTGGAAAAAGGGTTTTTAAAATCATATCTTTGGTGGCAAACACCACATAAATCACTTATGCTCTTTATAAGTAAAACATGTGAACCAAAATAGATGTATATAGATGCAAGCTCAGAGAAGTAGCTTGCCTGATTCAGCATAATGTTCCTGGACTTTTCCTCACTGATCAGAGAAATAAACTCCGATTCTTCTTCAATAAATCCTTTCCAAAGACCACTCCGGTAGCGTTTATCTCTAGCGTCGCAACATGAAAATAAAACAACAATCAATAAGAAAACCAAACCACAAGTGGTATACAAACAAGTAACAAACCACAAGCATCAAACTAATCATTCAAACAACAAACTAGGATCATCGATCACAAAACTATCTTAGGCAAAGATTAACAATAAGCACCTCCCTTTAAACAGGAAATACTTCAGACAAAAGTTAGGCCACCAATTAGTCTCTGTAATTCAAAATATTTTACCGAGCTAAGATAGAGACATTAACAGGATACTCAAGCTAGTACTCAACTTAAAGGCACTCAAGTTTAACAAGCAAGGCAAACATATTAATTACACAAACAAGGTTGGCAACCACACCACTAGACATCAATCGTCACAAGCTTAACAACTAACTAACAAGTGATTAACCAAATATGCAAAACAACACATATCACTAGCACCAACATAACCACAGAAGACTAACATCATACTTATGCTAACATAACAGAGCACAAACATATTTTTAATTAAAGATAAATAATAAACATTTTTCCTATTGCAGAAACTACTACAAACACACAATAATTCACCCAACACTCTCTGTAAGTCGAAATTTTATACCAAGATAGGTCATGGTAGAGGGCAATGGTAGGAACCTAGGTAAATTGGATTTGCTCCAAAAATCATTTCACAAAAATCTACAAAAATCACCAAGTTGCCCGCTGGTGGTTTTATTAAAAAGAATAGAACTTTTGTTTTAGACTTCATTTGCATACAAGACCAACACTGCCAGGAAGGTATTACTTCAGGCTATCCACATAATTTTAGTTTGAAATATTTGAAGTTATAAAACTCTAGATATTAAATATTTAGTGGAAAAGGATCTTTTTACAAGATTCAACCTAGACAACACTTAAAAATGCATTTTTGCAAGCAACCAGTTCTGGACGTTTAAGAAAACACATAGGAACACTACAAAAGTTAAATCAACCAATTTGCATGCTCACAGATTAAATGGTGAATTAAACCTAGACTGCAATTAGCAGGAATAAACAAACAACACATTAGATCTACTGAAAAAAAAGAATGGGCCAGATCTGAGGAGATCTGGGCCGAGCAGTGCCAGGCCGGCCCGCCAGAATTTCTCCCGCTCGGAGAAATTGTCAAACGGCTGACAGCGGGGCCCGTCGGTCGGTGGAAGGAGCAGATCAGAAGGTGCGCGCACGTTGGATCGGGATCCAACGGCTGGGAGTCGTCCTTGTCGCTCGCACCGGCGGCGACCAAAAGACAGGGCGGAGTCCGCTCCGCGCGCCGCTGCACGCCGGCGAGCATGTCGCCGAGCCCTGGGGAGCTGGGGGGCGACGCGAGGACGGAATCGAGTCGCGGAGGACTTGGGGAGGTCGGGGGTGGCAGAAGTTCATCTCGGTGAGTTCCCAGTGGACGGCGTGGTCGAGGACGTCCGCGACGGACTCGAGACGGCGACGACGGCTCCGGTGCTCCTAAAAAGAAAAGGTGATGTCTAAGAGATAGCTCGCGATGAGGGGATCCCAGAGAAATGAAAATGGCGGAGGATGATGGACGAAATTGCTCGCGAGCTTCCTGGCAAGGTGGCGGCCGGAGCGGAAGAAGACGAACTCGGAGGAGACGATTCCGGGCGCCCCTTCTCGATTCCTTGCACACGAAGGAAGAGGAGGACGAGGCGGTGACGATGTCGGTCTTCGATCTGGACAGAGCGAGCTCAATCGACGGCGATGCGCGACGGCAGCCATGGCTAGGGTTTGGTACCGTGGGGAGAAAAGAGAGAGAGAGAGAGAGCGAAAGTAGCTGGGAGATAAGTGAGGAGTGAGAGGATCAGAGCGACCTCGGTGGCGTTCTTATCCCCTCCCAGCGGCGAGGTGGGGCGCGGCACAGTGGCGAGCTCGCCACTGGCGCTCTGCCGTGCTCGAGTGCGTGAACAGAGGAAGAGGACGGTGATTTTACAGAAAACCCCCTGGCTTTTCTTTATTTCCTGTTTCTTTTATTTCCAGTGGCACTTTAGGGATTTAATTGAGGCACTAAAACATTTTAGAAAATTATGAGAAAAATCAGGTAGCCTCCCCATAACATGTAGAAGCTCCACAAAAATTGGGGTGTCAAAATAAAATGTTTTGAACAACTTTTGTTCATAGGGTTTAAATATGGCATTTTCTTAAATACAAATTTATAATCCTTTAGAAATTTTAAAGCAAGTTCAAAATATTATTTTTGAACTCTTGGAACTTCCTTGACAAATATATTAACTTCAAATAATTTTTATTTCCATAGAAGAAATATTTGTTTGAAGAAATAGATAGTTAAGTAGGGAAAATAATTTATTAAGATCATTTCTTTAACTCATGATCTTAATTTCCATTTGTTGAATAATTTGAGGAGTTTGTTTTAAATTTAAGTCACATACCAAATTTATTATCAAGTGTGTTTTATTTTATTGTTAATCACAACTGAGGAATTATCCACACAAGCAACAAACACAACAAGATCAACATCACAACCAAAACCACACAAATCAAACTACAAGAATTGATCATACCACCATTTCCACAATGCTATCTTGGGAAAAGTGACCACTCCTAATTATGACAAGATGATGTTTATGAAATATCTCCACTCATAACTTAATAGCTTTCAAAAAGATTTGAGAAAGGAAATATGTGGGGTAATATATTTCCCACTAGTGTTATTTCAAATGGAGTGAAAATAGGAGTTTATAAAATAGGAGTTGCAAAATATCCAGGTTGAAGAATAGGTAGGAGATAACATATAGATCTCCATAATCTTGGAAACACATAATTTTGGAAATAATTTTACTTTCTCAAATAATGGGTATTAGTTTTGGTTGTTGCTAAACCCAGTATCATTGAAATGGACTTCAGCCAGAAATAAGAATGGAAAAGATATATGGAATATTTTCTTGTCATAACATGATCACCAAAGTTAAATATATTTTTATCTTGGTGTGGTCTTTAGGTTAATATTTATTGACCAAACAACTTAAACAATAAGTCACACAAGGTCCAACATAGCAATGGGAAGGAAAACATAATCATCAGTGAAGCATTTCAAAAAGTTTTTGTTGGTTCTGAATTTTGGTCTTGTAAAACTAAGTTTTTCTTGGTTCCAAAATTTGGGATGTGACAGGCGCGATTCGAGGGCGGCGGCCGTGCTCCTCCTCGCGGCGGCCGATTCCGGCGCGATTCGAGGGTGGCGGCAGCGGCGACCTGGAGGAGGGTCAAGGCCGTGCGCCTCGCTCGTCGCCGGAGTGTGCTCGGGCGGAGGCCGTGGCAAGCAGGAGGTCGCGAGCTCGGGGCCGTGGCCGTGGTCGCCGGGGCCATGGTCATCGTGGCCTTGGAGGGGGAGGGCGGCGGCAGGGGCGGAGGAGGGCGGCGGGTGGTGGGGAAGGCCGGCGGCGGGCAGCGGAGGAGGGCGGCGGCCCAATTCCGGCGGCGGCCGGAGGTGGGCGTCTCGATTCTGGAAGGAGACATCGCGTGGGAATTTTCAGCCGACAGTTTTCTTCGCACGTTGAGCTCTCCTTTCGCCAGCGCGCGGTACTGGATGCCTCAAATATGATGCAAAAACTACCGGATTTTTATAGCGCGCTTGATTATACAGCTTCCGCCGGAGCACTGTTTTTAGCCCCCGCACGCTAAATTGACGGTTTTTTGTGTACGCAGTTTATATAGGGCGTCTGTTGGAGATGCTCTAAGACCCCCACCTCTCCATGGAGTGATGCATGCAACCTTGTGTATTGGAAAGTATTGTTTATTATAAAAATATAAAATATATGAAATTTTAACATAGAAACACGAAAACTACGGGATCACACGATGTGACTAATGGACCCGAAAGCCTATCACTAGTCCGTCATCCAAATCATTTCAAACGATAGTAGTACACTAAGAGTCCAGAGTATCCCCCAGGTCCACACGATGCAGCGAAGACTACATATGGAGTCAGTGGGTGACCATATGATTAGCTTGCACCAAATAGAACTTTTTTGCAACTCCCGAGCATCTTTCTCTGCACGGAAGTGAGTGGAAAGCTCGTGCTACGCGGTAAATGGACGAAAAGAATTCCTTTCACAAGAAATGGGGACGAATTACAGCCTGTTTCATCTTTCTTTTTGTTGCAAATTTATAGCTTGTTTTATCTGCAAGTATTTCCAGCCACTTGGAGAAACTTCAACTTAGACTGAATCAAACTTTACCAAGAGAGCTATAGCTATCGAATCTCTCTCGTCTCTTCTGCTGCCTCCGACTATTTATTGTTTTGGGTTCTGACCACTGGTACCCTTCAAATCGTTGTATATGTTGGACGTTAACGCAACTCTTGATTAAGTGGCTGCGGGATGCATCGTGACGTTGAAATCTGAACAGAATTCGCGTCATATGGCAGCGTGACTCACGCCAAGTTTTAGTGCTTATCTACTGTTCTGTAGGCGCAAGATATTTGTAGAAAACTGGCAGAATACATAACCGGTATCATTGTATTGAAGCAGCAACTTTTAGTCGTCTTCCCCCAAAAAAGAACCAGCACTCAGTCACGGATCGAGGACGCACAGTGAAACAACGTGTCTGTTTGGAATAATGATATTTCTTAAAGTAACTAAATTTTAATCTAAATAACAAAACTTTTACAGCGAAATACTCATCATGCCCTAAACTGGCAAAAAACGACATCGCAACGCTGGACATCGACGCCGTTTTCTTGGATGACAAGAATTGCGTTCATTAAGGCAATGCCTAGAGATAGAAAAACTTTAGATCAATTTTGCCCAGTCTTATAGTTAATGGTCCTTCGAACTTGTAGCTTGTCAAAACTTCTAGCCCATCATGCCTTGGCCTTCAAATCAATATCAGTCTGATCTATCACGATACTACCAAACTAGCGAGAGATATCTCTTAGTCGGATTTGTCCGCATATTTTGCGTGATTTTTTTCTTATCTGTGCATTGGTCAGATGTTCAAGAACAGCCCCTCATACTTGTACACTGACACATCATCAAATCTTCCTACATATACCCTAGTATATAAAGGCGGGAGACTTTCTCGCGCCGTGAGCGCTCATATGAACAGTACTCTACAGTGCTCCTTTTTTTTTCTTGCTCCCTTTTTTTTGCGAATTATTTTTAGGTTCTTTTGAAAAAAAAATTCAACCAAAAATTATATAAAAAAAAATATATGCGCGTCGACGAGTAAGTTTCATTCCCATGAATGGTTTCAAGTTTTGTCAACTCTAACACCTCAATTTTGATCCAAATTCGCACAAACATTTGACGAATTTTGTCAATTTTTTTGCATAAAAAACCCCGCGTTTTCCAAAAATTATATACACGAAATGGTGAGAGACTTTCTCGCGCTGTGAGCACTCATATGAACAGTACTCTACAGTGCTCCCTTTTTGTTGCAAATTTTGTTTTAAGGTTTTTTAGAATTTTTTTATTGTTTCAAAAATTATATACAAGAAATATATGTGCGTCGACGAGTAGGTTCCATTCCCATGAACGGTTTCAAGTTTTTTTTTGCTCCCTTTTTTTTTGCGATTTTTTTAAGGTTTTTTTTTGAATTTTTTTGTTCTCCCAAAAATTATATACAAGAAATATATGCGCGTCGACGAGTTGGTTCCATTCCCATGAACGGTTTCAAGTTTTGTCGACTCTAACTTCTCAATTTTTAGATCCAAATTCACCCAAACATTCCACGAATTTTGTCAAATTTTTTGCATAGAAAAACTCGCGTTTTCCAAAAATTATATACACGAAATATATGCGCGTCGACGAGTAGGTTCCACCCCCGTGATCGGTTTCGAGTTTTGTCGACTCTAACTCCTCAATTTTGGATCCAAATTCGCACAAATATTTGACGAATTTTGTCAATTTTTTTGCAGAAAAGTCCCCCGCATTTTCCAAAAATTATATACATGAAATATATGCGCGTCGACAAGTAGGTTCTCCCCGTGATCGGTTTCGAGTTTGGTCGACTCTAACTCCTTAATTTTGGATCCAAATTCGCATAACCATTTCACGGATTTCGTCAAATTCAAATTTCTTTCAACATTTATTATGTCATTATAATAAAACATTTCATACATAAAATTTCTCTTAAAGGACGCGGCGTGTCGCCGCGCCGAATTCAACTAGTATGGTATAATAAATCCTGAAAAAAGAGTCTTCTGCTGTAAAAAGGGCAACGTCGGCAGTTGCACCGATACGGAATCCAAATGCGGGGATGCCACACCTGCAATGCTCAACAAGAATAGAGGGGTAGTGCTGCGTTGGCGGGCAAGAGATCACACTATTCACCGCCACCTAGCACTTCTCCATTTCTAGCCACATATGTGCCCAGACACCTGCTGACCACCATCAGGACTGGGACAAGAGCTCCACAGCATGGAGGTCTCACCAATGCCTCCTACCAGCGTGAACTTTTCCACCCGACATCCAGTAGTATCGTTGAGATTGCAGATAGAGAGAGAGGTTTGTTCATGAGAAAAAATAAGTGCCAGTCGGGAAGACCCCCACCTCTCCATGGAGTGATGCATGCAACCTAGTGTACTGGAAAGTATTATTTATTACAAAAAGATAAAATATATGAAATTTTAACATAGAAACACGAAAACTAGGGGATCACACACGATGCGACTAATGGACCCAAAAGCCTATCACTAGTCCACCATCCAAATCATTTCAAACTATAGTAGTACACTGAGAGTCCAAAGTCACTACATGAAACATCATAATTCCCGACGGCTTTCTATATGCCAACGGAATTTTATCAGGGCCGTCGGCGTATGTGTCATATCCTGAGGGCTTTTATAATGGCCGTCGGCAAGCTGGAACTGTCGGCATATAGGACCTATGCCGACGGTTTTCTTCGTACCCAAGCCATCGACATATCACCTGCCACATGGCGTTTCTGTTCGTTCCCCCGACGGAATCTAACGATGGCAGCTGTATGCCGACGGCCATGTGTACAAGCCGCCGGCATATATATTTTTTACATGGCATACACGCGGACGGAAGTGAACTAGGAGGTGCCACGTTGCGGTTGTATGCCGACAACCAGGTTGTCGGCAAACTTTTTGACGCCGTCAAATGGCCATGTCCGTTACTTTGTTTGCCGACGGTCAAAGAAAACCGTCAACACAGAGGTATATGCCGACGGCTTTTGTATGCCGACGAGATTTGGATTATATGTCGAGGAAGTGTGTATGCGGACGGCATTTGTGCCTTTGTCGGGGGTTTTTGGCTGTCGGCATACAGGGAGATTCCTGTAGTGAGTATCCCCTAGGTCCACACGATGCAGTGAAGACACATATGGAGTTAGTGGGTGACCATATGAATAGCTTGCACCAAATTAGAACATTTTTTGTTGTTAAGACAATATCATTGCACAGTTTTATAAATCCCAATGTGAAGCGCATAGTCCCACTATGATTTGAGCATTAAGTTAGGAGGTAATCTCTGTTAACCAGTTTCCAAAAATATTTGAGACATTAGTTGATGGTGAAAGATAAAAAGGTCTACGGATATCGTCCTCCTCGGCCCTCACAAGCACACTAACTAATGTCTCGATAGAACAAACATTGTATCATTAGATCCAAATTAGTAGAGTCAGTGGTGGAAGGATAGTAAAGAACAAACATTGTATTATTACATCCAGAGTAGTAATAACACCATTTTGCATTGCCTTGCCAATTGTGTTTAGCGAGTTTATCATAGCACATAAATATGTTAAACTTCAATGGTATTTTGTTTTTTCAAAGAAATTTTGTTAGCGTCCACTCCGATTTAGTCCAGCACTCGGCCTAACTACAAGAGGAGAGCCCATTTCATCCCAAAAGCACGGACTGAAATGAGGAGGAATCTCTCCCTTATAAGCTAGGTGTGGCCTCCTCCGCTAGGCGAGGTGGGACTAAAGTGAGCAGCCTTCACCAGTCAATAGAGGGTCCTTACATCCCATCACCCTGGGAAGCCCCCAGACGGGCATGGCGATGTTGGCTCTGATATCAATTGTAAGCACCTCGACTCAGATTCACTCAATTAACAAGCTGATCGAATCTTTACAAAGGAGACTGAACAGGGAAGAGGGCATGGAGCTAGAAAACCACGTCTGAAGATAGCTCTACTGAATCGGTTTTAATTAGTTGTGTATATTTCCGGAAATCAGAGGAACTGGAGAGAAAGTGCATGAACCGTAAAGGACATTTGAGTAATGGGTTTTTTATCACAATAACTATCTTTTTGTAGAGATATGTACCATCCAGCTATTTTTATTGATGTGTCAACTTGATGGTTATCTGGATAGAAACATAAAATTATTCTACACGGGTCGATCAAATTCGATGTAAAATTTGGGTTGCGTAAACATTTTTCTGACAAAAAGTAGATTTTCACTCCCGTTGCAACACACGGGCATGTTTCCTAGTTAACATCCAATTCAGCTTACAAGGTCAGATTCAGAGAAACATTTGGTGGAAGGGATGAAAACCTAGAGAGGAAGAAGAACAACTCAACACGACAAACGCTACATGCGCCTAGCCAAGCCTCGGCCGAAGCCGCCTTCTGTTCCGTTCCAAGCCAAGTCTGCTGTAGGGGAGAGAAGTGCATATTTCAACCCTGAACTTACACCGGAGTTTAACTTACAACCCTGAAGTTTAAAACCGGTTAGGACACACCCCCCAACTCTTAAAACCGGTCAGGATTCAACCCTCCCGTCCCAGTTGACCGGTTTTGAACAGTAAACCATGCAGTCAGCAAGCCCAAATCTACTCCTGGTGAACAGTAAAATCATTAAAAATAGCAAACAAATTCAAATTTTTTTGTGGTGAAAGATGCTTTAGTGCATGATGCCCGTGCCAAATTTGGTGAAGTTTGGACATTCGAGGAGCCCGTGACAAAAAAGACAAAATGACCTCCGAACAGTGCGGAATTTCAAACTTTCTAACAGGCCCGAATTTAATTTTACTTATTTTTTTTAAAAAATGTTACATAATTTTTTTTACATTTTTTTGAAAGATTTTTTTCGATTTTTTATGGATATTTTGATTTTTTTTGCTGACTGGCTGGTTTACTGTACAAAACCGGTCAACTGGCAGGGGAGGGTTGAATCCTGACCGGTTTCAAGAGTTGGGGGGTGTGTCTTAACCGGTTTTGAACTTCAGGGTTGTAAGTTAAACTCCGGTGTAAGTTCAGGGTTGTAATATGCACTTCTCTCGCTGTAGGGTGTCCTCCTCGCATATATACTTCTCCAAACAGGCCATGTCCCAATTGTAGCGGCCCATCGGCCAGCCCACCAAAGAGGTTGCTGACAAAATTCCTGTGAAAAATGGTTATCAAGAGATGGTATCAGACAGAACCTATGTAGTATGTACGTGTGTGTCAGCTTGAACTATATATAATAGTCTACCGAGAAAGATGAACTGGTGGAAGTCAGTACAGCTGTGACGTGAAAGGAACCGCTAATTTGTTCGGCGAAGACGAGGCATGAGCCTTCCACACATTTTCATGGAGGAGAAACTTCTACGTCAGGTAAACAACAAATCGTGACTACGTACGTGTCTGCCGGAGCAGCACCCCCCTCTCACGGCGCAGCCTGGTTGTACACGCAACAAAATAAATGGGCACATAAGTAAACGGAAATGGGAGAAAAACAGGTGGCCATTGGATCAGGCCTGGTCCTTGACTTGACCAAAGCATTCCGCGGCCATGAGCCCATGACCGGCGCCGATCTGGTCGATGCATGGCCTGTTCTGTTCCCGCGTGTTTGGAAGGCAATTATCCTAACCGTTGGACTACAGACGCTGTTCCCGCGTGTTTGGCTCCTTCAAATTCAACTTTTTGACTCCCACTGAACCATGTGCATAATACTTCCGGTGCTTGGGAAACACGGCTTTTCAAAGTGACTGATGATATCCGAGCGTATAAATATGGCCTGCAAGTGGTTCATGAGCAATCCTTTTTGTAAAGCAAAGGAATATCAGGTCTTAGTTCTACCTTGTACTTAATTAAGTAGTCTTCATCCATGCCGGCCATGCAAGTTCCGTCGGGGCAGAGCAACGGGCCCCTCATCCTGAACTCGGCGCAGCGGATGCTCAGCCGTCGCGTGCCGTCGCTGGGGACTCCCAGGTCCCCACCACCGTCCTACGGGAGCACCGTCACCGTGCTGAGCATCGACGGCGGCGGCGTCCGCGGTATCATCCCTGGCACCATCCTCGCCTTCCTCGAGGAAAAGCTCCAGGTGCGTGCATGCATCTATGTGTGACTCCGTTTTCTGATGCACCCGTACGTACTAAAGAGTTGCTTGTCGCATAAAAATAGGAGTTTGATGGGCCGGACGCGAGGATCTCCGACTACTTCGACGTGATCGCCGGGACGAGCACCGGAGGGCTGGTGACCGCCATGCTCACTGCCCCCAACGCCGAGGGCCGCCCGCTCTTCGCCGCCAAGGACATCAACAACTTCTACCTCGAGCACTGCCCTTGTATCTTCCCTACCGCCAGGTGAGGATAACATAAATCGCACGTACAAATTTAGATGAAAAGCACGTAAGCAGCATCACCTCATCGACGGAATATATACATGCTTATATGATCGACCATCTATATCGTGTGTGGTGCAGCAAAGGGCCATTCGGTTTGTTGAAGAGCTTGATGGGACCAAAGTACAACGGCGAGTACCTCCACACGGTCGTCAAGGACCTGCTCGGCGACACGCGACTCGACCAGACGCTCAAAAACATCGTCATCCCTACCTTCGACATCAAGCTCCTACAGCCTACAATCTTCTCAACTTACGATGTATGTGAAAACAGAACGCGGGAGATCATCTATATGGACTATGGTGCTTCCAATTAGTTAGCCAACATATCAAACTAATTATCCACCAAACTCTTACAGGCCATGAAGGATGTCTCCAAAAATGCTCTTCTGTCGGACGTGTGCATCAGCACGTCCGCCGCGCCGACCTACCTCCCCGGCCACCATTTCCAGACAGAGAACAAGGAGGGCAAAGCCCGGGACTTCAACCTCATCGACGGAGGCGTCGCCGCAAACAATCCGGTGAGTCGAGCTAACACGACAAGCCAGACTTGATAACCTAAATCGACTTATGTGATGTTGACGAATCGTTCTCTGTTTGGCCAAACTGACATGGATACAGACCCTGCTGGCAATGACCCACGTAAGCAAACAGATCCTGATGGGAAACCCGGACTTCTTCCCCATCAAGCCGGCAGACTACGGCAAGTTCATGATCCTTTCGCTGGGCACCGGCACCGCCAAGATCGAGGAGAAGTTCGACGCCGCAGAGTGCAGCAAGTGGGGCCTTCTCGGTTGGCTCAACAAGAGGGGCTCCACGCCCATCATTGACAGCTTCAGCCAGGCCAGCGCCGACCTCGTCGACATCCACGCCTCCGTGCTCTTCCAGGCCTTGCACTGCGAGAAGCGCTACCTCCGCATACAGGACGATGAGCTCAAGGGCGAAACAGCATCCGTCGACGTGTCCACTTCGGAGAACCTCAGCCGGCTCGTCGGCGTTGGCAAGGCGCTGCTGAAGAGGCAGGTGTGTCAGGTGAACGTCGAGACGGGCAAGAACGAGCCTGACCTGAACAGGGGCACCAACGAGGAGGAGCTGATCCATTTCGCCCGCATGCTGTCGGAAGAGCGCAAAGCCAGACTTGGTAAGGAGGGGGCCTTCAAATCTAGAGACTTGGATATGTAACTCCCTGATCGAAATCGATTATTATGATGCTGCTGCCGAGAACTAGTACTTGTATGTACATATCGATCTGTTCATTTGTGTAGATACTCATTCATTTTACCGATAGTGGTTTGTGTATATGTACTCTAAATAATAGTGCCGGACCTTGGCGCCCCCCCTAAAGTACACATATAGCTCCGGCCCTGCTCAATATAGATATTGAATCTCGTTTGTTCGCACAGCAAAGTGGCTGCGTTGCAATGTGAATGATAGCTGCAACTGCAATTGTAAGCGTGCAAACTAGCAAATGCATCTTGAGGACAACACCTTGGACACGAACTCGTGGAACCTAACGGCCTCCTCGCCCTATAAGTTTCAATTTGCGGGAACCATTGCCACCACCATGAAGCCATTGATTTGGAATAATTGGGCCTCTCCCAAGTGCAAGTTCTTCGTTTGGTTAGTCCTGAAAAATAGGATTTGGATTTCGGACCGGCTCATTAGGAGGGGTTGGCCAAATAGCGGTGTGTGCCAATTTGCAAGAGGGAACAAGAGACCGTACCTCATTTTCTCTTCAAGTATCGCTACTCGTTGAGAATTTGGAACGCTCTCAAGATTTGGATTGGGCTACCCAAGCTTGTTTTGGAAGATCAGTCCAACTTCGAGTCGGTAAAAGAGTGGTGGGAGTTGTTGGAATTTGGTGGACTTGTGCACGGGCCACAACTTAAAGCCCAACTAAATTCTGAAATTTCCATTTGACCCATTCATGGTTGGTTGTGTGTGAGTGACTAATGTTTAATCCCACATTGCTAGTTGGGAGACAACAACACCACTTTATATAGTGAGCTCTTCCACCACTAGTAAGAGCATGAGAAGAGGAGTGCCACATGCGCACTCTTCCTCCTCGCTCGCCGCGTCGCGTTCAGGTTTCGGGAATGAGCTGAAACGATGCCTATATTTTTGCTGTTCTGGAAAAATTAATGAGTCATTAATGAATAATTAACGGACGTGTTAATTAGTCAGCCGTTTCCGATCCCTTTGTATCGTGGGGCTGTTACCGACTCGATCATGGGGCTGCGCCCACGTCCTACCCGATCCGCACTATATATCCAAGCTGGGTAAACCCTAGCCGCTACGCGACGCGTTACACATGGTCTCTCACCGTTCCTCTTCCAAACCATTGCGCCGTCGTTTTCCAAGTCTTCTCAATCCCTTATTCCGGCATGCACTAGTTGAAGGGACAATAGGCCTCCGAAACCCCGTCTCTTGTGAGCCTGTACAGGAGAGGGGTGATCAGATTTTTGGGGAGCGCACTCGAGCGACTACTGGCATCGAGTAATTCCCCAACGATGACTTCTTCCCCGACATTGGCAACCTCTTCATCGACGACATGGCGGACAACCAGAACGCCAACGGTTCCACTGCTGCACCATAATACTGTTAGAGTTTCTGCTGGTAGTAGTTGCTCTAGATTCGATCCGTTTATCTATTGTATTAGTAGATCGTATGATTAGTTTAATACTTGTTATTCTAGTCATGATTTGTTTACTGTTTTCGCGAATTAAATCATATGCTAAATTGATTATATATTCAACAGGAGTATCTATCCCGCTCTAATGGTCATACGAAATATGATCACGTCCCTCATCATTGTGAGATTTGGAAGGAAAGAAACGCGAGTCTTCCAAAACATGGCCACGATGCCAAATAGTTTTGTGAGCGAAACTAAATATCAGGCCTGTTTGAGGGTGCTAGCAGGCGCCAAGCGTTTGAGTTGTATTATGCCGCGAGAGTAGTCTTTCTTTTTCAGGATTCACCCTTTTGGGTGAATGCATGACTTGTTTAAATTTCTTTTAATTAATGAGATGAGACAAAAAAATGCCTCCATTTTTTTTAAGATAGCTGCAAATGTATGCCTCAATTTTTCCATTAAATCTCAGTCACGTTTCAATCTTTCTAATAAATGTCTAGACAACATCCTGGATGTGTGCTCGCCTCAGGGCATACATGAACTAAAGACAAAAAAATTACCTATGTGTTGCTAAACTAGCAAATATAACACGTGTATTTTGAATTCTATTAATTTTTAAACGAGTTTATTCTAGGAAATAGGTATTGAAAAACAGGTATATAGTCTAACGATGTAACTATGGACATGCAACATATGATTAACACACTCAACACCCGCTAAAAACCTAGTGCGAAGCAACACTTAAAAAGCAACTATTAATAACCATTCCATTATGTATCTGATAAAGGTCCAACTCTTTATCAATAAATTCTCGTTCCATGGCTGGGATACTGTCTATAGCTTTATTCCCAACGAACTTCAAAATTTGTACCAAAAATCACTTCCGCAAATCCATACCATCCTGTATATGCATTATACAACATTTAAAAAAATAATGGTTTATCCCAACCTGTGTATAAATGCCCATGCATGGTGGAAAATTCTCACCGTGGATATAAAAAAATGTATCATTTCATCGTACCATGAGTGCAGGAAATTTAAAACCAAATAATAGACAGAGGACTACAAACATGTAAAATGTCAAATTGTGTTTTGAACAAACATAAAAGGTTGTAATGCAGTGAGAATTTTCATACTTGTATGAGTTGGTTAAAACAACACCAGAAATCTCGCGTTACCATTTGGAGATGTCTTCATTTCATGCAGGATTTGCAACTTGGAGCGCAATGTTTAGATTATTTCCAAATTGCATAGTTTTAAACATATTCTCCACCCAAGTAGGTGTTGAAAGTGGGTGAAAAATATATACAAACTTCTTATTTTGGTCCAAGATGAACAACATGAATAACCTGAGAATGTCACAGAGCAATAAAATCTGCAGCGATAGGTTGACGAATACATCAATCACATGAAAAGACAATATTAACTACTCTTCTAAACGAAGGAATAAAGCATTAATATGTCACATTCTAAGATACGATACTAAATACTAGAAGTGCATGGAACCTCCATGTATGTATTTGATAATTATAATGACAATCCGTATGGCTTGATTATTGAGTCATATTTGAGGGATTTTCCTAGGTAATGCTTGAATTTCATTTGTTGGATGCTATGGATATAATGATATACATTAGATATTGGCAAGGTCTTCTATTTGTAGGAGATTGCACAATGTAAAACAAAAAAACATCTCACATGCGGAAGCAATGATACGTCCATTTTGTATCACTATTTTATATCATAATTCACTCTTATTCATTGATATATTTCATATTATAATACAATACTTATGTTATTTTATCTTATTTTGCAAGTTTGACAATTATTGAGAATTATCTTCCGGAGCCAGGAATCAGCTAGAAGAAGCACCGTCAAGATACTATATTTATAGAGCTCTAAAAATTATGAAAAAAAATACAGAAGTCAATATTTCGTCAAGTAACCGGAGGAGCCAGAAGATGGACCTGAGGGAGGCCACATGGCGCCCAGGTGACCCCTAGGCGCGGGTCCACCTTGGCCGCGCCTGGCCCCACCTGGCCACCCTGGCCCACCTCGGGCGCTCCCCTTTCACGTATATCTTCATCTTGACTTAAAACTTCTGGGAGACACTTCGCATTATTTTTCCGCCGCCGTCTCGGGGCGGAACCAAGACAAAGAAGAAAGAGCTCTCTAGCAGGCAGAAAACTGCCGGGGAAATTCCCTCCCGGAGGGGGAAATCGTCGCCATCATCACCGTCATCACGCCGGGCTTCATCGGGATCATCATCTACATCATGTCCACCGCAAGCACCATCATCCCTGCCGCCCCACTCCATTCCGCTGTAACATCTAGGGTTGTACCTTGTGTAGTTCATTTGGATTACTCTCCCGATGTTGATTACCCAGTGTGGTTGATACTTTTCAGTTTTATCGGTGAATTCCCTTTATGACCAGATTGTTATTCATTCATAAATCACCTCTGATCATGATCCATATGATGTCTCGTGAGTAGTTCGTTTAGTTCTTGAGGACATGGGAGAAGTCTTGTTGCTAGTGGCGACATTATGTTGAGTAATATTTAATGGTTTGATATTTAACTCGTGGTGTTATTTTTCTAGTGGTGGTGTCATGTGAACGTCGACTACATGGTACTTCACTTTTATGGGCCTAGGGGAATGCATTGTGTATTTAGTTTACTTATTGTGGGGTTGCCGGAGCGACAGAAACCTGAACCCCTATTGGCACGAGGGAGTGTAGGATCTCAGAGTTTAAGGTTGTGTTTAGATTTATCTTAATTACTTCCTTACATTTGCGGAAACTTGCAAGGGGTTTAATCACAAGTGTGTAATGGTACAAGTAAGGGCGGTGCATTAGTATAGGTTCACCCACACAACACTTATCAAAACATTAAAGTTTAATCAGCGGTATGAAGCGAAATTAACTTGATGATATTTCTGTGTGTCCTGAGGAACGTTTTAGCCAACATAAGTAAAACCACCTGCTTGTCCTTTGTGTTAGAAAGGATTAGGCCACTCACTGCAACTATTTTTCATTTCTTTCATTTACTCACACTTTATTTATCTGCTATTATAAAAACCCATAAAAACTTGTCTGCTAGTATTTACAGTGAAACCTTGCTCAAAACTACTTGTCAATATCTTCTGCTCCTCGTTGGGTTCGACACTCTTATTTACCGAAAGTACTGCGATAGATCCCCTATATTTGTGGGTCATCAAGCAACACTCAAGATCTAATCTAGGAGATGCTAGTAATGGGGAGGGTAGATCATCATACCCTCGAAGAACATGCGCGTTGGACATTAATCTCAACGCAGCTTGGTGAAGTTGTTGATGAAGTTCAATCTGATCAACACCGCAACGTACGACACCTTCGAGGGTTGCACACGTACGGCTCAGTGACGTCTTCTCCTTCTTCATCCAGCAAGCTCGAGTGAGAAGTAGATGGGATCTATACCAGCAGCACGACGGTGTGGTGGTGGGGATGGTGGAGAAATTCCTGCAGGGCTTCGCCAAGCGGCTGCGAGAGGAGGAAGAAGAGAGACAGGGCTGAGCCGGTGGCTAGAATTTCAAGGGGCAACATCCCAATGATCCCTCCCCATATTTATATAGGCAATGGGGCAGGGAGGGTCGGCCAAAACCCTCCTAGGGCCGGCACACAAGGGACACAACCTCCCCCAAGTAAAATCCCTATTTTCTAGGGATTCTCGCTTATCCCTTCTTATCTCTGGATTTAAATGACCTTGCCCTTATCCAGCCGCATGGGCCTTATGGGACTGCCGCATGGGCCCTCCCACTGGTCCATGTGGACCCTCATGGCAGGTGGGCCCCACCATGGGACCCTCTGGAACCTTCTAGAACATTCCGATACTCTACCGAAAATCCCCAAACTTTTCTAAAACCCAAAAATCACCTTGGCTTATATGAAACTTTATCTCTGGACTATTCCAGGGCTCCTCGTGATGTCCTGGATCCCATCCGAGACTCCGAACAAGTATTCGGTCTCACCATTGAAATTATCCCAGAGCTACTCTAGCATTACCGAATGTTAAGTGTGTGACCCTAGGGGTTCAAGAATGTGCAGACATAATCGAAACACCTCTTCGATTAATAATCATCAGAGGGACCATGGATATCCTTAATGACTCCCACAGATTCAACGAAGATCTTTATCTGTTGAACCACTATGTCAAGGATTACAATGATCCGTATTCGATTTCCTTTGTCACGCGTTATTTTCCTTACTCGAGATTCGATCGTCGGTATCACTAGTTCAATCTCGTTACCGCTAAGTACTCTTTACTCGTTCCGTAATACAATATTATGTGACTAACTCATTAGTCATGTGCTTGTAAGCGTTACGGAATGTGCGTTACCTAGTGGGGCCAGAGTATATCTCTCTGACACATGGAGGGACAAATCCCATTCTTGATTCATGTAATTCAACAAGTACTATCCGAGATACCCGTAAAACACCTTTATGATCACCCTGTCATGAAGCGACGGTTGATGTCTCCAAATTATTCTTCCGGTACCCGGGAATAACATAATCTCATGGTCTAATAAACAGGATATTTGACAATAAAAGGCATGTTAATATAAACTTAATGAAACAATCATAATTGTTATGCTTAGTTGGGTATGTCCATCATGTCATTATCGTAATGACATGACCCCATTAATTAATTAATTAACAACTCATGTTCATGGTCAAGAAACCATAACCATCATTAATTAACGAGCTCCGGGCCGGTCCTGAGATTTCGGGGGCCCGGGGACTAGAATTTGGGCCCCTTGGTTTAAACATCACAACAATAAAAAATATATACTCCCTCCGATCCTATATAAGTTTCGCTGGAAATGAGTTGGTTACGTACAAACCATTAGCATTGCTCACGACTCTCTTTTAGGATCAGAGGGAGTATATATTAATATATATAGATTTTTTATAACACTAGGTGCATCAGGAAACAATATCAATATCACACAACAAATACATATTTTGTTATTTTGTTCTATATCAATATAACTCACCTATCACGTCAACTCTGACTCTGAACAGAATCATGTCATCGTGGTAGCTGGTGTGCATAATAAGGTATTCTCTCGACAGTTGGGCGTCTCCTCTCAGCGTGGATGGACGGGGGCCAACATTTAAGATATATAGAATTAGTCAATTAGACTTGTACCTGGCCATGACATTTAAGTTTTGTTCATTCTTTGAACTACTATAAAATAAAATTCGCTTTTATTCTATTTTGCTTCAGATCAAATCTTCTGACAGTTGTCGAATTATCGCCTGCCGCCCATGGCCCTGTCGTTTAGCTTGACCGTCCGCCCTGGCCTCTCAGATCCGCTGTGTTGTGTCGTGGATGTGTTTATCACACTAGTGTTGAGTGTTGTGTCTTTGTAAAAAAATAGGAATCAACTATACTCTTTTAGGGAAAATAGAAGGGGAACTAAAAAACACAAACGGCTCGCTTTTGTGCTGCAATCCTTGATCGCAGTCAATCACATCGGTCCCAACCTCCCATTTGATTTATCACCGCGTACCCATTTTTAGGGGAAAATCAGCTTGTATCTTACTAACCAAAGGAGCGGATCAAAAACATAACCAAAGGAGAAAAAGGCCCAAATTAATATAAGAGAAAAGGGCCATCATCAAGCCCACTAGAAGATGTAACGCTTCCATCGTTTCTTTCTTCTCCTACCAACGGGAGAAAAACCTCTGACCTGTCTCTCATGGAGCTTCTCTCCAAACGCATCTAGATCGATGGGGGCCCCTAGGATTCGGGGGCCCGGGGCGGCCGCACACCCTGACCCCCCTCAGGGCCGGCCCTGAACGAGCTAGCGTAATAGAGGCTCACTAGGGACGTGTTGTTGTTTATATAACCACACATGTATTATATTTCCGGTTAATACTATTATAGCATGGAAAATAAACATATATCATGAATATGGAAATATGATAATAACACTTTAATTATTGCCTCTAGGCCATATTTCCAACTGTATTTGAAGATATAAATATGATATGATCAAGAAGAAGAAATGATGATCGAGTTCTTGTGTGGAACTCAAAGAAAGTGATGCTCTAGTTTATGTATTAAGCCATGGAAGATCAAGATATTGAGAGTTTAATTATAAGAGAAAGATTCAAAATATGGCTCTACGGCGAGGTCATAATGGACACATGTGTTGAGTCATAGTTGACCAACGCTTGGAGCATGCAAGTAAGCAAATAATTCAGTATGTATCTCAGAAGACGATCAAGTCATGACCAAAGTGGTGTTCTAATTATGATCCGAAGAATGGTCATGTGAGAGTTGAGTCTTTGGCAAGAATGCCTCGAAAATATGAAGATCGTGTAAAAAATTATGTTTACCTTCAAGACATCATCATAACGAAGGGAGAAGAAAACATACGAGTTTGATCAAGACAAAGTGCAAAAATTGGATTCATGTTGATCAACAAACAAAGCATAGATGACATACCAAGTGGGATCAAATGATCTTGTGGTATGGTAAGGAACTGTCAATTGTGCCTTGTGAACTAACACATGATGATTTATATGTTTGGTGGTTCTATATGGGGTTAGGTATCTTTTCATGAGTTTGTATCAAAAGAAAGATTTCATATAACCCATGAGAGGATGACATTATTGAGAAGTGCTAGTTCAATATGAGCATCTCGAATAAATCATACGCTTGAAATTTCTCGTCCATTTTGCAGTAATGGACATGTGAAAATATTTCTAGGTAAGGATTCCCCCTAATGGAATATGGGGGGGAGATTGTACAAGTCTTCAGAGAGGCAACGGCAATCAAGAAAGGTGTTCCATCTTTAGACGGATATGATGGTCATCATTAAGCTCAAAAGTAATACGCAAGGCAAAAATATAATCTTGATAGGTTTTATAGTTTAGCACTCTCACGATAGATAGGTGCGCTCCATCACGCATGCACGCGCCAAGTTTTCCGCAATCTGAATTTGTTGACAGTTCAGAATATGATATAACGCATTTTAAAATCTACAGCACACAAACCACCCCTCCAATACTGTTTCGGTTTTTAGAAGAACTGTAGTCTAATCTTTTAACTCGGGTCTATGAATGCGCATGCATATGGCCGGTTTTTGAGCCCGACGTGCAAGGACCATATATGTCGATGATAAATCGGGCGATGGATGGAGCAACCCCACCAAAGTTGATTGATCTTCCCGCAGGACCTAATCCGGCCCAAGTGAGCTGTATCCGCCACATTGCTGGATTCTCCTTTGATGTTGATAGAACCATATAGCCTCTCAAGATTTAAGCTCCCCGTTCAAAGCTCATCTAGCATTACTTTGACAAATAACGCAGATGTGGTCAAAACTCTTTGAAGAACTTCACATAGAAACCATCCGAGAGCTCAGGTCTGTCAACGCATATTGGATTTTCGTCCATGGAGAACGGTCGACCCAGTTCGGCACATTGCTCCGATCCACAGATAATCTCTTGTGCCTGAGATTCTTGTGTAGTGGATTTATGGAAGTACGATGATGTGTCGAGCTGCAACATGTACGCACATAAACTTAGAGCATCTCCAATAGATGCCCTAAGGTTACGAAAAAGTAGTTTTAGGCACCAAGAAGTTGGTTTTAAGCAATTTAGGGCATCGGAATTTTTTCTGTTGTACAAGATGGCCTAAACTAGGTCATCGGAAAATTTCTACCGTACATGAAGCTCTCAAATAGGGAACCTACCACAAGATCCGACACCAGGAGAGAGGGGGACACATTTGACGATCGTCAGGCGCCGAGCTCGATTTTCATCGGTGAAGGTCGTCGGAGGTCGTGGAAAGGCGGCAAGGGCTAGAGCCGAGATGATGCAACAAAATCCGGCAGCATTGTGCGGACAGAGCGCCGCGAGGTCGGCAAGAACTAGCGGCTCGCTGACGGTCGCATGGGGTAGCGCCAGTCACTAATCGACGTCGATGGTCCGCAACGGTGCCGCGACGAACATCTCAAGTGGCGGCGGGGTGAGGAACGGCCGAAATCGGCGGATTCATGCAGTGACGTCCCGAGAATCAACGCTGATTGTAGCGGTTGCGGCGGTGTCCCGATCGGCCGGAATGAGCGATGAGGTGACGGCGGGGCTGCGGGAGGCCAATGGAGTCACCACGGTAGCGTGCGATAGCGAGAATCATTATTGGGAATCAGCATGGGTGGGGATTGTCGGCAGTAGTGAAGTTTCACAGCGGCAGTTGGCTTCCCACCACATGGTTTTTGTTTTTAGGCATAGGATAGGGCAGCCACCTTGGCGACCCAAATACGTATCACCAACACAAAAAAATTAGGGCGTGCTAGAACTGTTTTTTTTTCTCCAAAAGCACTAAACATCTGTTTTTTTTTGGCTGTCCTTTCTTAGGGCATCTCTTAAAGTTGGTGTTAAAGAATCTCCACCGGCACCCCCGAAATTTGGTTTGGCACCTCCCAAAGTCTGTCCGCTTTGGGTTTGACGGACACTTGTCCGGCCAACTCGAAGTTGCGCCCCACACCAGCACCCCCAAACCAAAAATAAAATAAAATTGCGAATAAATAGGTTCAAATTTTCATTTAAATTTGTTATATTTTACAAGGATTTGAATGCAATTTAAAAAACTGGCCTTGCCGGCGTCACTAAACCCTAAACTTAAATACTCCTCTCCGAGGCTGTCCCAGTCGACGCTCTCATCGTCGTCGAGATAAATGAGGGTGGAGGAGGAGGCAACACGGGAAGGTGGATGCGCCGCCGCACGAGGTCGACGCGCCGTCACATGACGCACATGAGATGGAGGCGCGACCCGACGAGGAGGAGGCCGCCATTTAGCCGGGGCCGTCTCGTGGTGGCGCGGAGCGAGGCTGCCCGATGACGATGTCTCCGCTTCCCCGACGCGGTGGTGAGCTCCTCCTTCAACGGCCGACAGACGCGGGCCGTGTTGTGTCACATCCCAAATTTTGGAACTAAGAAAAACTTAGTTTTACAAGACCCAAAATTCAGAACCAACAAAAACTTTTTGAAATGTTTCACTGATGATTGTGTTTTCCTTCCCATTGCTATGTTGGACCTCGTGTGACTTGTTGTTTAAGATGTTTGACTAGTAAATATTAACCTAAGAACCCAACCTAAGTAAAAATATATTAGACTTTGGTGATCATGTTATGACAAGAAAATATTCCATATATCTTTTCCATTCTTATTTCTGGCTGAAGTCCATTTCAATGATACTTGGTTTAGCAACAACAAAAACTAATACCCATTATTTGGGAAAGTAAAAGTATTTTCAAAATTATGTGCTTCCAAAATTATGGAGATCTATATGTTATCTCCTACCTATTTTTCAACCTTGGTATTTTGCAGGTGTATACAACTCCCATTTGATAAGCTCTTATTTTCACTCCATTTGGAAACAAAAACTAGGGGGAAATATATTATCCCACATATTTTTCTTTATCAAACCTTTTGAAAACTATTAAGTATGAGTTGAGATATTTCCTAAACATCATCTTGTCATAATTAGGAGCGGTCACTTTTCCATAATATAGCATTGTGGAAATGGTGGTATGATTAATTTTTGTGGTTTGATTTGTGTGGTTTTGGTTGTGTTGTTGATCTTGTTGTGTTGTTTGCTTGTGTGGGTAATTAATCAAACTCTGCTTGAACATCAGTTAGAACACACTTGACAACAATAAAATTATTCACAACCCTAAGTTAAAATCCTAAATTCAGGGAAATGATCTTATTAAAATTCCCTCTCTGTCTATTCCTCTATATTATGAAAACAATTATATTTTCTTTATCAAAAATTTCAGGAACAAGATGAAATAATAGTCAACTCACTCTCATCCTCAAAAATATATTTTCAGATTAAAAAGATATTTCAATTTATAAAATTCAATTTCTATCTTTAACCTCTAGGGTGTCTTGAAAACCCTATTTCTTTTCACACCAAAAATCCTGGAAAATTACCATAGCTCTCTTACACATTTCTAAAACCAATCATAAACAGAAATCGTCAAATTCAAATTTTATTTTGGTTAAAGCATTCTGTCGAACACCTTGCGTGCATGAAACCCTAGTTTTCAAAACAGCACCAAATTCATCTCAAATTCGACCAAATCTTCACCAAATCCAGTGCTTTCTCTCTCCCTCACCCCTGCCTTGCACCAGCCACTCGAGCACCTCGCTATTTTGGCCATTTCCTTCTGTCTTTCTTCCTTGTCCTTCCCGTCCGGTCACCTCACACGGGCAGGAGGGAACCAAGCAGCGCAGCAGCTCGTGAAGACGCCACTGCTCTCCCCTGTCCCTCTGTGACAACCCAGCACCGCACGCCTCACCCTATTTCCCTAGCTCTGCCTCTCTCTCCTTTTGTCCTTCGGGTCAGTTGATCGAGCACCTCGTGGGCACACTCGACCTCGCACTAACCCCACCCGATGCCAACGGTCCGAGCCATTCGCTCGCGTCCAAGACGAGCAGTAGCGTGAGGAGACATCACCCCACCGCCTCCCGCGACCAATCGCCGCCCGGTTCCCTCTCCACCTTGCCCGTGCACACAGACCACCATGAACCGGCACTCGCATGAATAAAAGGCCACGGTCCCTCTACCGCACCCTCTACTTGCCATTTTCACTCCCCCGTCCCCACTCTCCAACCTCGAGCGAGAGACCTTCCTCTCTCGTCCCCTATCAGCAAGGAACGCGAGAAGTCCATCTCGGTCCTGACATCTTGCCGAGATGATTGCGAGCAACCCCGTCCCTCTTTCTCCCCCATTTAGCACCCTTGAGATCTCCTTGTTCTGCTCTTCCTCATGCCCCCTTCTTTTCATCCAGGAAACACCGGGGCTGCTGAGACCGTCCCGTGCCTGCCGCGGTCGACCTCGACGCCGCCGTCAGCTAGAGCCTCGCCGGCACGGACTGCTGCTGCTCCTGCCCTCCCCAAGCTTTCCGCACCCGAAAACCACCCTCCGTGTCGTCTGGCCAAAACCCTAGGTGAGAAACCCGTGCTCAGCGCCATGGCCCGACCTCTGCCTCTGTTCTGCGAGTCACGAGGTAGAAGACGGCTGAGAGCCATCGATCTTTTCATCCACGATCCCTTTTGAATCCTACCGCGTCTAATCCGGGCCGTTGATCTCCAGATCGACGGCGACTTAACCCTTCGCCAGCGCGCGCGTCGCAGTAGACCGGCCCAACACTGTTGCCTCGGCCCAGCCCTAGATCTAACCTGTTTCTTTTTTTTTGGTCAAATGTTTTACTGTTTTGTAAATCTTGTCGGATCTGTCTTAGGAAATTAATTCACCATTTATTCCCTGAGCATGCAAATGGAGTGATTCAAAATTTGTAGGGTTCCTATGTGTTTTCTTAAACAGGTAGAACTTGCTGTGTGCAAAAATATGCTTTTGAATGTAACCTATATTTAATCTTGTAAAAAGTTATTTTTCACTAAATCATTAATATCTAGAGATTTATATATCCAAATATTGCAAACTAAAATTCTGCGGATAGCCTGAGATGATACCTTTCTAGGTGTGTTAGTCTTGCATGCAAATGAAGATTAAAACAAAAGTTCTATTCATTTTTGTAAACACACCAGAGAGCACTTTGGTGATTTTTGTAGATTTTTGTGTGAGGAATTTTGTAGCAAATCCAATTGTGATAGTTTCTAATACTAACAGAGGACCCAAATCCAACTTTGTATGATTGTTTGATTAACAGAACCTTCTAGGTGTAATAGTTAGTAAAACTACCGTTTTCTGCCTCTAATAAAAAGAAAAGATTTAAGTGCCTTTATTATAAAAATGTTGTTTGTGTTATTAATGATTGTTTCGGTACTGTCTCCTGCTTGTTACTGTCGAATATCATGTTAGTACTGTTAGTAGCTGGTGATAAGTTTGAATTGAGTTAGTCATGTGTTGCTAAGTGGTGATTGAAAAACTTTAACACTTGTTTGATTGTGTTGGTATGTTTAATAAATTATATGAGCTAAATAACCACTTTCAACTAAGAATGTTAGCCACTGGTTGTTTAAGTTTGTTGGTGATGCTTAGCCTTGCAAGTCGACAGTAATACTTAAGGGGCTGCCTAATCACTACCTTAACCCTATTTGTAAGCAATTAATTAAGTAGTGGTGTGGTAGCCAAATATGCTTGTCAGAATAAGATTGCACCATGCTTGTTGCTTGTTAGTTGCTTCCTGTCAACCCCTATCTTAGTAAAGAGTTTTGACCTAAAGAGTTTTACTTGATGACTTAACTTTTGTCTGAAGTATTTCCTGTTTAGAAAATATGCTTAGTTGGTTGCTTGAATGATTAGTTTTATGCTTGTGGTTTGTTACTTGTTGTGTACCATTTGTGGTTTTGTTTGATGTACTGAGTGTTGTTTATTTCCCTGTTTCCGACGCTAGATATTGACGCTACCGGAGTGGCCTCTGGAGAGAATTTATTGAAGAAGGATGGTAATTTATTATATTGATCAACAAGGAGAAGTCCATGAACATAATTGCTGAACCAGGCAAGCTACTTCTCTGAGCTTGCATCTATTTACATCTATTTTGGTTCACATGTTTTACCTATAAAGAGCATAAGTGATTCATGTGGTGTTTGCCACTAAAGTTATGATTTTGAAAACCTTTTCCAAAATATAAGTATATTATTTTGACACCCTATATGGAGATATTAGATGGAAATTCTTTTTTTCAAACTATATGATGGGAAAAATGTTGTTTACTCAAAAACTCCTTTGAAAATACTTGTATGATTATGGAATATCGAGATGTCGGTGTTGAAGTGGAGAAATGGAGAATGGTGTTTTATGAAAAATGCACATTGTGTCCTAGTACTATGACGACCAATCTTACCCTGTGCGACCACATTTACCCACATATATGGGAAAGGGCATAGTCATATAATTTGCTCATATTAGTATGGGATGCCTCATCGATGGAGATGACTCCGTTATGCATGAGGGGATGGTTTGGTGACCTACCCCTGACCTGGGTCCTCGCTCAAACTCTATGAGAAAGATAAGGAGGAGGATAGAAGACGCCACCTTTGGGTCGCTGGGCAAAACTATGAGTCCTCACACTTAGATTCCGATGGGCTGGGTTAAGTGTGGATGGAAAGTGTCATATGGGCAGGGTCCTATACTAGCATGAGCAAATGACAGGCTATGGTCGGTGACTTAACTTTGCATACACCTGGTATGGCGGGACGTGGCTGACACGATGAGTTATCGGATGGATGTGGGAAAAGCGTGCTACCTCTGCAGAGTGTAAAAACTATTCGAATAGCCGAGTCATCGGATATGGACAGTTGGGAGGCTGTCCTAAGACCATGTGCAAGTTTTGCAAAGTTTTAAGGTTTGAAAAGAAAATGGAGATGTTTTATATAGGCAACTATACCGAAGGGCTGGTATGAGGTTGCTAGAAAAGAGCAAGACCATGAAGGGCTATGGTCGAGAAGTGCAAAGTTTTGTGTTTTGAAAGTGGAAAATGTTTTATGCAACTATACCGAAGGGCTGGTATATGGTTGTTGGAAAATGATTTGACCATGAAGGGCTATGGTCGAAAAAGGAGGAGTTTTGGAGAAATAAACCAATGGTGATTTTCCGGGAAAATGTTTATAAAAGAGACTACTTACCCTTTTCAACAAAGATATATTTTCGGGAAAAAGTTTTAAAAGATACTTCTTACAAAGACAGATTTATGGGAAAAAGTTCTAAAAGCATTCTTTCCTTTTTCAAATAAAGTTACAGGAATTTCAAACAAAGGTTTATTAAACAAAAGTCTATCCTTCTCTTTTTCAAGAAGGATGTAGAGTTTTCAAAGCAAAGAAAGTTTTATTTAAACAATAAAAAGAGTAGTGCAATCTCATTTCGGGGGTAGCTTGCGAGTACAATCAAATATACTCATATTGGTTTCGTCCCTGGCTATTGTCTTAGCCAGATTTTGAAGAGAAGCAATTCAAAGGAGAAGTTTTCAATGATGTCATTGCGAACTAGGGCGCTTCCCAGTCAGCTGCCTGTAGGGTTATGGCAAATGACTTGGTCTCCACGTTGTTTTATGATTTCCGCTGCAAGTACCTGTTGAAGTTACGGCCTCAATCAAGTAAGTATATTCATTCGGTATTTATGGATGTTCTTTTGATATCAGTTCGATTGTGCTCAGCGACACACTGATCATGGGATCGCTGATGTTGTAGGCACAAGGGTATTTCAGACAGCTAGTCCGGGGTCCCCACATGTTGGCCTGGTTGTTGTGGCATGGCGGGACCGGCGGCAGCCGCCGCAATGGGTAGGGTTCCTCGTTGCGGCATGCTCGCTGGCGGCCTCAATGGCGGAGGCCACCGTATGACCGGTCCCCTCTCACCAGCGGTGCCACGCCTATGCGTTTTAGTGCCCAGGCGGGACTGCGCCGTCGTGGAAGCTGAGGGCCTCATTGCGCTCGCGCTCGAAGCGCTAGAGCCAGCGTGCCCGGTTGTTGTCGTCGTACTCCAGATTGGCCCGCTGCTCCCGTGACAGCCAACTCCGGCGTCGTGCGATGGCGCGCCGGATTTGCTCCGTAGTTTCAGGCAGCGCCGGCATGGGGAGCCTGCCGTTTGACGTGCACCACCCCTTGGGCAGGCGGGAATCCGACGGGACGAGGAGCCCGTACCGGTAAATATCCCACGCTTTGTCAAGGTTGATGGTGCAGCCGCCCGGCTTGCCGAGCTGCCTGTCTCGTAGTTGTTCACCATTGCGAGCGAAACCGAAGACGAGTTTGGGATGCATGCGTGGTGTTAGACGAGGATGCATGTGAGGTATGTGCGGCGTTGTGAGGCACGCCGAGGTGAGCGGTGCGCGTTCATCCGCGCCGGCGTAAATGCATTTCGCGGGAATGCCACGACGCCGAAGCGTGGACTGGCGCGTACGTTGGCGGCGACGTTAATGTGACGCGTGCTGGAAGGCGTGCCACCATCTCGTCGCCTCACCACCCATCCCGTCACGTCGTCTAGGAAACCGTCCCGGCGAGTGCGCGCCATTAATCGGGCGGAACGGCCTCGTGCACGACCCGACGTCCCATATGTGTCTATGGCACGTCTATCGGAAGGCTTGTCTGGCCACTGTCCGACACCCCCGAGCAGACCCCCAATATTTTTTCAAGGATACACCATGGAAAGGTGCATCATTTTCGTAGAAGAACATTCCAAGACGGCCGAAACAACACAATAAGGCTACACGATACAAACGCAACACCACACGGATTACAACACCACCCACATCAGCCGAACGACAAGACCCGCCTTGCACCATCTCCAGCCATGAATGGCGAGGAAGCGATGCACCGAGCTCCCAGGCCGCGTCACAACTCAAGACCGGACTCCATGAGACTCCAGCACCAAAATGGCACAGCCAACGCAACCACCCGCTCATAAGCGCCTAAGAGTCAGCGAGTGGACGGCGGGACTGAACCAGACCAGAGGAGGCCTCAACCAAAGCACCGGCGACCATGTACATCACGCCCCGGAGGCCCACACCCTGAGCGGCGGCCAACAATGACTCCAACTGGTGTACCGAGGACTCCACGAACACCTAGACTATGCCTCCAAGAAGGGAAGGATGCAGCTTCGCCGCGCCGCCACCGCCTGATCCAAAGGCCGGATCCAGGGTTTCCCCTTGTGCTCAAGGCAGAGAAGTACGAACAACGCCATGACGACGCCTTCAAGGAGGTGACGGCACCCACGGGCGTCTCAGTCGTCAGCTTCACGCAGAGCTTTCGCCACGGCCCTGTCTTCGATCCCAACACCCATCAGACGTAACGTGGAGCATGCTTTGGACCACCGTCGATGAGAGTCGAGGCCAACCATCATCAGCGAAGCAGGAGGTGCCGCTCACCGTCTCACACCACCATCAAACGGGGACTGGATGGTGAGGATCTAGCCTGTCGCCGCCTGGCCGGCCGCTGGCACCGCCACGGTGCCTAGCCACCAGCTTCGTCAGGCTCCACGCGCAATCTGTAGCCACGGAGCCCAGAACCGCCGGACCGCCAAAGCACATCAGGCCCCGCACGAAACGAGAGCTGATACGTCTCCAACGTATCCATAATTTCTGCTGTTCCATGCTTATATTATACCATTTGCTACATGTTTTATATACACTTCATATCACTTTTATGCATTTTCTGGGACTAACCTATTAACAAGATGCCACAGTGCCAGTTCCCTGTTTTCTGCTGTTTTTGGTTTCAGAAAGTTACTTCTGGAAATATTCTCGGAATTGCACGAAACAAAAGGCCAAGTCCCTATTTTTCCACACGTACACGGAGTCCGAAGGAGAGACGAAGGGAGCCACGAGGTGGCCAAACCACCTGGCGCGCGGCCCACCCTGCCGCGCCGCCTGTGGTTTGGGCCCCTCGGGGGTCCGCCGACATCGCCCCTTCGCCTATTTATTCCCCGAGATGAAAACCCTAAAAACCGAGCCTTTCATCCAGAACATATTCGCTGCCGCCGCCGTCGTCAACCCTAACTCGGGGGGTTTCTGAAGCTCTTCCCGGCACCCTGCCGGAGAGGGGAATCATCACCGGAGGGCTCTACATCGCCATGCCCGCCTCCGGAGTGATGCGTGAGTAGTTCATCCTTGGACTATGGGTCCATAGCAGTAGCTAGATGGTTGTCTTCTCCACTTGTGCCATCATGTTTAGATCTTGTGAGCTGCCTATCATGATCAAGATCATCTTATTGTAATGCTACATGTTGTGTTTGCTGGGATCTGACTTATATTGATACCTATGTGGAGCTGAATATTATATTATCATGTCTATGTCATTTGTGATCTTGCATGCTCTCCGTTACTTGTTGAAGCCTTGGCCAAGTGAATACTTGTAACTCCAAGAGGGGGTATTTATGCATGATAGTTGGGTTCAACCTCTATTTAACCTGGGATAGTGACAGCAAGTTCTAAGGTTGTAGATGTGTTGTTGCCACTAGGGGTAAAACAGCAATGCTTTATTCAAGGATGAATGTATTGTTTACATTACGCACATTACTTAATGCAATTGTCTGTTGCTTGCAACTTAATACTGGAAGGGGTACGGATGTTAACCGGAAAGTGGACTATTTAGGCATAGATGCATGCTGGATAGCGGTCTATGTACTTTGTCGTAATGCCCAAATGAATCTCATAGTAGACACCACAACTCACACATGCATGTTATATGCACTTATCAATTGTCAATTGCCCAGCTGTAATTTGTTTACCCAGCATGTTAGTTATCTTATTGGAGAGACACCACTAGTGAACTGTGGACCCCGGTCCATTCTTTTACATCTGAAATACAATCTACTGCAATCATTGTTCTCTACTGTTTTATGCAAACAAACATCATTTCCATTCGATACGTTTAACCCTTTGTTTTCAGCAAGCCGGTGAGATTGACAACCTCACTGTTAAGTTGGGGCAAAGTAATTTGATTGTGTTGTGCAGGTTCCACGTTGGCACCGGAATCCCTGGTGTTGCGCCGCACTACACTCCTTCACCAACACCTTCGAAGCAAACCTCGTTTTCCTACTGGTTCGATTAAACCTTGGTTTCATACTGAGGGAAAACTTGCTGCTGCACTCATCATACCTTCCTCTTGGGGTTCCCAACTGACGTGTGACGTACAAGCATTGTTTCTGGCACTGTTGCCGGGGAGATATTCCCTCGTCAACTTAGAGCACCAACACGTTTTCTGGCGCCGTTGCCGGGGAAAACCGAATTGCTTCTGCAAGGGGAGTCTCTCACACCCAATCTTTTACTTTGTTATTTGTCTTGCTTAGTTTATTTTTATTTAGTCTTGTTTGCTCTCTTTATCAAAAACACAAAAAAATTAGTTCCTTTTTATTTCGAATTACTATTATGACTAGTTGTTTTCAATGTCTTATCTCTATGAAACTGGGTCTCGTTATAAGAATTACCGCTTCTCTCCAAAAGGAAACATCTATGGGAACAAATAAGAAGATTGAATGGTTTTGCTAAGAACTTGTGTTCTACATATGATGAATCCTACTGCTTTAATGAATCTCTTTGCTATAGAAGGCACAAACATCTCCCTTTCCAATGTGAGTATACTGATAATGAAACCTTGGCTGCCTATGCTAAAGGAAACTATGATTTTGGTAATCTTGAACAAATTGAAGAGTTTATTGTTTTTAAGGGTGCCCTTGAAATTAGTTCTTATCTTGAACATAAAACTGATGCCCCTTATAAATCTGAATGTATTGCCATACTTAAATATTGTTGTGATACCTACAAGGATAATAATTCTTACATTACTGAACATCTTGAGAGGATGTTTCCTCAAAAAGATGAAACTTGTGCCTTGCAGGAACCTGAGGAAGAGGAAATTGCTGAAACTGTGATCTCATTGGATGAAAAAGAGGAGGAGAGTGAAGAACAAAAGGAGGATCTACCTTCTAATGACAGTAACTCTTCAACTCTTACACTATTTAATTGCCCTCCATGCCTACCTAAGGAGGAAGAGTGTTATATTGTTGAATGCCATGATTCTTTTGAAATATCTCCTTTTGATAAATTTTACGTAACAAGCTCCTTGACTCAAGAAAACGAAATTTCAGAAATAAAACAATGGCTCCCTAATGCTATATATGATAATGCTCTTGATGATGGTCCTATATTGCCTAATGATATTTATTATACTACTATTGTCAAAAGTGGGTTTAATGACCCCACTGTTTTTGAACTTAATAAAAATTATGTGTTTGTAGATCATGAAAAGCATGCTTTATGTGATAGTTATATAGTTGAGTTTGTTCATGATGCTACTGAAAGTTATTATGAGAGAGGAAAATATGGTTATAAAAGTTTTCAAGTCACTAAAACACCTCTCTTTATGTTGAAAGTTTTGAAGTTGTACTTGTTTCATCTTTCTATGCTAGTTGCTTTATGCTTCAATAATTTATTTTGTTACAAGGTTCCCTTGCATAGAAAGTGGGTTAGACTTAAATGCGTTTGATATTTGCCTCTTGATGCTCTCTTTTGTTTTTCAAGTTCTATTCCTATGAGAGCATCATTAAAATCTTTTAGCCTAGCTAAAGGCATTAAAGAAAGCGCTTTAGGGAGGCAACCCTTTATCTTTTATTTTTAGTTTTTCTCAAGGAGTTTTGTTACTTCTGTAGCAACTCCTTTGTATCTTTATTTTATCGCAATGTTGTGCCAAGTAAAGTTCTATATTGAAAGTTGATGCAAGATTTGGATTTCTGCGCAGTGACAGATTTTTAGCTGTCACGGATTTGAGCTTATCTCCCTGTAGAAAATTCAAAAAATTCTGAAAAAATCACGCATATTCCTGAGATATGTACGCAACTTTCATTATTTTAGGCCAGATCCATCTGAGCAACTTAAGTGCCTCGAAAAAATTCGTCATTCCAGACTGTTCTGTTTTTGACAGATTCTGCCTTTTGTTTTGCATTCGCTCTTTTACTGTGTTTGTGTGGATTTCTTTGCTCCACAAAGCATTGGTGGCTGTAGCTAATGTCCAGAAGCTTTGGGATTGATTGTATCATTACAGAATATGAGAATTTTTGATTATGCACTAACCCTCTAATGAGAACTGTCTTGAGTTTGGTGTGAAGGAAGTTTTCAAGGATCAAGCGAGAAGGGTGATATTATGTGATCAAGAAGAGTGAAAAGCCTAAGCTTGGGGATGCCCCCGTGGTTCATCCCAACCATATTCAGAGAGACTCAAGCGTCTAAGCTTGGGGATGCCCAAGGCATCCCCTTCTTCATCAACAAACTTATCAGGTCATCTCTAGTGAAACTATATTTTAATTCTTTCACATCTTATGCGCTTTACTTGGAGCGTCTGTGTGTTTTTATTTTTTTTTGTTTGAATAAATTCGGATCCTAGCAATCCTTGTGTGGGAGAGAGACACGCTCCGCTTTTTCATGTGAATACTCATGTTCTTCACTTATATTTGTTGAGTATTCTTAACTAGCTACTGCAGTGCTTTTAGCTCCTGTTTTTCATGCATCTCTTCGAGCTGTTAGCACTTGTTTATAAATACTCTCTTGCTGCATTATATTATCATTTGGAGAGTTTATGTTTAAATAAATTGATTGGTGTTTGTTTGGAAGAAAGAAAATGCTACATGTAGTAGTTGGTATTGGAAAAGACATATGCATTCTTGTAGATCATTGTCTTGTTTCGATTTGATGCTTTGCAATTGTTTTGAGCTCTCAAGTAGATCATGTTTAAGCTCTTGCATCATGTAGTTAAAGCCTAGTAGTGGAGAACTACCGTAGAGCTTGTTGAGACTTGGGATGCATATTTGTTCTCTCTAAGGTCTAGATATTTTCTGGTAAAATGTTTGAGCAACAAGGAAGACAGTGTAGAGTCTTATAATACTTGCAATATGTTTTTATGTGATTCTTGCTGTACCGGTTTATACTTGTGTTTGCTTCAAACAACCTTGCTAGCCTAAACTCTGTACTGAGAGGGAATGCTTCTCGTGCATCCAAAACTTGAGCCAAAACCCATGCCATTTGTGTCCACCATACCTACCTACTATGTGGTATTTCCTGCCATTCCAAGTAAATATTTCATGTGCTACCTTTAAACTATTCAAAACTTTATTACTCCTTATTTGTGTCAATGTTTTATAGCTCATGAGGAAGTATGTGGTGTTTTATCTTTCAATCTTGTCATTTACTTCTGACAGACTTTCACCAATGGACTAGTGGCATATACATCCGCTTATCCAATAATTTGCAAAAAGAGCTGGCAACGGGGTGCCCAGCCCCAATTAATTACAACTTTCATTAATAATTCTCTTCACATGTTTTGCCCTGATTTATCAGTAAGCAACTTAATTTTGCAAATAGACACTCCTCCATGGTATGTGAATGTTGGAAGGCACCCGAGGATTCGGTTAGCCATGGCTTGTGTAAGCAAAAGGTTGGGAGGAGTGTCATCTATAAAGAAACTAAAATACATGTGTAAACAAAAGAGAAGAGGGATGATCTACCTTGCTGGTAGAGATAACGTCCTTCATGGGAGCCGCTCTTGAAAGTCTGGTTGACAAGGGGGTTAGAGTGCCCACTACCATTCGTTGACAACAACAAACACCTCTCAAATACTTATTTTGTGCTCTCTATATGCTTTCGAAAACTTAAAAAGCTCTAGCACATGATTTAATCCCTGCTTCCCTCTGCGAAGGGCCTATCTTTTACTTTATGTTGAGTCAGTTTACCTACTCCTTTCTATCTTAGAAGCAAACACTTGTGTCAACTTTGTGTGCATTGATTCTTACATATTTACTTATTGCACTTGTTATATTGCTTTATGTTGACAACTATCCATGAGATATACATGTTACAAGTTGAAAGCAAATGCTGAAACTTAATCATCCTTTGTGTTGCTTCAATGCCTTTTACTTTGAATCTATTGCTTTATGAGTTACCTCTTATGCAAAACTTTTTGATGCTTGTCTTGAAAGTACTATTCATGAAAAGTTTTTGCTTATATGATTCATTGTTTACTCTTTATCTATTTGTTAGCAAACTATAGATCATTGCTTTGAGTCACTTCATTCATGACATGAGCCTTGCAATATATTGATCAAGATTGTGTGAAAGCATGTCTCCTCAGAAATTATTTGTTGTTATCGTTTTACCTACTCGAGGACGAGTAGAACTAAGCTTGGGGATGCTTGATACGTCTCCAACGTATCCATAATTTCTGCTGTTCCATGCTTATATTATACCATTTGCTACATGTTTTATATACACTTCGTATCACTTTTATGCATTTTCTGGGACTAACCTATTAACAAGATGCCACAGTGCCAGTTCCCTGTTTTCTGCTGTTTTTGGTTTCAGAAAGTTACTTCTGGAAATATTCTCGGAATTGCACGAAACAAAAGGCCAAGTCCCTATTTTTCCAGCACGTACACGGAGTCCGAAGGAGAGACGAAGGGAGCCACGAGGTGGCCAAACCACCTGGCGGCAGGCCCACCGCCGCGCCAGCCTGTGGTTTGGGCCCCTCGGGGGTCCGCCGACATCGCCCCTTCGCCTATTTATTCCCCGAGACGTGAAAACCCTAAAACACCGAGCCTTTCATCCAGAACATATTCGCTGCCGCCGCCGTCGTCAACCCTAACTCGGGGGGTTCTGAAGCTCTTCCCGGCACCCTGCCGGAGAGGGGAATCATCACCGGAGGGCTCTACATCGCCATGCCCGCCTCCGGAGTGATGCGTGAGTAGTTCATCCTTGGACTATGGGTCCATAGCAGTAGCTAGATGGTTGTCTTCTCCACTTGTGCCATCATGTTTAGATCTTGTGAGCTGCCTATCATGATCAAGATCATCTTATTGTAATGCTACATGTTGTGTTTGCTGGGATCTGACTTATATTGATACCTATGTGGAGCTGAATATTATATTATCATGTCTATGTCATTTGTGATCTTGCATGCTCTCCGTTACTTGTTGAAGCCTTGGCCAAGTGAATACTTGTAACTCCAAGAGGGGGTATTTATGCATGATAGTTGGGTTCAACCTCTATTTAACCTGGGATAGTGACAGCAAGTTCTAAGGTTGTAGATGTGTTGTTGCCACTAGGGGTAAAACAGCAATGCTTTATTCAAGGATGAATGTATTGTTTACATTACGCACATTACTTAATGCAATTGTCTGTTGCTTGCAACTTAATACTGGAAGGGGTACGGATGTTAACCGGAAAGTGGACTATTTAGGCATAGATGCATGCTGGATAGCGGTCTATGTACTTTGTCGTAATGCCCAAATGAATCTCATAGTAGACACCACAACTCACACATGCATGTTATATGCACTTATCAATTGTCAATTGCCCAGCTGTAATTTGTTTACCCAGCATGTTAGTTATCTTATTGGAGAGACACCACTAGTGAACTGTGGACCCCGGTCCATTCTTTTACATCTGAAATACAATCTACTGCAATCATTGTTCTCTACTGTTTTATGCAAACAAACATCATCTTCCATTCGATACGTTTAACCCTTTGTTTTCAGCAAGCCGGTGAGATTGACAACCTCACTGTTAAGTTGGGGCAAAGTAATTTGATTGTGTTGTGCAGGTTCCACGTTGGCACCGGAATCCCTGGTGTTGCGCCGCACTACACTCCTTCACCAACACCTTCGAAGCAACCTCGTTTTCCTACTGGTTCGATTAAACCTTGGTTTCATACTGAGGGAAAACTTGCTGCTGCACTCATCATACCTTCCTCTTGGGGTTCCCAACTGACGTGTGACGTACAAGCATTGTTTCTGGTGCTGTTGCCGGGGAGATATTCCCTCGTCAACTTAGCGCTAGCAAGTGCTCCCGGACGCATCCGCAGGGCGCCACCGCCGAGAGAGGCCACGCCTCCTGTCGTCTCCGGTACACGCTAGCCACCGGGACTCCGCCGCTCCTCGCCGCCGAATCATCGCCGGACCACGCGCCGCCGCCGCCGCCCGGGCTTTGCCCAGCGAGACCTCTGGGGCAGCGGAGGTAGGGGACGAGGGGGTGGAGGGCGGAGCGGGCCGCGTGGTCGCCCCCGAGTCGCCTAAGGTTGGCGACGCGGGGTGAGAGGGTCGGGGTTGCTTGTTTAGATTTAACTCTTGTGCATGCATGTGGCCAGACCCCCGATTTGAAGGCCCTCTTGGAGGTGCAAGTCAGAATTTGGTTCGGGGCGACACTTGGGGTGCCGATGTGGCTGGTTTTGGTGTCCGACCCCCAATAGGATTTTGGGGTGCTTTGTGGGGTGCCCATGAGATGCTGTTAGACATACGATTGGGTGTGTGTGTTACTGGTGCACATGGGATCGAGCTACGTATGCATCAATTCATGCACATTGCTGAGGCTCGGAGGTCGTACGTCCTTTCGCAGGGCCTACCTAGCTTTGCTAAACAAGGACTAATGCTCATCATTGGAGTGTGCGATTTGACAGATTGAATGGGACAGCCGATTGTTTTTTAAATAATATTTTTTTAAAGTTTATTTGGAATCTGGCACGTGTTTTGGAGAAATTTGAAAACTAGCGCGGCGTCGTCACGGTGCATGCCGAAAGCTAGGCTTCGGCACTGCCCTTGCCGAAAGCACACGTTTCGGCCGCGCCAACGCCGAATGCCTGCTGAGCTGCATGCACATCGCTGCTTCGCGTAACTGCGGCGCCGACAGCCATGTTTTGGCACGGCCCGAGCCGAAACATGGTGCCCCTACCATTTCCCTCTCCCGCGCCTATTTTTCGCGCCGTCGTCGCTCCCGCCTTTTATTTTCCCGCCAGCCTTGCTCCCTCTCCCCCGCCTATTTTTCACGCCGTCGTCGCTCCCGCCTTTTATTTTCCCGCCAGCCTTGATCCCTCTCCCACGCCTATTTTTCGCGCCGTCGTCGCTCCCGCCTTTTATTTTCCCGCCAGCCTTGCTCCCGCCTATTTCTCCGCCAATTGTTCTGTGCTCGTCCTATAAAAACCCCGGGAGAGATGTCGAGTTGGTAAGCATAGTCCACTCACTCGAACATGTCGAGTTTTTCTTCAGATGGTAGTTTCCCGGGTGGAATGTCGGCACTACTTTTGAAGTTTACGGCCGAGTTCAAGGTAGATAATAAGGAGATCCCATTCGAGGATATTGTTAGTCATCCACCTCATCTCCGTGAGCTATCAGCGAAGCTAGCTAGGCATGGGTGGCCATGGAGGAGTTGGAAGGAAATAGAAAAAGAACTTGTGAGGCTGCATGCTAGGTGGTAGAAGAAGAAACTAACATATAGGAGTGAAGCAGATATGTTGGATGCTCTTCGTAAACCGATTTTATGGGTCGAGGAGAGCGAGGATGAAGATGATATCTTCATGCCGACTGAAGCGAGCAGGAGCTGCAGCAGCGGCGGAGGCGTCGAAGGGCAAGGGTGCGGCGTCGTCGAAGGACAAGGGTGAAGCATCGTCGAAAGGGAAGAGTGATGCGAGGCTGTGTCGATGGTAGATGACTTTTCTTTTTCAATTTATGTTGTGTTGTCGCTACTACCACTTTTCTTGTTGTCTGTGTAAGTTGCAATATTTGTTTAATAATATGTCTCGTACAACTTATTTTCCTCTGATATGTCTCGTACATAGATAATAATATGTCTCATACATAGATAATATGTCTCATACAAACATAAATATGAATATGTCTCGTACATAGATAATATGTCTCATACAAACATAAATATATAATATGTCTCACATAGAAATAAAAATACGGATAGTAGTACATAGATAGAAATATGTCTCACATATAGTAGTAAATAGTAGTATCACTCATCTCTGTGACCACGTGTCCGCGGCTGTCTACGCGGTCGACGCCCGGAAGGTGACAAGCATCTCGGAGCGCGGTGGTCACGCATCCCTCGGCCTTGCAACGGCTCCTCCTCTTGTGTCTGGGTTTCCTACGTCGGGGGCGGCGGTGTAGTCTGGTACATCGGGTCATCGTACAGCTCCGTGTGTAGAGTCGTCACCCCCACCTGTATATGTAGACGTCAGTACTCCGTCTTGGACATGATAAATAAATGCTAGTATTATGAAGTACTTACCGAGGTGGACCGGAATCTGAGTCATCGGAATAGCAGATGGGTTCCACACGGGACGTTCAGGTGGATGTATCCCGTAACCTTGCGACATCGCGAACTGGTAACCATGCGGCATGCAATACCCGTACGAAGGCGGCATCCCGAGCCCGTACACAGGTGGCGGCTGCCACGTCGAACTACCAGGCTGGGTAGGATCTGGCTGCTCGTACATAGGTGGATGTGATGGACCGGACTGGGAAGGATCTGGCTGGTGGGACGAACTACCATGCTCATATGTAGGTCGTGGGCGAGGACTCTGTACTACTGTATGACGTGGTCGGGGTCCTGTCGACCTGTGGAGTGACGGGAGGGTGATACCTGTGCATCCTGAATAAGTGGAGTCCGGGAGAGTGACTGGCGCGCGGGGCGCGAGGGACGCGGGGCTGGGCCGTTTGCCGCAACGTCTGCAGCGCCGGCACAAGTAAGAACATAGTACACACGTCGTAGCTTGTCCTCCAGACGCTTGAACCAAGGCACCTGTTGCGGCAGTGGGGCAAAGGCGGCAACGTCGCTCTGAATGTCTTGTATCAAGTCTGCCTGTTGTAGGAAAACAAAATGTTAGGTTCGATTATTGAGACATGCATTTACCAATATTAGTGAAGTACATACCGCGTAGTATCTGCTTCCCCAATACCCTCAAGTGGGTACATGTCCGTAACAGAAGGAGGTGGCAACTGATAAGGCTGGGACGTGTGCACTAAGCGAAGTCGAGTGGACTGTCTGTACGTCCGCAGATATGCGTTGAAATCATGTAGCAGAAATGGCTCATTCCCGGGCCATACATTGGTCGTCGCGTTCGTCCATTCAGCTATGTACGGATGAAGTACTTGTAGCCAAGATGCCAGAGATCTATCTCCTTGTCGCGACAATCTGAAACATGTAGGCATAGTGTAATTAGAAAAGTACATTCCAAATTCCTTTTTGTAAACACAGTTGATTAAAAACATGTAGGCATAGTGCGAAGGAAGGGCGGGAACTCTAGCGGGAGGCTCCGGCAATTGTCGCTTACCAAACTGTCTCATGACACATTGTTGGGCCATCTCCTCCACCGTGACATCGAAAACAATGCGGGCTCGAGTGAACCAGTAGTTTTCATCCCTCCGGCACAAGCTAGAAATAGATAAACTAGTTACTGTACCGAACCAGTAGTTTTCATCCCTCCGGGGTATCTCGCCTGCACCCTGTCAGGGTGGTACGGCTCCCATATAACCTGATTGTCTTGTAATTGATCAAACTGCATCGTGAATGACTCGTAGCAGTTTTTAACCTGCTGGCCCGCGTACCGTCTCTGCAAATAGATAAACTAGTTACTGTACCAAAATAAGAAGTTTGAAAAATTAAATGAGGTGCAAGTTTACCTCTCTACGCGCCCACATACTACCAATAGTAGGCAAAGCGACTAGGTTTGCCTCAACGAGCCTGTACTCCCAGGGTGTAAGAGCGTCGACGTCAGGCCTACCGATAGGGAACCTCTCCCAGGACCATAACTGCAACAGTAGTGGACAGCCAAGAATCGAAGAGGAACCCTTATTCTTCGTGCACGCCGAACACATAGCTCGATACGTGGTGGCTAAGACAGCTGACCCAAAACTCCGTGGCACTATGTTCTCAACGTGATGTGCCTCCGCAATCTCTCACGCCATATTGATGAAGCGCGCACTAATAGTGTCGACGTGGGAGTCAATGAACATCACCTTGCCGAACAGCCACAGCAGGTATGCCTCCAGAGTTCTAGTAATTTGCGGTTCAGTCAAGGCGGCATCCGGGTATCCTAGAACTCCTATCTGCATTGATCATACAAAACGAACCGAGTAAGTACAAGTTTGTTGATAATAAAAAATAAAACTCATAATTCTAACAGTCTTACCTGAAACTTGCTCAACCATGAAACCCGAGGACCGTGTCGCTGGTACGATAAGGGTGGGTTATCCGGATGTATCCCTGCGAAACGTGCCTGCATTTCTTCACGCCAATTATCTGGAGCCTCTAAAGGACCTACGACCGCGCCCGCCAGTGGGAGACCCAACAGATATGACATATCCTGAAGAGTCGGTGCCATCTCTCCACACGGGAAGTGAAAAGTGTGGGTCTCGGGCCTCCATCGATCAACTAAGCAACAGAGGAGTGACCTGTCTGGGTTGATGCGTCGAGATGCATCAATCTGCACATCAACATCTGGGGCCCCGAGCTGATCTGGTGGAATATGTTGCCACTCCCGCCGAGTCGCCTCAACTAGGCGCGCTATAGGTAAGAGACCAGATCAAGATAAACTGCAACAAAATTTTGTATCATAAATTATTCGTCATATCGTAGAACATAACAAAATAATCAATATATTCTCTTATACGTACCGATCAACCCAATCAGGGTGTATCATCCAGTTGTATGCTGGACCCCGCGTACGCAAGATCTTCGGTACGTCACCATTCTCCCAAATCTTTGCACGATGTTTTCCATCGATCACCCCACTGAGCAACGCATGTGCAGCCATCTGTACAAATTAAACCATACAAATTCACGTATAAATTAAAACATAGTTCGGACATGTACAAATTAAACCATACAAATTCACGTACAAATTAAAACATAGTTCGGACACGTTCAATTAAAACATACAAATTCACATACAAATTAAAACATAGTTCGGACACGTACAAATTAAACCATACAAATTCACGTACAAATTAAAACATAGTTCGGACACTTACAAATTAAACCATACAAATTCGCGTACAAATTAAAACATAGTTCGGACACTTACAAATTAAAACATAGTTCGGACACGTTCAAATTAAAACATATAGGGATACACACATAGAAATTGAAATGTAGTGCTAGCCACGTTGCCCACGTCCTCGGTTTCCTCGGTTTCCTCGACCACGCACAGGATCAGGAGCAGGTCCTAGGCCGTATTTGGGACAATACTTCTCTCTATGCCCAAAAAGATTGCACAACAAGCACTGTCTAGTACATCCACCAGCTTCAGACTCGTCCATATCATTCCGGATGCGACGCGAGTTCCGTCTTCCTCTGCTAGTTCTCATAAGAGCAGGATCCAGAATATATTCCCGTTCCATTTCATCCACCTTGTTGAAATTGTCAACTACTCTAAATCCTGTCATCTCCCGGTCCAAGTTTCAACCACTGCCTCCTTCATGTAATACGGAGGGACAAAACTGATTGGGTTCATCCCCAACTGGCCAGAAACAGCAAGGACATGAGAACATGGGAGGTGAAGCAGTCTCGGTTAGTTGCACGTGCACTCGCACGTTGGGGGTGCAGTAGCACTAATTATGACCTCATGGGTTTTCAGCTCATTACCCGCACCAAATCTTGAGGTTGGTAAGCGTACCTCGTACCTCGCTTCTTCATTACCAATACGAATGGCCGTGTGCATCCGTGCCTTCTTTATCTTCTTGTCCATGTACTGTCTTATCTTGCGGCAATAAGGTGTGTTGGGGTAATACTCAATATGCTCGACGGCTTCACGACGTCTATCTCTGAAATACGTCAATGTTCCGTGCAAAATACCCTCCACCGGTGCTGTCAGTGGCAAACTCCTATTCCCTCTGAGTACAAAATTGTACACCTCAACTAGGTTGGTAGTCATGATGCCGTACCTTGCTCCATATTGGTCGTGCAACAGAGACCACTTCACGGGAGGCTCCTTCTCTATCCACTCTTCAATTTTTTTGATTCGTTTTCCCTTCTTTCTCTTCGTACCAGGAGGGTCAATTCCAGGCAAGTCACACAACCCAACAGGCTCTGAATCTGTTGTATTTGTCGCAGTACCTTGTGTCGCATCACCCTGTGCCACAGTACCCTGGGCCGCAGCAACCTGCGCCGCAGCAAGCTGTGTAGCTAACGCTTGCGCCTGTGCAACTTTCCTTTCCTTCACTTGCTGCGCAGTGAATTCTGTCAGTCTTTCCCACAAAAACTGATACTTCCTCTCTTGATTCTGATTGCACAGTCTTTTAAACAGATTCATCAGCCTTTTACTCTTAAAGCATGAGTAAAAGTTAGCGCCGAGATGGCGCATACACCAGCGGCTCTGCATGTCAGTCCATGGTGCTGGTTCACCCTCGGCGGGGTTCTGCAGTGCCTTTATAGCCTTAAGCATACCAGCATGCCTGTCGTGAAGGATGCACACATTTGGCCGAGTCTTCACAACTACCATTTTCAATTGCCTGAAGAACCATATCCAGCTCTCATAATTCTCACCCTCGACGAAGGCGAAGGCAATCGGGACGATCTGACCATTGCCGTCCACACCTATTGCGGTCAGGATCTGCCCTTTGTACTTGCCTGTGAGAAGCGTGCCGTCCACGCAGAGCACTGGACGACAATGGGTAAAAGTTTCGATGCAAATAGCGAATGAGAAGAACAGTCTGCCGAATACACCATATTGAGGAATATCCGGGAAGGCTTGTATTTGTACTACAACATATGTGCCAGGATTCCTCTCCTTCAATGTGCTAACAAGACGAATAACATTATCATAAGAGTCATAGAAAGACCCAAACCTCTCCTCTAGAGCCCTCTGCTTAGCTCTCCAGGCCTTTCCGTACTTAATGGTGGTATTCCATCTTGCCTGAACTGTTCTTATGATGTGCTTTACTTCCATGTCTTTCTTGCTCACTATCTCACTGAACAAGAGACGTGCAATGAGAGTTAACGTTAGGTTTGGGTGATTTGTCAGCAAACTATCAATTTCCATGTATGTGGCACGATGTCTGTCACCACCCACACCACGTCATACTTCGGCAAGTGACCATGCACCCGTGACGGACAACCAATGTCAACACAACGCATTGTCAAATATCTGCTATTTGACACGTCAGTGCGGAAAACCCTTTGCGTGGACAATGCCCACTGAATCACGGCTTCCCTTAACTGCTGCTTCGTGCTGTACTGAGTCCCGATTTCAATGTTATTCATGTGGCACTCCCAGGACGATTCATGGACATCAGGCACGGCCGTGACGGCAGACTTGTCCTGATTCCAGTAACTGGGAATAGGCACATCTTCATCATTATTTTCATCTGAATCATCAGAATCAATATCTTCTGCGACGCCATCCTCGTCTTCCACCAATATCTCAGCCTGTACTGTACCCTCGTGTTCATCCGCATCAGCCTCCCCAATTTGGGCAGGTCCTGCTGACAGTGCTGGTTCATAATGAAGAGGAATTTCTGACAGTGATGGTACATAGTCAATAGGAATTTGAGCAGGCCCTGCTGACGGTGGTGGTTCATAATGACCAGGCAGTTGGGCACAATGCGAACTAGTTGCTTCACTAGTCTCTCCAGTCTAAACAGCACCGCCAGCTATTTCTAAATTATTCTGTTTCAGAACAAACAACACTAGGATTTCTGGTTTTGTCCCTCGGCGTTTGCATGATGCTAGCCAAGAAACCCACTAATTTGTCCGATCAAGCGGCAACAACTCTCAGCGAATATTTGACCGGGATTTGGTCCATACCGACTGAATCTTAACAGTACAATAATTAGGATCATACCCAAAATTCACCGTGAAATACCACTGGACACCGTTGATTTTCACTTTCTCTGACTCTGTCAACTGAATCTCCACATTTTCAAATTCACTAAGATCAACCCCTGATTCAGATGCACGGACTGTACCGACACCGTAGTGCACAACAACATCGACCACTTCCATTATCTAAACAAATTTATTCCATCATTAAATACTATACAACGGATATATCTAAATATTACGACCGCCGAAAATAAATATGATGACCCCGGTAAAATAAAGACTACTCAAAATATACAATACATCTAACATCTAACCGACAACATATATCTACAATAATCCTGACACATCCACCGACAAACTATATTAACATTTAACCTAAAAAATCTAACCCACAACATATATCTACACTAATCCTGACACATCCACGACAATCTATATTAACATTTAACCTAAAAAATCTAGAGATTAGGGTTTACCCTTGACGCGTGCGTAGCTCCCGCTGCCCGGCTTCAATCTAGCACCACCACCGCCGTACCACGCCTCTAGCTTCCCCAACACCGGCACACACCACCACTATCCACCATTGTTGACCACCATTGCTCCACCTCCACTCCCCCAAACGCCTCCTCGAACAACTATCCCATCAATAGATCGGGGATGCCCCAACCCTTCTCTACTCTATTTCTTCAATATGTGGGTTTGTGGGGATTTTTTGGGGATAAGAATCGGTGCTGTTTTCTCTGGAAACGGAAGAACAGAGGAGAGGAGAAGGAGTGCTCGAGCGAGAGAAGGAAGAAGAAGGCCGTCGAGGTTATCTGCCTCGTTTCGGCACGGGCGGTGCCGAAAGGCTCGTTTCGGCACGGGCGCTGCCAAAAGCGCCACTTTCGACACGAGCGCTGCCAAAAGACGTGGGCCACGCCTGCCGCTGCGTAGGCCGACATGCAGATGACCTCTTTCGGTGCCGGCCATGCCGAAACCAGTTGTTTCGGCACGGGCCGTGACGACAGCGCGCTAGAACTCAAATTTCTCCCGAACGCGTGCTAGATTCCGAATAAACTTTAAAAAATATTCTTTAAAAAAAAAATCTGGGACAGCCAGCGAACAAGAAACGCACACACCCTCGCTCTTACTCCATTGGGATCTTAATTTGGTCCCGCAAGCGACGGCGATCGAGCTAGAACGAGATGACTGTATATGTACAGTAGCGCACATGTTCAACCTACTCCTATGCGCTCTATTTTTCATGCATGCATCTATTCAGTGATCCGAGAAGATCTGCTTTCAAATTAATTTCCAAACAGTCGACATGATATAGGCTCCCTTCACACAAAATATCACTATTTGTGTATGCTCGTATTCACAAGAGAACAGTGTTTGTATTGTAGTAGAGCGTGATATTCTACTGGCTACTTTTTCACTTCTTCCTCACTAGGAAAATGCTGAGCTCCGCCGCGGCACTATCGCCTCCCCGACCGCCGTTATCGCTGCCGTCGTCCGGGTTGATCATGTAGAACGCCTCGGAGTCTTTTGAACCAACCACGCGCTCGACGCGGGCGCGCATGTAGGTGACCTCGCCGTCGGGGCCGTTGGACGGGGTGGCGCCCTCCCTTTCGGCCGGTGGCGGCGGCAGCACACCGGCGCCCATGGAGACGCCGCGCAGCAGCCGCAGGACGTGCCTCTCGTCGTCGGAAGCGTCCTTGCGGCGGATGGCGTACCCGGCCTTGCGGCCGTTGCAGTACACGGCCCACACGTACTCCTCCAGCAGCCGGCGCCGCGCGCTGCGTGTGTCGCTCTCCAGCGCCAGCTTCACGGTCCCCGTGGCCATCTCCTTGTGCAGCGCGGCCGCCAGCATGGGTAGCTCGATGAGGAACGCCGGGGGTGCGCGCGTGTCCTCGTGGATGGCAAGGCTCAGCCGCCCCCGCCGGTGCCCGAACAGTGTCACCGCCGGCGCGTGGTCGGCGAGGAGGGCCCTGTTGTTGTGCCGCCCAAGCAGCGCGGCCATCTTGCAGCCGGTGGTGAGCATCGGCACGAGCTTGAACATCTTGAACAGCCCCACCACACCGCCACCGCCGTGCTTCGTCCGTCGGTCATCGGTGGTCGGCCGGAGCAGTGACCGCAGCGAGGTCGGGCCGTCGATAAGTGATGGCATTGCTGAGTGTTGTCGTCGATCGATTGATCGATTTAGCCGGGGTGAATTGGTGGCAGCTGCAATCCTTCGATGGAGCCCAATTAAGAAGGAAGCGGAGGGGTTTACGTCGTTACTTAAGGAGGTGGACGTAGAGGTTGGGAGGTCGTTCGATTATTTATTTTGGAACCTATATTAACCATTTTGGGATCATATAATCGGAAGTCCATTTTACAGCACATCGAAAATTGATCTGGAGCCGCGATCGAGAACAGGGTCTTTCAGTTCACTGCATTTTTGTGGAGTTCGCACCACAGGGTTTTAGCTCTGGCACGTACCATCGCTGTTGCACGGTACACCACATCACATACGCTAAGTAATCAATCGCCGTGATGGCATCCTTTCTCTGATTTTCCCCACCTTTTGTACTTGAGAAATTGTTCAATGTTTCAGTTGTGCGGCCAAGCTATTTCCTACTACTACTAATTTGGGTTCGCTTTACAGCCTAGTTATGACGTCCAGTGGACACACAAAGTGCTCGCTTAATGCACAGGAACGTGCATGCACAAAAAAATCTCAAACGGTTTGCCGTAGACCCTCTCCAATAGATGAATTAAAATAAGTCTTATGCCCAAAAAACTGCGTTTTGCATCACCAAAGTCAAAACAATGCTCCAAAAGATGATGTATATAGCTATTTGGCGATGTAAATTTTTACATCATGCCAAAATTTGCCTTTCGCCCCATATATACATCATGTAAACGGCCAACGTAGATCCAAGCAGGAGACGCACGCAGCCTAACCGCCGCGCTGAAATCTCACCACACACTCTCGCCACCCGAACCGCACCGCGCCGCGTCGCCACCTATTGCGGTCGAATCCGGCTGAATCCACCGTTGCCGCACCACTTCGTTGCCAGATCTACCTCGCCGCCACTTATTCTGCCTGCAACAACGCTCGATTCCGGTCGAATCCACCGCCCCCCGCACGCCTCCGCACCAAGGTCGACCGCCGCCCCGATGCTGCCGCGTTCAAAGCAAGACTGGCTTCCGTGGGATGCAGCAGCGGTACTCCGACCACTACGCCACGAAATCTCCTTCGACCGCCGTCGGGTGTGGCTAGGCACATTCGACACGCCGACGTTGGCCACGCGCCCGTACGACACTACCGCCTCGAGGGCCGGCTGGCCGAAGTATGGGTTGCGTCTTGCGAAGAGGAGAGGCATCACCGCCGCGCTATGCAGCAGTTTGCCGCACGAGTCCGATGAGGCGGCCATGGATAGGCTTCGATGGGAGAATCCGGAGTATTTGCGGGCGGAGTTAGAGTTTTGTTGGGCAAGGATGCACAGGTGAAGAAGAAGAACACTGACGATGCTGACCCCTCGATGGTGGTGAAGGTGGAGTCTGATTCCTCCTTGTTCGAGTGGACTAGCACTGAAATCGACGAGGAGCAATGTGGCTAGTAGAAGTGTAGTGTCGCTATTAGGGTGTCAAATTTTGTTTAAATTTGCATGTTCTAATTTAAATTTGCATGTTCTAATTTAAATATTATGTAGATCAAAAATTCAAAGTATGCAATCAGACAAATTTGTGGCCCTATTATGACGGACATCCATCGTGCGAAACACAAAATTGATGCACTATTTTACATCATCGATCGTGGGAGAACAAATTTTCGTGGCCTGAAACCAAAATATAGAGTGCTCTATCTTAGATCATCTCCAACAACTTTTGTATATTTGCTATGGATTGCTAAAAACTGAAATTTAGCAATTTGGCTAAAATATGTAGCTCCAGCAGCATTGCTAAAAGTGGCCCCACTATTTTTTTAGAAACCTGACTAAAACTTCCCTTCCAATTGACATATATGCCAATCAAAAGCCAACCCCCAAAAATTGCTAAAAGCAACCGCCACATTCGGAACTTTCCTCCCACATCCCCATGCCCTCTCCCACCTCCGCCGCCGCCATCCCCTCTCTCCTCCCAACATTCTCACGTAGCCCCGCCCACCCCTCCACGTAGCCCCGCCTTCTCCCGCAGCTCGACCAACCCGCCCGAGCTCCCTGGTGACGAGGTCGATTCTAGCCGTCTTTGCTCGATTGCGGCCGACAACGCTCGATTCCGCCAGAACGAGGGCCAATCAGTTCACCCCGCCTCCTCGGACGGCACCCCGCGGCCACCCGTCCCGCCGACGCCATGGCGGAACCGTTCCACGGCGGTTGTCGCACTAGTGGTCTGAAGCCACGCGCCCTTCATCCTGCCGTTAACTCCGCGACCTCCCTGCCCGCACCACTATCCTAACCAGCTCTCCCGAGGCTGCTCCTCGTGAGGAAGATGGGTATTTTGTGGCTGACAGTTTGACCCCACATGTCATTGTGATATACACAGCATTTAGCAATCCATTTCTAGGGATGCTGGGAAAGAAAAAAGATTTTGGATTGCTATACACTCTCTCCTCCCATTTCTAAAACCAGTTTTGCCAATCCAAAATATAGATAGGATGGCTATTGGAGGCTCTTAATTCATCTATCGGAGATGATGCTCCAAATGCCTCTGCTTTGCACATCAAGTCGACGGAGGCATTTTTTTTTTTGAAATTTAAACTACCATATATTAAGCTAGCAAGCCGACTCATTAAAAACCTTCCAGTCCCCTTAACTACTCTGGTAAGAAAAAGTGTGGGTCTGAAACTTGCTGCTTTAACCAAACATAGATACATCGTTCATTACATCCGAAATAATAAAGCTAGGAGGATCATCATCCCAAAAAAAGTAAACTTTTGAGTCATAGATAGACCTAGCTATTTTATGTGCAACAATATTAGCTTCCCGGGGACAATGTTGGATCCTCACCCCACCATTTCTCTGGGCAATTTGAAAACAATCCATCAGAATCGTAGTATAAGGGCTCCAAATCTCTATTACTCCATACATTGCTTCGACTAGTTCCATTGAATCGCAGTATAAGTCGACGGAAGCCTTAACTTGGTACGGTCGAAGTAATTGCGGGAGCAACCGAGCAAGTAGTCCACACTGGCCGGGGCCATCAGCGTGCACATGCTGTGCTCGCTGGTGCATGCATGCGCACGGATGCACTCTGTCCTTGGGACTGGTCGTGGTCAGGTTGAGGCTCCCGTCGTAATTGGGGAAGTGGGTGCTCTTCAGCTCTTGTGATCGTTTATTTTGGGTAACATTTTTTACTTAGCCGATCGTGCTAGTACGATTTCAGGTGGGATGGGATTTCCCACCAATCCCGCGTCCCATCCCACCATGTAAATCCCGCTTATCCCGCTAAAAATCCCACTAGTCCCGTACGGGCTTAATGGGATGAGCCCACCTAGCCCGAGGGAGCTCCACCTATCCCTTCCCAATCTCAGAGGAATCTCAGAGCCGCTTTTGCTCGACCGGAGGCGGGAGGCCTCCGCCGTCGCCGCAGCCCTAGATCTCGGCCGCCGTCGCCGGAAGAACTCGCCCCCTCCCCCTTGTACCTCACCCTAGTCCTCCCTGCGTGACCAGATCGACCCGACGGCCAGCTCCCTAGCGACCCGACGGCCACCCGAGTCAGCTTTCTCTACTGGAAGTAGAGTAATAAGTGACTATCGGAGTCGGTTGACTAGCGAAACGGTCGATGCCTTAATATGCTTGCAAGATTGGATGCGGCCATCAGGTAAATGACTGCCCTCTTGAGTAATAAATGACGCCTTTCCAATAAATTTACCAATTCGCATTGTTATGTTTTCAGGTGGAATTGATCTCACAAGAATAGTCCAAGATCTGAATAATGAAGATGAGATGCTCAATGCTACTCCATAATTTCAGGTAATACGTTAGGCTTATGTTCTTATCTTGTGTATGTTGTTCAGTTCAATAAGTTGCTCACTGTAACTTTTTCTGTTGTCGTGATTGTAGGTTAAAGGTAAGCAGCAATTGATGTGGTATGCAACCCACCGGGGAAATCTGGAGGTGCCCTGATCCAGCAGTTCATGATCTTGTCATTCCGCATGAATCTGGAGTAGTTTCGCGTTGGACTTTGATGGACATGTAACCTGATTTGTGCTAAACCTGTAGCCTGTAGACGCATGTGCCGCTGCCTGTTGTGAGCTTATGAATTTTCAGTTATAATTGTTACATACTCTAGCACTGCCTGTTATGTTTATGAATTTTCGATTTTTCAGTACTAGTAATTGTTAAGCACATGCACATTACTGGCAACTGATGACAACGGAGCTGCAGTACGCGCGCGCGAGAGATCGATCCACTTACTAGTACTCGCGCGAGCGAGCGATCGATCCTTTGCATGTTAGCTGTTAGCATACGGGATCTGACGGGACAAGTGGGACAGCCCAAAAAAGCCCAGTGGGATTTTCGTTTGTTGGGACAACTGGTGGGGGGCAACGGGATAGGGTGGACAAATAGCGTGGTGGAGACGGACGTCCCAGTCCCATCCCACCTGAAACCGTACGTGCTAGCCCTTAAGATGCGCATGTCAGTGCTAAGAAATTAATTATTTATGTTGTAAATAACAAATTTTAAGCCCATATTATAGTTCAGTGAGATGCAAAGCTTAGATGCACATGTCAATGCTAAGAAATTAATGATTATTATTGTAAGTGGCTAATCTCAGTTTTTGATGGCTGTCACTGCTTAGAGATGCAGGGTTGATCGTTTAACATGGAGTTCTTTCTGAGTAAGGCATACATCGATTTTTGCTCATTCTCTATTGGTTTACGTCTGGTTATCCGCAATTAACTAGACAACTATCTTCTTCTTTATCAATGGAAGGGGCCGAAACTTTTGCCTCGCATTTCAAAACAAATATATTATATTCATAAGTATGGGACGGAGGGAAAATCTGCGAGCATAAGGGCATTGTGGAGACCATGCACACTACCAGTGGCGGATCTGCTTGTACCAAAGGGGTGCACATGACACCGGGTACAAAAGTATTTCATAGCAATTTTCCACCACAGGTGCACCCCAAAATATTGACTTTCCCTCTTGGTGCACCGGTAGGCACCCTGGTGCTCCAAGCTCTAGCTCCGCCAATGCACACTACTGCATAGTGTAGTGTATCAATCATCGATTTAACTATACAAATATTACATCTCTAATAATTGTACAACGGAATCATTGTAGTTCAAATATAACATATTTTTGTTATTGCAACCAAAGATAAAAAAAAGTCTCAACGTCTTCCTTGGACCACCAAGAAAACCGCGTCAACAACTTATATAATGAAATAACTAATAGAACTGCAATACTCGCTTAGCAAGTCATTGATGCTACCATATGGCTGATCGGCTTACTATATGACTACAATACTAAGTATCATATTCGCTTGATAGGTACAAACTCATTTCTCTATATGTTGTGTTCCGTGTGTGGCACTATTATAAGAGCTGGATACGACTCATCGCCGCCCTCACATGGCCAAGCCGAGATGCGAGAGGCCGACTAACTAGCCACCGCGAGACTGATTTTGGTCAGAGTCGATGTGATAATCGATGAGAGTGTTTTTTTTCAACAAAAACAGAGTGATATTGATATATCATCATCATAAGTTTGAATCTAGTTATTTGTATTAAGGGCCCAAGGTCAAAGTTTTTCCCTGGGCACGGTATATTTCAGGACTGGCCATGTGGGTGTCCTTAGTGAATTGTTGCATGTACTCCTTGTACTTTTTAAAGGGTTCTCTATATACTTTTTTTTTTCAAAAAAAAAGAGGGGTCGACATGCGCATAAACGTGTACTTCGTTAGAGAAGTATTCTTGTATTTCACCGTAAGAATTGCAAGAAAAAATAGGAGAGAAAGCCTTAACGCGCGGAACGTTCGGTGATTCCTGTTCTACGCTCGTAGCAATGGTTAGCACGGAACTGCATACCCCTCCTTCAAGGACAAGCTCCTAAATGGGCCCATGTACGTTTTTCTGTCTATTTTTCTATTTATTTTTTCGTTTTTCTTTTTCGTTTTTCTGTTCTTTTTTTAGTTTGTTTTCAAATTCTTGAAACTTTCTTTAAAAATGTTCGGTTTTTCAAAATATTCAGATTGGATAATTTCGCGAAACATTTTCAAATTCACGAACATTTTTCGTGAACCATTATCAAATTCAAGACTTTTTTAATGAACCATTTTCCAATTCATGAACATTTTTTCGTGAACCATTTTCAAATTCGTGAATCATTTTCAAATTCACGAAATTTTTCGTGAACCATTTTCAAATTCATGACTTTTTAATGGACCATTTTCCAATTCATGAACATTTTTTTGTGAACCATTTTCAATTTCATGAACATTTTTTCGTGAACCACTTTCAAATTCATGAACCGTTTTCGAAATCATGAACATTTTTTCAAATTCGTGAACCTTTTTCAAATATTTTATATTTTTGAAATTTAGGACATTCTAAATTCACGAACCATTTTTCATATTCATGAACCATTTTCAAATTCATGATTTTTTTAAACATTTATGGCCATTTTTGAAATTTGGAACTTTTTTCGATTTCACAATTTTTCTCATATTTAAAGAAAAGCCATTATATTTTTTCGGCAGCAAAAAAATTAACCAAAAACGAACCCAGTTAATGGGCCAGGCTCAGGAAGACTTGGTAGTGGGCAAAACCACGCTAACCGTTGCTTAAGGGCTCCCGGAACGTTATGTATGCCGCAAACCCTATATATCGCCTTTTGCGAGCTGTAACTCTAGCTCGTCTGCGGAAGATTTCTTACTGGGCCAACCCATTTGCACTACACCACATGAAAAGGTAATAAAATTGTTGCGAAGGAGGGAGTCGAACTCAGAACCTATCCTTCGAGACGAAGTGCATAGCCACTGGGCTATGCGCAGGTTGGTGTTCTTCTTTCTTTTTTCGTCCTTGTATCTCTTTCGTGTTTTCAGTTTTCGGTTCTTCTCCTTTTCCTTTTCCTTTTCCTTTTCATTTTTCTTTTTCCGTTTTCTTTTTTGTTTTCTTTTTCTTTTTTGTTTTCTTTTTCTGTTTTATTTTTCTGTTTTATTTTTCTGTTTTCTGTTTTCTTTTTTCTTTTTTTGTTTTCTGTTTTCTTTTTCCGTTTCCTTTTTCTTTTTCCATTTTCTTTTTCCGTTTCCGTTTTCTTTTTCTTTTCTGATTTCTTTTTCTTTTTTTGTTTTCTTTTCCCGTCTTGTTTTTATGTTTTCTTTTTCATTTTTTTAAAAATGGTTCCTTTTTTAAATGGTTTCGATTTAAAATATGATTCCCATTTTTAAAAATGGTTCTTTTTTGAAAATGGTTCCAAACCGAAAAATGGTTCCGATTTTTAAAATAGTTCCGAATGAAAAAATGGTTCCGATTTTTGAAAATGGTTCGATTTCTGAAAGTGGTTCCTTTTTGAAAATGGTTCCGAACCGAAAAAATGGTTTCTTTTAGAATATGGTTCCTGTTTTGAAAATGGTTCTGAATCGAAAAAATGGTTCCTTTTAGAATATGGTTCCATTTTTTAATGGTTCCAAACCGAAAAAATGGTTCCTTTTTGAAAATGGTTCTGAACCAAAAAAATGTTCCGGTTTTAAAAAATGGTTCTGATTTAAAAAAGGTTCCTTTTTTAAAATGATTCCGATTTGAAAAATGGTTCCGGTTTAAAAAATGGTTCCGATTTTTCAAAATCGTTCGATTTAAAAAAGGTTCCGATTCTTGAAAATGATTCCGATTTTTTAGTAATGGTTCCGATTTTTGAAAATGGTTCGTTTTTGAAAATGGTTCTGGTTTAAAAAATGGTTCCAATTTTTCAAAATGGTTTCATTCAAAAAATGGTTCCTTTTTGAAAATGATTCCGGTTTTAAAAATTGTTCTGATTTTCAAAATGGTTCGATTTAAAAAATGGTTCCTTTGTGAAAATGGTTCCGATTTTTCAAAATGGTTCTTTTTTTAAAAATGGTTCCTTTTTGAAAATGGTTCCAATTTTAAAAATGGTTTCTATTTTTCAAAATGGTTCCAATTTAAAAAATTGGTACGATTTAAAATTGTTCGAAATTAAAAAAATCAAATTGGAAAAATTCATTTCATAAAATTGTTTGAAAATTGTTCAAAATTTTAAAACTTTCAGGTTTTGAAAACGTCCAAAGTTTAAATTCTATTCAGTTTAAATTCTATTCAGATTAAAAACGTCCAAATTCTTTTAAAAAACAGAAGAAAACGAAGAAGAAAAGACATGCGAGGGATCTGGTGGGACCGGATTGCCATTGAGCTAGCTATCAGTGGCCCATCCAGACCGGATGGCGGCCGATGGTGAACCAATGGGACCGGATATCCATTGCTGTAAGCCCATCAAGACTGGATAGCGGCCCGTAAACGGTACTAGTACCGTAGTCGTCCCGGTTTCTCTCTTTTTCTGTGACAGGCCGGCCAATACTTGCAGAGTCGGCGTATGTCTCCCCATCCCACCACCGTCACGCCTCAATCACCGCCGCCGGCACGCTCATCGCGCTTCTCGTTCTCCTCTTCTCCCCCCACCAGCGCTGCGTTTGTCGCTTCGCCACGGTCAGCCGTCGCATCGGTCTCCCTTCCTACCGGATCCGCCCTCGCTCCGGAGATCTCCTGCAACGAAGTACAGGGATGTCGTCCTCTTCCACGGCCGAGGGCGAGACCAGCGAATTCACCGAGGTCGTGGTGGTGCGGCACGGCGAGACTTCCTGGAATGCCTCGCGCATCATACAGGTCATCACGATTGCTTAACACTGCCGTCTTTTTCTACTCAATGGATTTGTAGCTTGTTACGTCTTGTGTTGTAGAAAAGGTTAAAGGATAAATATGCGGGAGACTATATCTTGAAGGGGACTATTTGCTGAATACTGGCGTCAATGTATGAACTTCGCTAAATTATAGGCATCTGTTGTAGCGATTTCCATACCAACTTAGAGAGTAGCTTAAGAACTACTAGATCGCTTCCATTGTTGCTGGGTATACTGGTGTCAGTATATGGGACGTGCTTGTTAAGTTTTTTATTTTCAGTGCAAATGTGGTAAAAGTGTAAGTATTCAACCATCTAGTTTATAAGTCAACTTTAGTAAGAGGATGTTCTTGTTCACATCCTCAATTAGATAAGTCATATTAATGAAACAAAATACTTCTGATATAATGCATGCTTACTTGTGCTATTTATAGGAAACTGAAATAATTAGACGTCTTCACCTCATGTCTCTTTACATGATCTGAACTTTAAGCTGTGTTCTTCCTTCGTCTTTTTCTCTTGCTTCTGCTTTGGGCGTGCAAGTGCCTACTGCCCAGGGGCCACGATTCATGCAATGCAAAAACCAAAAGGCTTAAGAGTTAAGAGATGATAGACAGTAACCTTATACCTCTGTTACTTTTCACCTCTACATCATCATACTTGTATCCTGAATGAGGTGAATGTGTAAATTGATGCTCTATTGCTCCTCAGATAGATTTGGATTGTCAGTAGCTATAAACACACATTTACCTGACATTATCTGATGCATCATCCAAATAACTCCTATCTCATTTTTGGCAAGTATTTTAGTACTTGCGGTTTGTTCTGGTAAATGATCACGCTTTGTGATGGTACTGAGCCAATTAGCAGTTGAATAGTGTTTCTGAGCAAGTGCCAACAAGTAATAGTGTACTAGGACAATTTGCGTTATATATTTTTATAATCTCAATAAATATGTAGTTCCTTTGATCTGATATAGTATCCTATGCCTGTGTTAGGGGCACTTGGATTCCGAGCTGAATGAGATTGGGAGGCAGCAAGCTGTTGCGGTATAGTATGGTTTACTCAGATTACAACATGCAATCTGGAGCAGTCTTTTTATGTGGAATTTCATTTATTTTGATGCCAAGGTTGCTCATCGGCTGTCTAAAGAAGCCAAGCCAGCTGCCATATACTCATCTGATCTGAAGCGTGCGGCAGAGACTGCAAGAACAATAGCAAAAATTTGCAAGTTACCAAATGTATGTTCATTCACCTTGATCCTTTCTGTTATTTGAATATCTCAGGCATACATAAAGTCGCTTCACTGTAATTTGTACAAGAAGAGTTGTTTAGTATATAATATTAGTGAGCAAGCATTCTGCATTGTAGGTTGTGCTTGATCCTGCACTTAGAGAAAGGCACATAGGAGATCTGCAAGGCTTGACGCTTCAAGATGCTGTCAAAGAAAGGCCCGAGGCTTACAAAGCCTTTATGTCCCACAAGAGAAACAAACAAATTCCTGTAAGCATATATCTTCTTATTTTTGAGAAATGTTCATCAGGTTATATTAGTTCACTGTTAAAGCATTGTACTTAGCAACACTGCAAATACATGGTGGGTTATAATTGTAACATCAAGATTTCATAACTAGATATGCATATATACTACAAGCCGATTATTTTCTAGGTTTGAACATGTCAAACGTGGATTGGTTTTCGCTAACCAGCTATATGCCAGTATCAGTTCTTTGGTGCTAACAATTGCAGTTGTTTTTCTCAAGACATAGCTGCATGCATTAGTTTTTTTTAAAATCTGCTTTCTGAATTTTTGGGGGCTTGTTTCAGGGTGGTGGAGAGAGCCTTGATCAACTATCAGAGCGATGTGTCTCGTGCTTGTATAACATAGTCGAAAAACATAAAGGTAAACTCCGAGCTTCAAACTTTTCTCTGCAGAGAAGTAAACAAAGAAAAGTGTGAGCTTCATTTTTTGGACTAATAACCGGTAAAAGTGGGACTATTATCTTGTAACTCAATTTTTTTGCCCAGTACCTAGCAAGAATGCCATTTAAAGAACGGATTCGCTTATTGGCTTATTGGCATCATTTTTTCTTATGGGCTATGGTGGGGATATTCCGTGTTAATGTTTGGATAACCCTTAATGAACAATATTTCTGATAAAACTAACAGGTTGTTATGCACTCACTGACTCACAGCTGCATGGGACTTACCTATGACCTTCTTAATTATTCTGAACTTGTGTTCCTCCATTGACAGGGGAGCGAGTTATCTTAGTCTCTCATGGTGGAACCATCAGAGAACTCTACAAGCATGCCAGTCCAACCAGGCCGCTCCATGGTAAAATACACAACACGTCAGTAAGTGTTATGCTTGTTTCTGGTGAGACTGGCCGTTGCATTATGAAGATGTGTGGAGATATTAGTCACCTTCAGGCCACCGGTGTTCTGGAAAATGCATTCGGTGGCGACAAGTCTTCTGCCTAACAGCCTAAGAGCATCTTACTTGAGCCGTTCTACATGTAAAGAGCATACATTCTCGTCGTCATGTTTTAGCTGTAATAGAATTGACGATGACAAAACAAAACAAAAATTATCCACTCTGTATGTCCCTGGTTCTGTTTTTTCAAGTTCCAACCCTGAACACCTTATTGCGTTCCATCCCCTTGCGATGTATGACAAGAAGAAATGTCCTTTGTTCAAATATGTTGTTTTTCCGTATAGTTCGTCTCCTCCTTGGAATTATACAATTGCTGTTTGAACCTACTACCTACATAGATAGGGCTGGATAACGAACCAGCTTGGATCGTTTAGCTCAAGCTCGCCAAGCTTGTTAACAGTAGCGACCAAAAATTTGGACCGTAATCCTACGGGTTAGGGTCCTGCACCACTCCTAGCCACGACATCGTCGATCAAGAAGAGGCCCTCATCCAGAAACTCCATTGAACCAACCTATCCTTCGTAGTCTCCATAGTCATTCTCGATCAGGAGGAACATGTAGACTCCTACCACCGACGCCTATATATACCCGAAGATCATTCTACAGGAGGACATGTTCAAGAGCCACACATGCGAGGGTGCCTCCACGTCCAAGTTGAAGCCCTAACCTTCGTAGTCTCCATAGTCATAAACTGTACGTCGGCCATGAGCATATCGCTTCACGCGAGTTGCAGGAGATCTGACGATGGGCTCTCGCGACCCACCAGGCGACGGCGTGCAGGCGGCGCGGCCGGCCGGTCGTTTCTGGGACTGCTCGTCGGAGAGCTCGGAGGAGGAAGAGGTCGTGGACTCCTCGGCATCCTCGGCGGGATCCCGGGCTTGGGAATACCGGTGTCGCACACCGGAGGAGCGATCACATCGGGATCTTCGCAAGGGGAAGAAGAAGAAGAAGGCGATCAAACGCAGTTTACGGGCTTGGGCGGCCACGAAGCTCGCCGTCTCGCCCATAGCGCCGGTAAGCCCTAACGTTCTTCCTAAGTTTAGATGTGTTGCAGATATTCCGGCGATCAAGCTCCCCGTGCTGCAACCCACGACGTTCACGCTAGAAGATGTCCTCGACGCCACCAGCTAGACGCTCGTGCAACGCAAAAGAAGGAAGGAGAAGACGACGTCAACCATGGCGAACAAATCTTCTTCATTCCGGGCAAGGCGGTCACCGGCGTCGGACGGTGGTGCTAGACCGAAATTTTCGGATCGGGATTTCAAATTCAAAATTGTTTACAACACCATCTGCCCCTAGGCACAAGGCCTGTGATGGCCTAGTCAGGTGTGTGCAACGAGGGTTCGGTCACAAGGGCCCGAGTTGGATTTCGAAGGTACAAACAAAGGGCACAAGGCCCAGATTGGCTCACGCTTTTGGGGTTTTTGGCTTGCGACGCATTTACCCTAAGAACTTTTGCTTTCATCGGGTTCCTCTGCCGGTGCCGCAGGAACGGCGTAGCTTTGCGTCGGGTTCCATGGCGGGAAGGGGAACGTCGGGTATGGGCTATCCTCCTTACGGGGGAGACAACTACAACAACCAGCAACCCGGGAGAAAAGGCTTCCGCGGTGGAGGTTTCAATGGTGCTCGTGATGATCGTATGTTCAATGAGAGAGATGAAGGGCAGGATCGACAGTTTGGCAGATCGGGCAATGGGGCCTATGGGCAGCAGCAGAATTTCAGGGCCTCAGGGCCAAGCAACTTCGAGCGAGGTGAGGGCAGTGAAGCTATGCAGGTTGATCGCAGGACCAATTTTGATCGGCGTGGATCGCAGCAAGGAGATTTCAGAGGCAATTTCGGCAACTACAATGAAGGTTTCTATGAGAGAGGCAATAGAAATTTTCAGGGGAACATGAACTACAACAATAACCAGAGATACCGGAACAATTATGGTAACGTTGGGGCGGCGGCCAAGGCCGCGGTGGTACTCAGGGGAGAGGCAGATTCCACAACCAAGGTGGAAGAGGCCATGCTAATGCCGGTGGGCAAACTGATGTCAATAGCAATGCAAGCATGGAGCTGGAACAAGAGGGGGGGGGGGGGGGGGGGGGGGGGGGCGACGGCACAAGTAGATGTCTACAAACCTAAAGAGGTAGAAAAGCCTGATCAACAAAGACATACACAAGAAGTTGCAAACGCAGTGGCCCCGGTACAGCAAGGAAAAGCCAAAAATAAACAAGGCAAAACACTGTGTTTCCGTTGTGGGTTAACAGGGCACATTGGAAGTGATTGTACCGCAATTTTATGTGTTTACTGCAATTCGGCCTTACATGGGGATGATGCTTGCCCTTTGCCGAAGATGCCAAAACCTACAGCGACCTTGTATGGAATGGCCAGAGAATGCTTAATGTATTTCAAGGTAGATAAGTAAGATAACCTGCGGATGAAGAATGACAGTGGAAAAGTTGGGAGAATTCGAGTGTCAGGTGGAAAGCTCTCAGCCCCACAGGTACTGAAGGAGCTAGACTGGTTGGTTCCGGGGGATCATGCATAGGAGATCTATCCAGCAGGTGATTCAGATTTCAGAGTGGTGTTTGCAACCAAGGCTGATCTATCCAGGTTGAAAAGAATTAAATTTATTGAGGTTGAAGGGACTGAAATTACTATGCACTTTGAGGACTGGAACTCGAAGTCTTTTGACAAATGGGGGCTCTATGATATTTGGGTGCGCATCTCTGGCTGCCCTGAACCTCTCTGCCGTGATTACCTGGCCCTCTTTGCAGTAGGTTCGTTGATTGGAGAGGCTAAGGAGATTGACATGAGGTTCACTCGGGAGCATGCATTGTCAGGGCATGGCTGGATTGTGCTAATCCGGAAGGGATTCCGAGATCGGTTTATTTCTCTTATGACGAGAAGGGTACGGTGTCCTCTTTGATATTGAAGCAGAAGATGGAACTATTGTTGCTGCGGGGGATTTTGTGATGCATGATCCGAACGCAGATGGTGGTAATAATGGGAAAGATAAGACAGATCAAGGACAAAAGAAGCTGCAGGAAGATGAGTTTGATAATGGCCGTGACAACAACAAAAAAGCAGAGGAAACAGAGAACAAGTTACATGACATGGAGATGGAGGACAAGGCTTTCGAACCCAAAATCACATTCAGTTTGGGACAGTCCCATCCCCTTCCCAGCAGCACGGCTCAAGGAATGTTTACAGAATGAACAACCGTCTCCAATCCAGTTTGGTTCGGTTGATTTCTCTCCATCTCCGATGTGCTGGCTGTTCGTACCTGTGTATCAGCTCCAAGGCATTTGTGGGGTGACAGGGTGGAGGATGATGAAGAGAGCTTACCTCACCTTTGGCTGCTTCGGTCCCAGTTTAGATTCGTCCGAGTTCCCAGCAGTTCTTTGAACCTCGTTCTGTCCTGTCAGAGAATGCTTTTTTCTGCCACGGCTGTCGTGATAGACAATGCAGTTTTCTTTGCCATGGCTACGGAAGGCTGGCGTAAACAGACAGAACCAGTGTTTCCGTCAGTTATATCAGAAGTCACCAGTGTTGTACCAGAAACTAGCTCGGTTTCTTCTCCACCCCAGCGCCCGTGGTCGGAGATGCATCAAGTTGCAATTGTGACAGGCGTGGCGGATGATGCAACTCCTCCCTCGCCTCTTCGGAGTTTAGGCGTTGCTGTTGCCGCTTCTTCACCTCGGACACCGATAGACGGTACTCACAATGGCCACCTCACAGCTTGTAAGGGGACAGTGTGTTCTTGGGCGGTAGGTTCACTCAGGAGGAGATTATTGCTTATGGCGGCATTCAGAGGCTAAGGCAAAGGAGGTGCGTACAAGTTCGCACGTCCGAGATCAAGCCAACGCGGACGACACTCAACTGGCCAGTGCTCAACAGAGGGCTTAGGAACGTGATGATTTCGGGACACCAGTTACTTCTTCAGTTTCTAAATTCACGTTGCCTCTTTTTCGAATGATATAGTTGTTTCTAGGGCTGCGAAATTGGGGTTTTGTTGGGTGCGTCTCCTAATCAAGTTAATGCTGCCATTGCTAATATTCAAGATGTTGATCTAAACCGTACGCTAATAATGCTTAAGAAAAAAGAATCACAGACAAATCAAGTTTGATTTGGGAAGAGCGTGATCGAAGACGCTCTAGAGCTGAGTTCTGATTTGGTGGAGAAGGGAATGTCGGATTCTGATGATCACAAGGACCTCGAATCCCAGTTGTTAAGAAAAAAAGAGTATATGTTAAAACAAAGTATGATTCTTCCTCGGTTAGGCGTAGTATTCGTTTAAAATTAAAGTCTAAATAATGGTCAAAGGCAGCTTTTGGAATAGTGGAGGGTTTAGGGATACGACAAAACACATGGTAGTTTCGGACACAATTAGAAATTTAAGCTTGATTTCTTTGCAGTGCTAGAAACAGGGAGAGATAGTTTAAGTGCACCTTTCTTAAGAAATTTGGCAGGGGGCTTGACTATATTTGGTATTGTTTACCTCCACAAGGGAGGTCAGGAGGAATCTTAGTAGGTTTTAATGCACAAACAATCAAGGTTAAAAATATTACCCCGGGGGACAGATGTGTCAAGTTTCATTTAGTCTCTCGTTTTGATAATTTCGAGTGGGTTTTGGTTGCTGTTTATGGTGCGGCTCAAGATGCACAAAAGGGTGAATTCCTGGCCGAGCTGGTTCGAATCTGTGAAGTTGAAACTCTACCAATTTTGGTTGGTGGTGATTTCAATATAACAGTAGACAAAGTGAAAAAAATAATGACAATTTTAATGATCGATGGCCTTTCATTTTCAATGCAATCATCGAAAGCCTTGACCTACGAGAAATTGATCTCTCAGGCAGGCAATATACTTGGGCAAACCGTAGACCCAACCCCACTTATGAAAAATTGGATAGAATTTTGGCAAGTGTGTCCTGGAGCAGAAATTTCCGTTGGTGAGTGTTAGACCTTAACAAGAGCGGGCTCCGACCACACACCGTTGCTTATTGACTCAGGGAACAAGCTCACCTGGGGAATAAAGCACATTTTTCGTTTGAGCTTTCTTGGTTAAAGAAAGAAGGTTTTACCGAGATGGTGGCCAAAGAGTGGTCTTCAATTTCGGCTGGTAATACCTATGCAGAAATGGCAAAACAAGATTCGCCATTTACGATCTTTTCTCCGAGGTTGGGCTAAAAATATCAGTAGTATCTATAAGAAAGAGAAAGAAAGACTTCTTAATATTATTGATCTACTTGATGTTAAAGCCGAAACCATACTTTTAAATGCAATGAGAGGGAGACCCTTAGGAAAGCAAATCAAGATTTAGCTACCCTAAGAAGAGATGAAGAGGCTAAGTGGGCACAAAGAGCAAAGGTTAAGTACATTCAGGAAGGGGGAGATAACACAAAGTATTTTCATTTAATTGCGAATGGGAAACACAGACGGAAACGAATTTTCAGCTAGAGCAAGATGAAGGAACAATTATAGGGCAAGAAAATATCAAAAATTATATAACGACTTTCTACAAAAACTGTTTGGAAATTCGGATCAGCATTCGGTCACACTAGTGGAGAATGGATTGATGACATACCACAAATTTCAAGAGAGGAGAATGAGATCCTTACAGCCGACTTTACAGAAAAGGAGGTGTACGAGGCCATATTGCAAATGAAGAAGAACAAGCGCCTGGACCAGATGGGTTCCCCGCTTAGTTCTATCAAAATTTTGGGGTATTATTAAATTCGATTTGATGAATTTGTTTAAAGCTTTTCAACTTGGAGGTTACCGCTATTTCATCTTAATGTGGTAATATCGTTCTACTGCCAAAAAAAGAAAATGCTATCCAGATTCAGCAATATCGACCTATTTGCCTACTCAATGTTAGCTTCAAGATTTTCACCAAGGTGGGAACAAATCGAATTACTGAAGTGGCGAATAAGGTGATTAGGCCATCTCAGACGGCTTTTATGCCCGGCAGACACATCCTTGAGGGAGTGCTAATCCTTCATGAAACAATCCATGAACTTCATAGGAAGAAAATGGATGGGGTTTTACTAAAAATCGATTTTGAGAAAGCATATGATAAAGTTCAGTGGCCTTTCCTACAACAAGTGTTACGAATGAAAGGCTCGATCCTAAATGGTGTAATTGGATAGAACAATTTGTTAGCCGGGGCTGTGGGTATCAAAGTAAATGATGATCTAGGTCACTATTTTCAAACACAAAAAGGCTTAAGGCAAGGTGACCCTATGTCTCCGATTTTGTTTAATATCGTAGCTGATATGCTGGCTATTATGATTGCAAGAGCCAAGGAAGGTGGTCAGGTGGACAGACTGATACCTCACTTAGTAGAAGGGGGGTATCTATCACAATCTTGTTTATGGAACACAACTTAGAAAAGGCTCTTAACATGAAACTTATTATGTGCATCTTTGAACAATTATCTGGTTTGAAAATAAATTTCCACAAAAGTGAGATCTTTTGTTTCGAAAAGCCAAGGAAGTTGAGAATCAGTATAGGCTGCTTTTGGGGTGTGAATGGGTCTTATCCTTTCAAGTATTATTTGGGTATCCAGATCCACTTCCGTAGACTAAAAAATAGTGAATGGAAAATGATAGAAGATCGTTTTGAGAAAAAACTAGCGAGTTGGGCTGGTAAATTACTCTCGTATGGTGATCGCTTAATTCTGATTAATTCGGTTCTAACAAGCCTGCCTATGTTCATGTTATCTTTCTTTGAAGTACCCATAGGGATCCGGAAAAGACTGGATTATTTTAGGTCTAGGTTGTTTTGGCAAAGTGATGGTCATAAAAGAAAGTATAGATTAACTAAATGGAACATAATGTGTCGACCAAAAGATCAAGGGGGCTTGGGATAGAGGTTCTGGAAACTAAAAACAAAGCTTTACTGTGCAAATGGTTGTTCAAAATTTTGTCCGAGGATGGTGGTGTTTGGCATGAGCTAATTCACAATAAATATCACATTCAAAGTCATTATCTCAAGTGCAAAGTAGACCAACTGACTCACACTTTTGGAAGGGATTAATGAAAGTCAAGGATGAATTTTTGGAACGTGGGTCGTTTATGGTAGGAAACGGGGAGAAAACCCGGTTTTGCGAAGATACTTGGCTAGGGGACAAGCCCCTTGCTAGCCAATACCCTCCCTTTATAACATTGTCCATCGGAAACAAGTTTCAGTGGTTGATGTTCTCTCCCAGGCGCCTCCTCCAAAATTAAGCTTCAGGAGGGTGTTGTCAGGGGATAAGTGGACAAAATGGTTGCATTTGGTAGAACGTCTTATGCAAGTTAATCTTACAAATCAGAACGATGTCTTCAAGTGGGGACTAACTGATTCTGGTATTTTTATGGTTAAATCTATGTATCTAGATTTCATGAATGATCATACAAGATTTCTTCGTAAATATTTATGGAAAATGAAAGTACCTCTAAAAATTAAGATTTTTATGTGGTTTGTTTATCGTAAGGCAATTCTCACAAAAGACAATCTAGCTAAATGAAACAGGGATGGATGCAAAAAAATGTTGCTTTTGTGACCAAGATGAAACAATCCAACATTTATTCTTTTCTTGTCCACTTACAAAAATGACTTGGCGCATTGTGTATATGGCTTTCAGTATTAGACCACCAAATGATATAGGAAATTTATTTGGCAATTGGTTACAGGGTGTATCTAAAAAAGAGAAGGTTCATATCCGAGTTGGTGCTTGCGCCTTGCTCTGCGCCTTGTGGAATGTTCGCAATGACTATATTTTTAACAGAGCAAAGAAAACTTCATTTATGCAGGTTATCCTGATGGCTACTCATTGGATCCGTACGTGGTACTACCTACAATCAATGGAGAAGCGAGGCGCAATGGATTCTGGGTGCAGCCGCCTAGAATCGGTCGCGTCGGATCTATATTCCCAGTGCAGCTCGCGTTCTGAGTTGAGGATAACATGTTGATGTAGAGTCATTCCCTGTTATCCTTCTTTTTAAGTGGCTGATTCATGTTGCCACTTTATGCGATCCTTGATGTATTTCCGTTGTAAGGATAACTGAATTTCAATAATAATAAAATAAAAGCCGCATGCATCAATCGATGCAGAGGCTGGGGTGCTCCTTTTCTAAAAAAAAAAGTCATAAACTGTAGATTCATATACTCTTGTCGGGTGCACCTATAAACCCGGTGAGATCCATCTGTAATAATCTTGTACAATGCTGTGATCACACCATGAATAAATTCTAAGACAACTTCATCATCATCTTTGATCCTTACCTCTTGGCTTGAGCCCCTACCGAACAAATAAACACTCTTGACCTTCGGTAGTGTGATTGCCATGAGATCGTGAAAATCTTCCTTCGACACACACATTGTGGAGTTCTTTACTCTTTGGATTAAGCTCTAAGAGGTTCATATCACCGAAGGCACCATGGATTATATCTCTTGGAAGCTCACCACCAACGGTTTGTATTCATCGGCTTCGGCATAATTGGCACAATTCGACACTAGAGTCATACTTCATTCATGAAGATAGTGGTTTGGGAAATTACTCCCCCCCCCCCCCCCCCAAGTGCAAATTCTTTGCGTGGTTGATCCTTCAAAGTAGATTGTGGATGGCAGATGGCCTTGCTCGTTAAGGTGGTACCTCATTCGCATTTGGAGACCCAAAAGAATGGATTGGCATAGGGATTTTTTACTTCTCTCAGTGGAGCAAATTTGCCACGGTTGAGGAGTGTTGGTGCTTTATCACCAGAGTCCATGGACGGTGGCACAAGGTGGTATCTTCCTTGGTTTTCCTCGATGTGTGGGAAATTTGGAAAGAGCAAATAGCAAGAGTTTATAAAATATTTATTTCTATGACATCCATGGTTATCTTGTCGATTAAGCGAAACGCCGCCCTCTCAGGCGTCACGAGAGGAACATTTGAGTGTCATTTCCCTCAAGAGCAGGCTTTCGTTCCTGAGCCATTGTGGCTTATGCTGTAATCTCTAAACTCTTCTTAATCAACAACGAGATCCCTTTGGGTAGTGACAACGCCAACTGGATAATTAACTAGCAGCACGTGTTGCATCAAATTAATTTTGCGGTTGCTTTGTTTTTATATAAATTGAAATCTTTTTTGTTGAAAGTGTCGGTTGTTGTTTTCTACCTGTTTTTGCTTTGCAAAAAATACGCATGCCCGTGAACGTAAAAAATGGATAAAATTACGAAAAAAGAATATTTTTCGATATGATGACGGAAAACCAAAGCAATAGGCCGGGGGGGGGGGGGGGGTCACGGAACACCATCGCGGCTCCCCGGCACACCCTGGGGGCTGCGCCACGTGGCCACACCGCCTCCTTGAACATCACCACGCGACACCCCTTCGCATATTTAATGCTTGTGACCCAATTAGACGATACGAAGAGTTATTTCATGAGTTTTCAATACAGAGCCACCGCCGTCAGCGAGTCCAATATGGAATCCTGTTCTGGTACTCTGACGAAGGGGGAAATCATCGTTTGAGGCTTCTTCATCACCATCGATGCCTCTATAATGATGTGTGAGTAGTCCACCCTTGCATTAGGGTCAATTGTAGTAGCTAGATGTCATCATCTCTCCCATATTTTACAATACAAATGTCTCATGAGCTGACCTACATGACTGAGATCGACATAATGTAATTATCAGTCGATGTTGTGTTTGTTGGCATCAAATTAATTGTCACTTTAAGATCAGATCGTGCATGTTCTAAATTGGTGCCATTTGCTATCATGATTATTTATTTTATAGTCTTATATGCTTTCCGATCTACGTCTTTACATTGGCAACATTTATGTTTAGATCTCTAAAATAGAGTTTTATTTATGATAGTGGGTTCAATCGTGCATTTTATATACCCGAGTGACAACATGCGTGCAGCTAATGCAATGTATTGCTGCTAGTAGGATAAAATAATGGTTGATTTGTCACATGTAGATGATATTTTTTTGTTTAAATTATGTGACCATGCTGAAGGCAAATCTCCGTTTCTACTTAAAACTTAGAAATAGAAGGATATAAGCTGTTACGAAGTAAAGTGTCGAGCTATTTTACGAAATCAATATCCTCCACATGAAGTATTAGTTATATATTTACACGGTCCAGTAACTTAATGCATATATGAAATATTATAACAAACATTCTACCATAATTAGTAAGAGTAAGTATAATTTAATTGTTGTCCAACTGTAATTTGTTCGTTCAACAACGAGAGAGGCGTTTTGGCTCCCAGGTGTATATGCTCCTGATATTTGTTTCAAAATTAAAAAAAATATGAAAACGCTTCAAACAATTCTGAAAAAAATTGGCACAAATATATACAATTTTTCAACATTCGTGTAAAATTTCGGAAGGAAATAACATTTTCTGTGGTCTGTGAAAAAAAGACAAAATTTGTTGCAGCCACAGATTTTGGCTTTTTGCACAAACCACATATAAGGTCATTTCCTTCCAAAAGTTTGCACGAATGTTAAAAACTCTCATATGTTTGTGCCTAATTTTTTTCAGATTTCTTAGAAGTGTTTTTAATTTTTTTAATTTTGAAAACTATAATAGGAGCATATGCGCCCGGGTGCCTATATAAGGTTTTAATTTTTTTAATTTTGAAAACTATATAAGGTCATTTCTGCTCAACAATGTTTTATCCATTTGGAGAGATGGCTCTAGTGAATTGATGACCCGTCCATTTTTAATATTGTTTACAACTTTGGTTACTTGATTTCACCGTTGTTTTCTCGCTGGTTCTTTTTAATTTTATTGTATTTCATCACTTTAAACCACACCTTTCGTTTAATCCTTGTAAGACATGAAACATGACAAAATACTTGGACGCTGGGGATAGGTAGTCTTTGTTTTGTGTGCAGATACCATATACTTGGTTGACGTTTTTGCTATCTCATACGGGTTCAATAGACCTGTGTTTTCAACCCGGAAATGTTTTCAATCCAGGAAAACGGTAATTGTTGGCACATCATCCCTTATGGGTTTCCCAACACTTTCTACGACCACCATATTGTCCATGGTACCAATTGCCTCCACTGAAGCCATCCTGGCGACCATATCCGTTGTTGAATCTTGATCCCGCATTGAAACCCCGCATGCTGGAATCCTCCTCCATTTCTTCCATTAAAAACAGTGGGATCCCTCACATGCAAACTACAGCTGGGCACCAGCGGGGCACACATTATTATTCAGAGTAACTGATTTTTTTCGATGGTCAGAGCAAGTAACCGAAGGCTGGTAACTGCAACGCAGCGATACCACAGCTAGTTGGATATCCACCAATTATCATGACCGTCAAATTTGCTTCCAACAACGATATGATTCTTAGTAATAAATGTTTTGGTTAAAACAAAAAATCATATTAATTTGTGGTTTTAGTTTTTTTAATGCATGCCTGGAAATTTCTTGTTACTACATGTATCCAAAAAATAAATTACATAAATCTGAAAATTATTGATAATGCAATGATATTTGATTAATTATTAATAATTTGTGTATGGATCTTAAAGCAGTTGGACGTTCCAGATAAGCGAGTGATATTTAACTAAGTATGGAGTTGCATTTTCCCTGATAACTCGTCGATCGAGCTTTCTCTTTCGCATCAAAAGTGAACTAGTTAAATTTAGCGTGGCGTCACGCCACGCCCTTGGTGATTTTGTTTGTACAATATATATTCTTTGTTCACCAAAATGTTGGCTAAATTTGAATGTTCGAACATGTTTTTATTTTGTTATGAATAGGTAGCATTTTTTTGTGTGCATTTTTTATATATTGTGTATAATATTCAAATATTGAGTGGTTTGAAATGTTCAAACATGTTTGTATTTGGACGTCAATATTTAATTGAAATCAGGAAAATCCATTTGAATTTGATTCCACATTTGCGGAAAGTTTGTTCGTATGGTGTCGAAATATTGGCCAAATTGAAATGTTAAAATATATTTGTAATTTGCTATGAGTATACTGGGTTTTTTTTGTGAGCATTTTCGTTATATTTTATGGAACATCGGAATATTCGCTCAAATGTTGGCCAAATCGCAATTTGCAAACATGTTTTTTATTTTGTTATGAATAGGTAGTAATATTTTTGAGCTTTTTTGATATATTTTTTAGAATATTCAAATATTTAGTAGTTCGAAATGTTCGAACATGTTTGTATTTCGTTGTCAATATTTAATTGAAATTAGAGAAAAATGCATATGAATTACTTCCAAATGGTGGCAAAATTTGAATATTCCAATCTTTTGTTTTTTAGCATAAGTAGTTTGTATGTATGATTCTGATTGTTTTGATATTTTACTCGTATTTTTCCAGTGGATATATTCAGAGATATTGATTTATAATTTGTTTGAATTTCTAAAATTGGTGAAAGTGGGAAGCTATTCGTATGTTTTTTTCCGTTTTTCAAATGCTCAGATTTAGAAGACATTGAAAATTTTGAAGGTTTCAATTTTGAAATTTGGTCATACGGTATAAATAGTACACGTTTATTACATTTACAAATTGTTTAAATTAAAGAATTGTTAAAAGCTGTTCGTATGTAATAATTTTTTTGTGGTTTTTGAATGCTCAGATTCGAAAGGCATTGGAAACTTTAAAAAATTTAAACTTGAAATTTGATCAAATGCAAAATAGTCTGTGGTTTTTTTTCTTTGTGTTAGTGTTCATATATTTGTCATATTTGTGAATACTTGGGGAAGAAACTTTAATTTTGGAAATGTGCATGTTCAAAAGTTGTTTATATTTAAATGTTTTGATATTTGGAAGAAGAAGTTTACGTTTACATTTTTTGTTTCTAATCTGCTTAAATAGGGTAGGCCCACATGTCGGAAGTTTAACAGTTTCTTAAATTGTTTCTGAAAAGAAAAAAATCTGATATATTTTAGAGTATGTCCAATCTTTAAGCAAGTTGGAAGGTTTAAAAATGTTTATGTTTGTTTATCAATTTGTAATTTAAGTCCATAATGAGTGCGAAAGATCATTTGTCGAACTGAATTTCATAATTAGGGAGTTTGTTTTGTGAAATTCAACTCCATCTAATTGTCCATATAATTGGAGCAAGTGCTTTTTTCGTATTTTTAAATTTTGGCCAAATTAAATTGTTTTCGTTCATATAGTGTAGAATTTTGTCGCGTCGGCACGGCGGCCCTTGCTGAATTTTGTAGGCATCTGTTAGTTTGTATTTTTTCATAAATTTGTAAAATGACTCCATAGTTAGAGAATATGTATTTTGTTGTAGTTCGAAATGCCGAAATCCGTTGAAATTTGATATGTAGAGTATCTCCAAATACGCAGCGATTTAAATTGTTTGAATATTTTTGTATTTTGCCATAAATTTTCATTTTAACTCGTAGTTAGAGAATGCATGGTATGAGCATTTATTAAATTGAACTCCATGTAATTTGAAGAAGTGCATTTGGATGTTTTTTCAAATATTAAGCAATTTGGAATATTGAAATCTGTTTGTATTTTGGCAAAAATAGTTGGCATTTAATTTTGTGAGCATGTTCATATATTTTAGAGTGCCTCAAATTCTTAAGCAAATTGGAATGTGCAAAAAATGTTTTTATTTTTAATCAATATTTAATTTAAGTCTACAATGGGTGTGAACGCACATTTTTTCAATTGAGTACCATAATTAGTGGAAGGTCATGTCGATTACTTGCAAATATCTACCAATTTGAAATGTTCAATTTAAGTCCATAATTACAGGGAATGCATCGTATGAGCATTTATTAAATTCAACTTCATGTAATTTGAGGAAGTGCATTTGGATGTTTTCCAAATATTCAGCAATTTGAACTATAATGGGTGTAAAACACATTTTTTTCAATTGAATTACATAATTACTGAAAGGTCATGTCGATTGCTTGCAAATATGTACCAAACTGAAATGTGTAATTTAGGTCCGTAATTAGAGGAAATGCATTGTATGAGCATTTATTAAATTCAATAACCCTATGTAATTTGAGGAAGTGCATTTGGATGTTTTCCAAATATTAAGCAATTTGAAATGTCTGAATATGTTTGTATGTTGACTTAAATAGTTCACATTTATTTTTTGTGAGCATGTTGGTACATTTGAAATAGAAATGGTTGGAAAATGTTTCTATTTTTTTATCAATAGTTAATTGAAGTCCATCTGTGGGAGTGCACATTTATTCAATTGAATTTCATAATTAGAGAAGTTTTTAAAATTGAACTACATATAATTAGAGGGAGTGCATATTACTTGCAAATATTTACCAAATTGAAATGTTCAATTTGAGTTCACAATTAGAGGAAGTGCATTGTGTGAGCATTTAATATGTTTAACTCCATGTAATTAGAGGGAGTGCAATTAGATTTTATCCGAATATTCGCCAGTTGAAAATATTAAAACATGTTTGTTTTCTCCATACATTTTTAGCATTTGTTTTTTTGAGCATGTCGATATATTCTAGAGTAGTAAGCACTTTTTTATGGGCATCTTGATGTATTTTAGGGTAGTTCCGAATATTTAGCTAATTGATTTGGTGGAATATGTATTTATTTTGCCATAAGTATTTAATTGAACTACATAAGTAGAGGAAATGCATTGTGTGAGTATATATTAATTTTAACTTCACATAATTAGAGGAAATGTATCTAGTTTGTCTTTGAATGTTTACCAAATTGAAATGTTCAAATATGTTTGCATTCTGCTACAAAAAGTTGGCTGGTATTTTTTTGATCGTTCTGAAATGTTGTTGATATTTTTGTGATGGATAGATATAAAGATATTGATTTTGTAACATTTGTCATTTCTTTGAATTTGTTTACATAAGATGGTCTGTATTATTTGGAATTTCGAAGGTTTGAAATAATTTGGAAAAGGTTCCAAAGTATTTGTAATGAGTATTTTGTTTTTTATAATTTGTTAGAAATTGGTCTGAATTGAGTATTTTGAAAGGGAACTTTGAAATTTATATTTTCCCGAATGACGCGAAGGTGTCAAATGAAGATTTATGTATGATTTGAACTTTGCAAGATTTGAAATAACTTGGAAAAGGTCACAAAGTATTTAGAATGAGTACTTTGTTTTTTTGCAAATATTTGGAAATTTGTTTGAATTGTTTTGGACCTATATCTCACATGTTTCAAAAGTGTTGGAAAATAAAAAAACAGGATGGAAAAAAAAAGGCCGAGGCAGGCGCCCAGGCCGGCCCAGCGGACGGCCCACTGCCCAGCCCAGGTTCGTGGTGACGTCAGGATGACGTCGCCCACGGGCGGAGCTGCCGCGGCGGCGTGGACGCCGGCGTCGAACCACGGCGACCTGGGACGCGCAGGCGGGCGCAGTGGACGCGCCTCGACGCGGGGAACCCGGGAGTGGCGGCGCCGCCATTTCTGGGTCGCCGGAGCGGCGACTGCGGCGTGCGGACGCGGCGGCGGAAGCAGTGCGACGGCGGCGTCGATTCCGGCGAGGTCGCGCCGTTTCGGGACACGAAACTCGGCAGGGAGGTGGAGGCGAGGACGACGGAGGCCGCCGTGTCCATCGATCTGGACGGGGAGGGCCGGAGCGGCCGCGAGGCGCGTCGGCGGCGCCGGCGATTTCCGCCGCGCGCGCGAGGGGGGGGGGGGGGGATTTGGTGATGGTTTTCCAGGAAGATCCTCCATTTTTGCCCAAATTGCAGGTGCGTCCCTCGTAGCGTGAAGTTGCGGACTGCGGGTTTGATTTGTCGATCAGCGAGGTTTTTTTTTGCAAAAGTGTCACGGGCATGTCTGGTGGACCGTTGGATCGCAGGGCGACGGCATGGATCGAAACACTGTTCAACACTGTTCCTAGGAACAGTGATGAACAGTAGCACGCTCGCTCTCAGCTCACTAAATCTCAGCTTTCATATAGTTAGTGATGCAGCATGATTCCACCGTACTAGCTAAGAGCATCTCCAACAGACGCGCGAAATAAGCCGCGCGCGCGAAATACCAACCGTTTCCCGCGCGCGGGGCCGGTTCGCGCTCTCCAGCAGGCGCGGGAAAGTTTCGCCGCGCGGGAAAATGGTCCAGCGCGCTGGACGAAGCGGCACGCGCGGCCTCATATATAGCGCCGCGCGTCCAGCGCGCTGGACGCAAACGCGCCACGCAACCACCACTCTCTCTCCCGCGCCGCTCCGGATTTTTCCCCTTTTTCCCCACCGACGCCCGCGCCGCGCCGCCGCCACCATGCCGCCGCGCCGCCGAAGCCAATCTGGCTACCGCGGCGTCCGCGCGCGCCCGAACGGCACATTCACGTCGGAGATCCGGTCCGGCGAGGAGCGCGTCCAGCTCGGGACGTTCGAGACGGCGATCGAGGCCGCCCGCGCCTGGGACGCGGCGGCGTGGGCGCTCGGCCGCTCGCGCCGCCAGATGAACTTCAACGACTGCCGCAGCGTCGAGGAAGCGCGCAACATGGCGCCGGCGCCGCGCCTCGTCACCGACGAAGACCGCCGCCTCCACCGCCGCCGAGCGATGCTCAGCCTCGTCGCGGAGCGGGACCAGCGCGCGGTCGCGGACTGGTACCGCAACCATCCGCGCGAACACCAGCTCGAGGTGGAGCACTGGAACATGTCCGCGGCGGAGCAGTTGGAGCGGCAGGCCGAGCGCCGCGAGGATAGGGAGGCGCGGCGCCAGGCGAAGGGGTTGGCGGAGGCCGAGCTCGCGGCAGGCCGCGCGACCTGGTCCGCCGACGACGAGCGGTGGAGGGCGCTGGAGGACGAAATCTCCAGCGACACCGCCTCAGATAACTCGGACTTCGAGTTCTAGTTTGTATTAGGTTGCTGTAGTTTGTATTAGGTAGTTTGTATTTAGGTGAAAAATCGTCAAATCTATCGAATTAAGTTTAAAACGGTCAAATTTAGCTCTGGAGCGCTGCGCGCTGGAGTTTTTGGGCGTCTGCTGGAGCGCTGCGTTCCGGCGCGCTAAACTATAGCGCGGCTGGAAATGCAAAACCAACGCGCCGCGCCCGAAAGCTCCTTTTTGGCGCTGGATACCAAATTTAGCGCGCGGCGCCGAAACGCGTCTGTTGGAGATGCTCTAACCACTTGAAAACTGAAATGTTGGTTATCACCGTTCACATAATTCGGGACCGCCTTCTCTTTCACATAAAAGGGCGTTTCGATTGCTCCGCGACACCTAACTCGTGCGATGACCGCGGCTGCATAGCACGCCCTGTCATGGTGCTTTGGCATCAGTATCACTGGTCAGTTCATCTGACACACATATCTTAGCCCTCAATGAATCTCTTGCGAAGAAGATGGATATCCGTTAATATCATCCAGTACTGGTTCAGTAGCAAGCATTAACCACATGCACACGCATAAAACAAGCCGTAAAAATCGTAGAAATCACATGAATTTCGGCAGCAACAACGCCAAATGGATAAGCCAGCAGCGCGCGTCGCATCAAAGCGCGCAGAGCGGGGGACACGATTCCCACTCCACAGCCGTGCACTCACATGTGGATCTTCCCTGACTGCTGGAGACACCAGATATTTCACAGCACCGGTCGTCAGTCGCACGCATGTGCTGATGAGCTCCTCCGTCTACATAGACAACGGCGACCGGATGTCCATCTCCTGTGTCCACGCGCTCTTGTCCTGGGCGTGGACGTGCCAGTAGCTCTGCGCCACCGCGTCCGGGTCCGCGCCGGGCTTGCCCCTCTGTGACCTGACCATTGACAAGAAGATAGAGCAACCTTCCATCAGTTTTGCCGCACTGTTGACGTTGGTTTACAGTGCTGATCGAGGTACGATGTGACGGTGAGTTGGCGACTGCGGCGACGGCCGACCGCCGACCGATAAGGATCATCCACTTTTTTTGCGTTACGTGGAACTAGGCGCATCCACAACCCATAGGTGGATCGCTCGCATCTAAAGCTTGCGAAACCTAGAGCTTTCTGGTGAATCCCGATCTTGTTGAACAAAAAATCGATCGCCAACGTACGGCGCCAGCCCGGCGGTGACAGATCGCCGCCCTTTCCCCAAAAGAGACGGCGGACGAGAGAAGTGGGTCGATTTCGCCGCGCTTCTCCGTGCGCGCGTGTCAAGTCGAGGGAAAACGAAGGTGTGCAATCATCGTAGGAAGAAGCCTTGCTGTCTTGCTGACCACCTCGGAGGGTTCTATGTGTAAGGTGCCGAGTAGAGGGCGAGCCAGGTGCCAAAGCCTCCCATCAAGTTGGAGGATGCCAAAAAATGGCGTGCTTTCTCCAAAAGGAATCGCGATTTTCATACACGTGGTGCCGGAATATAAGAAGGTGTACGCCTTAGGTTCTCTCTCTCCTAATGAGCCAGCGAGGCTCATAACGATGGTCGTATTGTGGAGTAACTTAGACTATCTCAACAGTATAAAATATATAAAGTTAGTATCATACATGGTCTTATTTATTTGCTTCTGACTCATGCTAGATCTGCATTGCAAACTTATTGATGTTCGAGTTTGATGAAGATTATAGAAAAATATATTAACATCTATAAGGTCATACTAGTCTCACTAGATTCATTATAAAATATTAAATATGTTTTGTTGACCCGGAGACTTTTGAAGAGGATTGCATTATCGGTCAGAAGTATATTTGATTGCGAAAAAGTTCAAGCCAAAGAAACATTTAGATTGTCAGCTGTTCTATCAAAAATTAGTAGGGTTGCAATTAAGTTGCTCATGATCTATACCAAATAGGCCGTAGGGGGTTGTGTGGAGGTGTTTTACGAAGTGTGATTCCAACCTGCGTGTCGAGATCTCTTTGAAATTAAGATTGCAATCCAAACACTGTTATTTGATCAATGCACGATACCTTAAAATATATTTCATACTATATAGATATTACTATATTTTTCTATAGACTTGAAACTCATGGAAGTTTAACCTATGAAAAAGATAGAAATTTAATTTAGAATATATTGAGTAGCTTTTTTAGATTCCGTTGTGAACCATATAACATAACATTTCTGCAGTTTATTTTAAATACTTAGAATATATCTACCAGCAACCTCAAAGTGCCCCAAAATACCCAATGTGTGTTTGGACACAAAAAACGTGGCCCACGGTAACCCCCAGTGGTCCGACACCCCTTGAGACAACGTCCGGGCACACCCGTGCGTTGGACTAACCCACTCTAGTGCGCGGCCAGCGGGCGAGTGATCCACTTGGTAGATTTTTTGTGTCTAGGCACGACAGTGTGTTATTATGGGATTCATTAAAAATAACAAGATGTTTTATATGGCAACATAAGATCCATCGACTAGATCGAGTGGCATGCCCATTCTCAAGGGATCGACTCGTGCTCCCTCCAGTCGGGTTTATAGGTCATCCACGTGTCCCTAGATCATTAATTTGACCAATTTAACATGAGTTGTATAACACAAAAAATTATACCTTTCAAATGGTATATTTTTTGTAATATATAACTCGTATCACATTGGTCAAATTGGCGACATAAGGACACGCGCGGACCGATACACGGGACCGAAGGGAGTAGAATTTTTTGGGCTGTGCAAACTCGTGTGTACAGGCTATGTGGACACAAAATATCCTCACACAATTTTAGGTGGTTAGTTGCCCTCTTATATGTCGTTTTCTTTCACGCGGTACAAAAATAAACTGAATAAAGAATTTGATAGCGCTTGTCAGATCTGTTTAGGGCGCTGCTGGACAACCCTCATTGCGCCAGACATGTGTCCCACACCACAAAAGGGGACACTGTTTGAGGGGTGCCGGACAAAATTCCGGTGCTGCGGTGGATGCTCTTAGCAAGCTATGTTATTGTGACAGCCCGACAAACATATCATACGGATACATACAGAGGGTGCCCAAAAGAGAGCTCACGTGTTGTGTTGTGGCAAACACGGAATTCGTATGTACATATCCATATCTAGTATCTACTACTTTGTTGTGTTCCCAAAAATGGTCTATGTCATATGGATGTATCAGATCTACAGACTAGAGGTGGGGACAGCAGAGGACCACTCCCCAGCTAGGTAGGGACTTAGGGAGGAAGTGATGATAATTGGGATCAGATCAAGCTCCCGAAACTTTCGTGGTAGAAGCACATTTCTTCTTGTCATAACTCACTAGGGACAATATTCCAAGCCCACTTGGCAATATGCTAGGATGGAATTCTAGACACTGCACGTATGTAGCCGAGAAGAGGAATTCATGAGCGATGTGATTTGAATGGTTTTCACTAACCTCCGGTCTCCGATGACGCCGTCAATGATCATGTGCGCAATGTGGACGCCGGCCGGCTGGAATTCCTTGGCGAGAGATTGAGACAAGCCCCTCAGAGCAAACTTGCCGCAACCTGCATGCGTTTTGGGCAACAGCTTTCAAGATGTTCTTGTTGACAGATGCGGATGTGTTCAAAGTTCAAACAAGGTATTGTTGACAAATAGCGTATAGAAAATTGCGTACGACTTACTTAGATCAGGATAACCGGCGAATCCGGTGACCGACGCCGACGAGCCTGTGAAGATGATGGTGCCCCTGCCCCTCTCTACCATTCCAGGGATGACCTGGCATGCAAAGATCGATATCACACGCTAGTGAACTCTGAAGCTGAGGCAGTCAGCAAGGGGATGGAGGTGCACGAATTGAGTAGGGAGGTACAGTAGGTGTACTTGCTGCGCGCAATGGAAGGCCCCGGCGGCGCAGACAGCGATAACGCGGTGGAAGGCGTCCGGGGAGATGGATAGGAAAGGCTTGGGACCGGCCGCAGCATCTCCGTCGTCGTCGCCCGGTGGTTCGCAGGCGTTGTAGACGAGCACCTCGACGGGGCCGAGTGAGAGCACACCCTCGAAGGCCTCGCGCACGGAGCGCGCGTCGGCGCAGTCCACGCGGAGCGCGAACACCTGCGCCTTGGCCTCCTGCGCTATCTCCTCCGCCAGCTGAGACAGCTTATCTGCACAAGATCATATACTTATCAGTCGTCGCCATGCAAGAACGGCGGGACAAAGAATGGGCGATTGAGAACGTCGCCGACGACAGCAGCAGAGAGGGTTTTGTAGTACCGAGGTCGCGGGAGAGAGAATGGCAACAGTGTAGCCCTCGGAGGCGAACTTGCGAGCCACCGCCGAGCCGAGCCTGGGGCCGACGCCGACCACGGCGGCGATGCCCTCGAGGAGGTCGACCCGGACACGGACCTCAGCATATGTGTAGCCAGCTCTGGAGAGAGAGAGAGGGAGAGGAAGACGGGCAGCTACTCCACTTGGCGAGACAGCAAGCAGTTGCTGTGTTCGGTTTTGAACTGGGAGCTAGCAGTTTAGTTCGGTCAGAGAACGGCTGCCCGTCTCGGTTTCTCCGTTGGTTTCTATATGTAGCATACCAGCCAGGCTGACTCATCCCGTACCAACGGCGGATGTGTACAGCACAAGATCAAGATGACAAGACGGCATGGCTGTCGATCGGATGACATTGCCTGGCATAATCCTAGTGTACTTCATTTTTTATTCAAGTGTTTGCGTCGGAGTGAGCTCTTGCACGGGAGCTGAACGACAATTTTCCGGTCTGGTCCCGTGTATGCTTATCTTCTTTGGCCCACATACCCCAATTGCACATCTGTACGTACTGCCTATGCCTGTCAGTTGCAACTTGCAAATGCATAGCAACGACGTTCTATGAGCTAAAAAAGGGTTAGATTCAGATGGATTCTGGTCGATCATCCCGTGTTCAGTGTTCTCGTCGGGCATGTTTTGGTTACCTCCATCTTTTTCGGCCATTTGCATCTGTGCTTCGTAAGAGCATCTCTCCACTCGCGGCGTCCAAACGGCCGCCCAAAACTTTTTGGGGCGTGCCGGACACATTTTCTCTCCCACTCGCACCGCCCAAACGCGTTTTTGGTCCGGCGTGGCCTGGTTTTGTGTCTGGCACGCCCATCCCACGTCCTCAACTTGGAGAGGCTTGGGGCGGCCCCGGACGGAACAAAACGCGACGCCACGTCTGCCTCCGACGCGCCTGTCAGTGAGACAACAATCGCAATAAATACCGGCTTCCCTCAATTTCTCCCCCAAATCCCATTTCTCCCGCCATCTCTCTCGCCAAAAGAAAAACCCCGGCGTCGCGCCGGCTCGGTTTCCATGGCGCCGCCATCCGTGCCCAAGGTGCCCAAGGAGAAGGGGAAGGCAGCGAGGACGAAGGCGGCGGGGAAGACACTGGGCGTCAAGCGCAAGCCACCCCCCCCCCCCGCCGCCGCCCAAGGAGAAGCCGGAGGGGGTGGCGGAACAAGATTGGGAACTCGACGTACTCCGGCGCCGATTGGAGACTCAGAGCCGTGGCAGGCGCCGTGTGAAGCAGAATGCTAGGAAACTGCTCGACTCGCCCCCGGCGCCATTGACGGCGAAGAACATCGCCGCCATGAACAGGACCGTCGCCGCCTTGGAAGGAAGCCAAGAGAGCAGCGCCCCTCTGCGATGCAAGGTCGGCGGCTCGCCGTCGAGTTCCTCCTTCTTCGCCAACAGCGCCGCCGGCACGCTTCGCACCAGGTTCTCCCCCGAATACAGCGACAGCCAGCATCACGGTGGCTTCGACCCCAACGTCATCTTCCCTTCTTGTGGGCTCGATCTAAACCCCCCCGTCGATCTGAATTCGCCGGCGATGCGGAGAGAACCCGCCGTCTAGACGACTGTCGGTCGAAGCCTTTCATTCGACGCAGGCGCCTCCCATGTGATCGATGGAATTACCCCCGATCTCACGGACCCCATGCAGGTATGAAGCCATGTTCTGGATTCATGGTATGTAGAATAGACGTGTGCATAGGCAAGTCGTGACTACCGGCGTTGCGTTGCGTTTTGTGTGTAGGAGAACGCCCATATCATGGACGACATCATCAACGACGGCGATCGGGCAGTGGATGACGACGAGTTCGACGAGGATTCGGTGTACTACGAGGAGGATGAGGACGACGACGAGGTCGAGGAGGAGGGGGTGGTGACCGAGGCTGTGGTCGGCGAGCACGCAGCGGCGAAGAAGAAGGGCAGCCGCGGCATAGTTTGGACGACCAAGGAGGACGAGTGCATGGTCCAATCATGGAAGGCCATTACTACCGGCGAGATCACCGGCACAAACCAGTCAAGCACCGCCTACTGGGCGCGGATCAAGTCAGAGTTCGACGAGCGCCGGTTCACCAAGGACTTCTACAAGGTGAGCATGGTGCGCGGCCAAGGCGCTATCGAGCATAGGTGGCGCATCGTTCAACGCCTCATCAACAAGTTCCACGGCTGCCATGAGAACATCCTCGATCAGCAGGAGAGTGGGAAGGGCCCGTCGGATCAGGTGACCGCCGGCTTGCGATTCTCTTGTTGTGTTGTTTGCTTAGTCCAATTGTGATCGTCGTCGGCTTGCTTTGTTGTAGATCATCGACGCCCTTGTGTTGTACAAAACCCTCAACAAGGAGAAAGACTTCCGATTGATGCATTGCTACAAGCTTCTCCAAAATTGTGCGAAATGGAAGGCGCACCAGAGGACTTTGAGCAAGAACGGCCGCGCCGACCTCAACGTCGATCCGCAAAACTCAGAGGGGCGGCCTGCTAGCGCTAAGTTGACGAGGGAATATCTCCCCGGCAACAGCACCAGAAACTATGCTTGTACGTCACAGGTCAGTTGGGAACCCCAAGAGGAAGGTATGATGAGTACAGCAGCAAGTTTTCCCTCAGTATGAAACCAAGGTTTAATCGAACCAGTAGGAAAACGAGGTTGCTTCGAAGGTGTTGGTGAAGGAGTGTAGTGCGGCGCAACACCAGAGATTCCGGTGCCAACGTGGAACCTGCACAACACAATCAAATTACTTTGCCCCAACTTAACAGTGAGGTTGTCAATCTCACCGGCTTGCTGAAAACAAAGGGTTAAACGTATCGAATGGAAGATGATGTTTGTTTCAATAAAACAGTAGAGAACAATGATTGCAGTAGATTGTATTTTAGATGTAAAAGAATGGACCGGGGTCCACAGTTCACTAGTGGTGTCTCTCCAATAAGATAACTAACATGCTGGGTAAACAAATTACAGCTGGGCAATTGACAATTGATAAGTGCATATAACATGCATGTGCGAGCTGTGGTATCTACTATGAGATTCATTTGGGCATTACGACAAAGTACATAGACCGCTATCCAGCATGCATCTATGCCTAAATAGTCCACTTTTCGGTTAACATCCGTACCCATTCCAGTATTAAGTTGCAAGCAACAGACAATTGCATTAAGTAATGTGCGTAATGTAAACAATACATTCATTCTTGAATAAAGCATTGATGTTTTACCCCTAGTGGCAACAATACATCTACAATCTTAGAACTTGCTGTCACTATCCCAGGTTAAATAGAGGTTGAACCCAACTATCATGCATAAATACCCCCTCTTGGAGTCACAAGTATTCACTTGGCCAAGGCTTCAACAAGTAACGGAGAGCATGCAAGATCACAAATGACATAGACATGATAATATAATATTCAGCTCCACATAGGTATCAATATAAGTCAGATCCCAGCAAACACAACATGTAGCATTACAATAAGATGATCTTGATCATGATAGGCAGCTCACAAGATCTAAACATGATGGCACAAGTGGAGAAGACAACCATCTAGCTACTGCTATGGACCCATAGTCCAATGATGAACTACTCACGCATCACTCTGGAGGCGGGCATGGCGATGTAGAGCCCTCCGGTGATGATTCCCCTCTCCGGCAGGGTACCGGGAAGAGCTTCAGAACCCCCCCCCCCCCGAGTTAGGGTTGACGACGGCGGCGGCAGAGAATATGTTCTGGATGAAAGGCTCGGTGCTTTAGGGTTTTCACGTCTCGGGGAATAAATAAGCGAAGGGGCGATGTCGGCGGACCCCCGAGGGGTCCAAACCACAGGTTGGCGCGGCAGAAGGTGGGGCCGCGCCGCCAGGTGGTTTGGCCACCTCGTGGCTCCCCTTCGTCTCTCCTTCGGACTCCGTGTACGTGTTGGAAAAATAGGGACTTGGCCTTTTGTTTCGTGCAATTCCGAGAATATTTCCAGAAGTAACTTTCTGAAACCAAAAACAGCAGAAAACAGGGAACTGGCACTGTGTCATCTTGTTAATAGGTTAGTCCCAGAAAATGCATAAAAGTGATATGAAGTGTATATAAAACATGTAGCAAATGGTATAATATAAGCATGGAACAGCAGAAATTATGGATACGTTGGAGACATATCACGGCCAACCGGGAACAAGAAGGCGAAAGCGGCCTTGGCAGCGGCGGCAAAGACGGACAGAGTGCAGTCGTCCATTGACAAGGTCCTCGCCGATGTCTGCTCCAACTCGAGCTTGAGGCGCGATGAGAACAATGCAAGGTGGGCGACCTTGATGCACAAGGCCGATGTCAAGATCGACCTCGTGCAGAAGAAAGCCGCCGTCAAGAAGCGGAGTCAGGACTTCATGATCTTGACGGCCGACATCTCCAACATGGACCAACTAGCGAGGGTGGCGCACAACATGTATCGCGCCGCGATCCTGCGAGAGCTTGGGCTCGTTCCGCCCGAGACCGGCGGCAACGTTACGCCCGAGACCGGCGGCAACCAGGGCCACGGCCCGGTCGACGATGACCCGTACATGACCCAGCCCGGCGAGGGCTACGTGCCCCAGCCCGGTGACTGCATCTAGACCGGTGGTGGCGACAAGCAGACGCCGGGCAACGACATCTCCCGGCGTATTTTGGCGTATTTTGATGGTCCAACCTTTGAGTTTGTGGCCGAGTGTGGCCGATCGTGGCCAGAACTCTGAATTTGAGGCCGGTTGTGGCCGAGTGTGGCCGATCGTGGCCGAAACTCTGAATTTGTGGCCGTCCGTGGCCATGGCGTGTTGAAACTTCTAATTCCCGCCATTATTTAAGATTCCTCTCATTTGAATTTGTCACAAAAAAACTCGATTGGGCCAACTTTGGGCAGCCATTTGGACGTCGCGAGTGGAGATGCTCTAAGGGTGTGGTCCTGCGAAAACAAGTCATTAGTTATGTTGTGCATCTCATTTGGTTATCAACAAAGTGTTCGCGAGTCCCGTTCAGCAGTAAATAAGTTTTAAAGCTCCGGCGTTTGGCATTCATCTTTTTTTAGATACTCTCACATCTTATCTACGTGGCGACTTACCTCACACTGTTTTTACCATCGGTACTGAGCGGGGGGACAATACGACACGGTGACGATGCGGCCTAGAGGTTGCGGTGGAAGTTAAGAACACACGTGCAGTAAGCACAGATTAATAGCCACTTCGGCTACGATGGGTTCACGGTTACGAGCGATGGCGGCTGATCGGCGACGACACATAGGTTAAAAATACACTTATACCAAGCACAGTAACTGCTGCTGCGACGACGAAGTTCACGGAGGCGAGCGTCGACAACAGAGGTTGAAAAACACTTACACATCTCAGTACAATCTCATTCTATATGACCGTCGAAATAGACAAATGTAACGTGAAAATTGTGCGAAACATCCAGATTAACCTTCTCGTTAAAAATATTTTGAATGATCAACTGAGTGCGAGGAATTTGATAAAATTCGACTAAAAAGTTCCAAATATCGGTTCAAAATTCAGGAGTTACAATCGACGAAACTCGAAACCTAGCACGGGGTTGACGCGCATAATTTCCGATGTACATTTTATGTTGAATCGAAATATAATATGTAGATTAGAGAGGTTAGATTTCACCAATTCAATTTCCGTCGCTCTGCTCCGATCCACGCCTGGACCGCTCTCCAGATCGATACCAGGCGTGAAACACGGGAGCCCCTATCCTACACTCGTAGCATCCGCTACGGCCTTGACGCCCACGAGGAGCTAGACTGGGCCGGCCCGGCCAACTTGCACATTACCGCTTCCTTAGCTTTAATTTTTTTTTCGTTACGTTTTTTTCCTGTTATCTCGTGGGAAACAGATGTAGTTTTTTTGGTAGTTTTGAAAAAATTGGTGAAATAAAAATCCGTATTTTGATTTTATATTTAAAATATGAAAGTTTTATAAAATCTGAACATTTTTCGAATTTAAACTATTTTCGGATTTATGGATTTGAACATTTTTAAAATCTGAACATTTTCTGAATGTGAGAAATTTTCGAATTTGAACAATTTTTTGAAATTGAACATTTATTGAATTTGAACATTTTTCGAATTTAAACAATTTTCGAAACTGAACATTTTTAAATTTGAACATTTTTCGAATTTGATTTTTTTCGAATTTGAACAATTTTTGAATTTAAACATTAAAAAAAGGTGGGGTTGGCTGGGGCACAACAGATTTGGTGCTCCCGTGCTCCAAACAAATGCAAATTCTTCCTTTGGCTGGCTCTGAAGAACAGATGTTGGACTGCAGACTGCTTAGGGCGTAGAGGGTTGCCAAGACCAGCCTCCTGCCCGTTGTGTGATCAAGAGGAGGAAGACATAGACCACCTCCTTCTTGGTTGTGTACTCTCTCGAGAGGTTTGGCACTCTTTCCTGAGCAGGTGGGGTAGAGCGGCCTGGGTTCCTGCACATGATGATCACCTTGTGGATTGGCTACCTTCCAAGTCTCCGGGAGGTAACGACGAGAGAGACCTGTGGACGGCGATCACCTTGATATGCTGGTGCCTTTGGAGGCATAGAAACGGTGTGGTCTTCGAGGATCACATGCCATTAGTGGAGACAGCCATCAGGATGGTTGAGGCTGAGGCTGACCTGTGGCGGGCAGCAAGGATGTTCAGGGGTAGCCTAGGACCCGTAGATAGGTGGAGGGTTGGCGAGTGATCGTTTTCCTTTTTACTGCGGTGGAGTGGCGTTATATCTTTTAGCAAGGTCCGCCAGTCGTGCCGATGAACTATCTTTTAGCAAGGTCTGTGTTTGTCATAGTTGTCGCAGAAACAATGGAAATTTTCCTTGAGGTTGGACCAAAGTAAAACTTTCCTATGGAGTTATATTCGAAGTAGATCAAGAAAAAAAAATATGATATCAAATCCTATAAACAAAATAATTTTTTAGGAAAGCTTACTAAGAAATAGAATCTTCCAAAGTTTCTATAAAATTTATTTGAACCAAACGTTGCTGCTTCGTAAAACAAAGCAAATCTTCTAACATGTCCAGAGTGTCCGATAGAAGCATAGATTCTTTCTCGCGGTTTGTGGTAGGTATTGTAGCTCCTCTTAAGTCAAAAAGTTTACCACGAGCAATGACCAAGCAAGAGCCGTATGATTTTTTTAGGATTTGACGTATGTCGTTCTTTGCTTATTGTACATGTTGTAGAGATCCACACAGGACTGAGGTTCATGCGACATATATATGGCAACTTGATCAAACAATATCTCATCTATAACGCTCATAAACTTAAGCCCTGTTGTGGTACGATTCACACAATTTTGAACTTGGAGATTTAATTGATAGATTGATTTAAGAGCAAACTAAGGTTTATCAGACTGATAGATGTTAAATTCCAGCATATGTTCATTTAGATAGATTCATAGAAATCTAAAAGATATGTGATTACAACCTATGGCAAACAATGTGTCTACCTGAGTCCGATTTTAGAAATCAGGTGACGCATAAAACTAGGATAAGCACCAGACCCACTAGTATTATGGAATTCCACACAGAGAAAATAGTGATAAGTATACGTCTTACTATCATATTAACAATACAAAATTTGCATGATTAATTATATGAACATTGGCATTTCAATTATACTAGTAATAAAATATTGTTGACAACTAATTAAAAATAGCATATATAACGTTTATAAACTTAAGATCGTTGTGGTAGGATTCGCATAATTTTGAACTTCAATATTTAATTGACAAACCGATTTAAGAGGAAACTGAGATTACCAGAAGATAAATGTTATCTTTCTCCATATATTTCTATCTAAAAAAAATGTGTTGGCATGATGTTTCCTCAAATTTACATTCATATAGTTTCATAGAAATATGACCCAAACGAGTGATATGCGATTACAATCTATGGCAACAATGTGTCAAGCCTGACTCCGACTAGGAAACCAGGTGAATGAACAAAAAAAAGGATAACCACAAGACCCATTAGTATTATGGAATTTCAGTGGGAGAATAATAATTGTAAGTATAGTACAGTACATGAATCCTTAATAAAAACTCACATATTGTAAACCCTAAAAATAACAGAAAGGCATCTAAACAGTGAAATTTTTATCATACTAATTAATAATACATAATTTGCACGATTAACCATATGAACACTCACATTTTAATTAAACTAGCAATAAAAATTGTACTACTTACTTTGTACTATAAACCGTATAAACAATGCCATGTTAATCAGACTCAAAATAGCAAGTTAATCTGCATGATAACCTCTGTGCAGAGATAGTTCATCGGCACGACTGGCAGTACCACAACGTTTTATACGTTAGATCTTGCGGGAGGTGCCTCATGGGGGTGGGGGGTTCCTCTCCTCTGGTCCTTCCAACGGCTCTACCGGTGATGCTCCTCTCTTGGCCACTTCTGATCTGAGACAATCGTCCTACCCATGGATATAAGGTCCAAAGGACATGGGATACACCTTGCGTTGGCGCCAACCTCATTTCTCCCTCTCCCCCTTCACACGGCTGTGTCCTGGTCTCGCCGTTGCCATATCGACACACAAGTACAACATGATCAAAATGTGGTATTTCTGTGCTGTGCATAATGCTTAGCTGAGAATGACGTCAGTTTAACATAGGTTGTGGTGGTACTTCTGAGATTCGATTTTCCCACTGACTGAATTACACTATCGGTACAAGTGTTAGAAGTTTCAAGTTACTTTCCGACAATATATAGCATAACATTTTGTGTTCGTAAGGTTGAAAATAAATCTTCCTATCTATGTACGTTCTTAGCTTATAGCATAACATTTTGTCTTACGTTCCTTAAAAATGCTGGACAGCAAGTGTACAATGGTTTCCATAGGTCTATTATCCAGTTGTGAACACACTGTTAATTACTATGTACACTCCTCACTTCATGCAGGTTATGCTCAAAGCTATTCACTGGATTCAGTCGTGGTCGCTGCTGCTCCCAAAAGCCCAGCGGGATCTTTTGGATTCTGGATGTACTCGAATGATGGCGGTCGTTCGGACTATCTTCTGCTGGAATGGGTGGCGACATGCTAAAAGAATAGATGGATAGGCTTTTAATTAGGCGCTATCGGCTCGTTATTTTCTTTTGGCTCATTTTTGTCTTCACTTTATGTGATCCATGAATTGTAATAAGCTGCCTACTTACGCTACTTATGTTTTTATTTAATATAAAAACGGTTGTATGCATCATTTTGATGCAGAGGCCGGGTGCCCCATTTCTTAAAAAAAAATCCACATTTGCATAGTAACAATGTGTTGACAACTTCCCTTGTTCTCTAATATCCACACCTTATTTTTTTTCGAAATGGGGCAGCCCATGCCCCTGCATCAAAACGATGCATACGGCAGCTTTATTAATTTATTGCATAAGTTTGAAACTAGTCTGTTACAAATCACGGATCACAGAGGGTCAAAACATGTATCAACCAACGAAAAAGCCCAAGACAATAAAGGAGACAATAAAGAAGGTGACAATTACTCAGAACTAATGAGAGTACGCTAGAGCCTATAGGAGTTGAATCATGCAAGATAAAAAAGGAGCAACAATTACTCACAACTTTATTTATCGGAATAAATCTTAAATGATACCAGAGTACTCACTTCGCAATGAACTGAAAAATTGTACGCACAACAACGAACATAATTCAAGAAACCAAGTGATAAGAAAACTAGAGACCAACTCAGCCACCACATAGCTAGCTTACAGAGCCTTTGGCCAAAATACTACTAGTTGTTGGTCTTCCCTTTGTTGCCTATACCGGGGCTATTCCCAGGGGCCGTCGCCCGGGAGTCGACCGTGGTCGCCATCGGCATGGCTTTGCTGCCGTCTTGCCCTGCTCCTGCAGCTGAAGCCTTTTCTCGTGTTGCTCTGAAGCTTCTGCCGTCACCTTTCGTGGCGCCTAGTTCGTCGCATGGCTCCTTACCCTTGCTCGCCTTGTTCAGCAGCCTCGCCTCGGCCTGGCTCGAGATGACGATGAAGATCAGAATGCAAGTGCACAAAGCTTTTGAGCAGTCCATGTGAGAATGCTAACTTAGAGTAAGAGGAAGGCAGTGTAGTTTAGCTGAGTGGAACTAGAAGGCTAGCTCAAAAAAGAAGGCTAGCTCAAAGTCTCAATACTATGCTTCGGGGCTAATGTGAGATGGGGTGTCTGCACTAGACCGGTATATATAGTGGGAGAAGTGTAGCTCGACGGTTTAATGGGCGAGGGGTCAATAAAAAATGGTTTTCCGCATGCTAATGATACTTGCAGAGAAGTTCATTTTTTTTTAGAAAATTATATGGTAATGTATAAAATGAACCAGTTAGCTGCTGTTCTAACTAAAGAAATTATGTTTCGAAATTTAGGTATCCTCCAGAAAAACCCATGACAATGATCTCGTGTTCAGTGCCACTGAAAATACTAGTCCCTCCATTTCTAGAAGTATACGGTATTTTGTTTTGTTAAAACTATTATACCAACAATTGCTCAATGCATACAGTGTTAATAAAAATTTGTGTCACTAGATTTGTTATCAAAAGTACTTGTTATGATTGTGATTTTAATCATTTTATATCATATAAATTGTATGTTAAACGAGTAATTGTTGGTAAAATGTTTGTCCTAACGAAGTAAAATACGCCTTAATCATCGGAACAAAGGGAGTAAGAAACACTAGACAGTGTTTAGTACTAAACTACTGGCTAGTGGGAATTTTGTGTGTCCGTACAAGTAATTTGACAGAACATACTCATTTAAATTGTTAATACCATTCAGGAAAAAAGGATTCGCATCTTTAAAAAATGGAAATCATTGTAATAAGGTACAATCGGGGAATCTCCTTGTTGGACCACAGGAGCTGCCTTTAATTTTGTATGTATTCAAGTTTTACTCTCATGATCTGCTCCATCCTTTAATCATCTTTTGACTGGCCAAGGAAATAATCCTATGTGATTAGGAGATCATGGTTTCATCATTGCACAAATCTGCCATTAACGACAGGGCCTCCTTTCAGCTCCTACATGATGGCTACATGGTTTCGCTGCCATCCAACAAAAGTACTAAGATTCCTTGGCCAATTGCCTTTGTCCCCTACTCCCCTTAGATTTAAAATGCTCAGATATGTTTATGGCAAGGACAATCGTACTTGTAAAATCACACAGTACTATCTGCGGTGCGACAGAGCACATAGTTTACTGCAATTTTGTGTGATGGATGGAGATTTCTCACTTTTGTTGTCGCGAGGAGGATCGGTCCATCTTCCTTGTTGGTCTCGGATCATTTCCAACTAGATTTAGAGGTGCGTTTTGGCGAACGGGAATCCCCCGAGCCCTATGTTTACGACACGTCATACACAATGCTAATAATCAACTGTTAGAAATTATAACGTCCATGTGTAACATGTGCGGACTCAAACGACAGGATAAAAATCTCTCATGTAGAATCAAAGATACGTAACTATAAACATCACTAGCAGTCTATGCAAAGCAATAGATGGATATTCCACATTTCAAAACTCATCAGGCACTCCAAAAAATACATATAGAGGAACCACTTTCCCATTACTACTATAAAGGATACGAGGGTACCCGGCTCCTGAGATGGTTTGCCCCTCGAAATCAACCTCCTCCGTCGGATTTACCGCTACAGTGTTTTTACCTCTCCCACTTTCACCTCCAGCCGTTGGATGCGGTGAATCCGTTTTTCACTTCTCTTCCATGCTTCAGAGTCTATGATAGATGGGGCATGCTGCACGCAGGGTCCACAAATCAATGGACGAGAATAGATCATCCGCGTCTCACATTTCTGCCCCGCTCGATGGGTGAAGTCGCGTAGGACAAAACGAGGCTCCGGGTGAAACCCTAGCCAATCCTTGCTCCCGTCTCGCTACCCAATCCCCTCCCATGCTTTTCTCCTCCTCCTTATCTCTCCTCCACGAGGAGATGGCGGCGGCAGCAAATCCGCGGCCATGCTTGGAGGGGCGGCCACGGGTGGCCGGGCCACGACGGTCGGGCATGGCGGCAGCGGCGGACGGGCAGCGACGGCCGGGCAGAGCAGCGGTGGGTGGCCGGCCGCAGCAAATCTGCGGCCATGCTTGGAGGGGCGGCCACGGGTGGCCGGGCCGCGACGGCCGGGCATGGCGGCAGCGGCGGACGGGCAGCGACGGCCGGGCAGAGCGGCGGTGGGTGGCCGGCCGCTATGGTCGGGCAGAGCAGCGGCGGCGGCCGCCGGGCATGGTGGCGGCAGGTGGCCGGGCCAGACAGAGCGGCGGCGGGAGGCCGGTCCGCGGGGGCCAGGCAGGGCGGCGACGGCCGCTGGGCAGCGCGGCCACGACCAGGCAGGACAGCAGCGGCCGGGCGTCGACGAGCTCGATGAGATTGCTAGGCCAGAGTGACCCATCGTCACCTGGGAGCCGCCATGGACCAGGTGGACGCACGGAGCGCATCGAGGGAGTAGATGGCATGAGCGTTCTCGTCTGGTTCGTTTTCCTCCTCCCTCAGCTACTGCTTCCTCGCTGCTCTGCTCTGAGTGCCTATGTCTACTCTTACCATTGCCATTTTTTGGGATTGAAAAGTCCAGTTCGTTTCCTGGCCATTAATACGATCTTTTCTTCCCTGTAGGATTGGTTCTCTGCTTGATGGAGAAGGAGAGGAACAAGCAGGCAGCCACGGAGAAAAAGTTTGGCCTGGATAGCTTGTTTCATGTTATATCTCTAGATAGCAGCCTCCTGGAACTGTCTGCACCTTCACTGAAACAATCCGGTATATAATTATGTGGTGTACAATATCTAAATAATTTTTTGGAATTCATCTATTATGAGCAGCAAAGATTTTTTGTTATGGTGCTTCAAAGTAGATTAGTTTTGGGTCATCTATTTCCTTTCTATTCTTTGTAGGGCAGTATACAAATGTGTACTGTTGCATAGGTTGGTATTATGTTAGAGTCTGATGTCTTTTTGCTCTGTCTTGCATTATTCTCAGTAGTCTTTAACTCTCGCTAGACAATGAGCAGCACACGTGCATGTCAATTGCTTGCGTTAATAATTTCTCAATACTCATATATGGTTATATTACAAGGAGATTTTGATTGAATATATTCAAGTAACTGATCGACTTGTTGTAATTCTGTACAATTATGTTTTTCTCTTCTGGAATATCCAATTGATGATTAGTACTTTTGATTCTTTTGTGACAGGTTTTTTTCAGATATATTGCTAGCGGCAACATGCGCCATACTGGTGTGCCACTGTTATAGGTGGTCGATAGGCACGCTGCATCCAAGGAGGCAAAGGAGGCATGCTGAGAGCTCACAGGCTCACAACACCTTAATGTTAGTGGTTCTTGTACCTGCATGTTAGTGCTTCTTGTCAGCCTACTGGTCACTGCAAGTTCTCACGTGTCATTCAAATTTTTGCACACTTGTTTTGTTGCAATTCAGATGAGAAGACATCTAGGTAGGATTCAAATCCATGTGGTGGCTGAGGAGCAGAGGTTGTGGATTCTCAGCAGTGTAGCTACATAATTTAATAGCAGATGCCCTGGTTTATTTATCGGCTTGCATGTTCATCTGCTATTCGTAGGTGAAATGGAAGTCGGATGGAATGTAAAATCTTGGTCCATATACTTTCTTGATGATGAATTGCAGCAATGATATGTGTAGTCTTTAAGTTGTTTTCATTGTGTTAAGATAAAAAGAATGCCACATTTTAATTTAATAGTAGGAACAAATTATTGATATACACTTAAATGTGTAGTCCTACTGTTCCGCCTATATACTTTGTAATGTGTAGCTTATATCGGACTGCACATGACTAAACTATATTTAGCTTATATCGGACTGCACATCGGACGTTGACATTTACACCACGGATTCTCTCCGACAGAGAAACAGTTTGAGTAAGATACATCGCGTAAGTTTTTTTTATCAATGCTATCAGACTTTTTAGGGCTTTTATATGCATCAGATTTAGCTATTATAGATATGCTAAAGCTCTGATCTTCACTGGATTTTCTTTACCACAATATGCTGTCATAGTTTGATTTTTTTGCATAATATTGTGGTTGCTATAAGTGTTTATGATTCCCCGGTTGTTAATTCACCACTGAACCTTATATTTTTCCTTTCACAGATTAGATGAGTATGAAGCATCAACAGTTTGAGTAAGCTACTTTCTATGTTACAGATCGGGTAATATAGCTATTGTGTTTTGTTGCTTTGGCATCATAGTTGTTTGTGGACGCTGTGCATTTAGGCATGTGCCATTTGCAATTTTGGTTGATATCGTGGTTTGCTTGCTTCAGGGATGCGATGCTTCAGAGCTGGAGCAGAGAGTTCAAAAGTGGTAGTGCATGATGCAGGTGCCTTCAAATTTGCCCTTACTGGTGATGTTTGATGCCACTGTTCCCTACCTATATTAGGTGAATCGATCTTGATTTCTCTGTTTTCCTCTTCTTCCATATATGTATTTAGCCAATTGGATTGGCCTTGTTGAGGGAATGTGTTTTTCTGCAGAAGTAAAGCGTCTAGGCTCTAGCTAATTGTTCTTTAATACCGAAAATAATGCATGTAACACAGTGCATTGTTTTGGCCTATTCCACATCTTGAATTTGTTGCTAGAGATTGGAGAACTATGCAACTATGACCCTACGAACGTTTCTGGTAGCGTGCCTAATGAAATAATTAAGATGGGGGAAAGGGAATTAACTTTAAACTCCCACTCCCCTTCCCTACAACTGCCAAACGAGCTGGTACAGCAATGCAGAAATAATTAACTGGGTTGCTTGCCTAATGAAATAAATATTTATTAACCGTACAACTCTAGAACATTCACTCTCTATATTTATTGACCCTACCGATTTCTCTTGCTTTACATTCTACTCCTAATTCTCTTTGTAACACCATCAATTTTCTAATTTTGTTTGATCAAATGCAGGGATTCTAAACATAGATTTGTATATACATATCTCAGTCAGTCACACTTCATTAAGGAACCTCTTGATTTCGTTTATCTCTTTAATGTTTCAGTTGATAGAATTTTAATTGGCTATAGCTGTTTGGGACTTGCCTTTCATATTTATAGTTATTCGTTCTCGTTTGTCTTTATGCAGGTCTCAAGAATTGCTGCGGTTTATACTGAGTTGACCGTGTTGTTGTTGCGCTCCTGCTGAAAAATTCATGACTGCAAGGTACATGTTCGCTTTTGTATGCTAACCATGCAAATATTTGTGTACCAATGCCAATTTCTTACCTCCTAGAAAAAAATTATGTGTTCTTGGGATCAATTACTTTAAGATCTGTTTTCTGGGAATATTTTCTTAATGCATTTAAGATCAGTTACCATTGTTTTTGGAAGTTGAATGATTGATTTTAGTTCGTTTGGTTTTTGCAGCGGAAGGGCGACCTCAAGCGGCAGCGGGAGGAGGGGACTAGGGTTCATCCAGGTTTGCCTCTCCCTGTCTCCTTTCTCTGCTCTCATTCTCGTCTCTCCCTGGAGGCAACCATGTTTGTTAGATTATTTGGCTTGTTCCCATAGTTTCTCATATTTGTTTGTGCAGGTTTGGTTTCTCTAGGCCTACAAGGTGTTTGATGCAAATGCAAGAAGGCTGGGGAGGATTGAACCAGCCATTCAAGTGGCGAGCTGCTGCTGAGTTTTCTTTGTGATCTTTGGGGTAGCAAGAAGCAGGTTTGGTTTACCATATGCACTCTTGTGAATCTCTGTATGTATGCAAGGAATCCAGTGTTCGTTTCTTTCTATGTGGTGATTGAGTGCTTGATGAATTGCTTGCAGGAAGCAGGGTCTAAGGCTGTTCAATTTTGCAGCTGATGGTTTAATTGTTCAAATGGGAGCTTCACATTGGTATGTTCTGAATGCCATTATGTTTCTAGGTTTTTGTTTTGTGGTTGATGCAAAGTTGGGGGTTGCAAAAGTAGAGGTGCAAAGGTTTGGGCAATCTTGCATTTGTGCTTCCTCGTGAGAACATCTCTACCGTGATTATTGCAGATCAATTGTGAGGATACAATAATTGGCATGCTTAGGCCTGAATCTTGTTTATACATTTGCACCATAGCCAATTTTTTGGATTAAAAAAGATCTCGTTCGTTTCTTGCCAATTTAGATTGATCTAATCCAGTTCTGGTTCGGTTTCAGGTCTTTACCACGCAGACTGGCAGCATCCCCGGTGGCCGCGGCAGGAGGAGGACGATGACTGCCTAACGACAATCAGCACGGTGGCCCAGCTCAGTGAGTCTCCTGTAGCCCTTCCAGAGCGAGTCATGTTCTTGAAATGAGCGTATCCACTTTTTTAATAATCCATTCCTTTGTCTGTTTGGAGAACCATTTAGTTTGGTTTTGGATTTAGTTGGGTCAGTTTGGGATGAAACGGAAACACTTGGTGGCTGTAGGAATAGAGTCGCTGACTCGCTGTTGATTTAGATCATGAGTTGAGGAGGAGCTGGTGTTGACTGTGTCATAGGACTGCAAACGCCTTAGCATAAAAGAATTCTCTTGAGAGAACTAATAACCGTGAACAACCACTAGAATTTATTACTGTATGCATTTCTCATCCACCGAATGAAGGGAAACTTTGATGGAGAAATTGCACTGGCTCTCTCAGGTTTATGATAGTTGGAGAAAATATAGGTGAAGATATATCTTGAAGAATTTTGTCCAGTAAATTTGTGTCGAGTTGCATATTTGTGCTGCTTAGGCTGATGAATCCTTGAAGTTTTCAGTCCTACTTATTATTGGGATAGAGTAACAAATTGAACAACAACTGTAACAAAGCGGTTTGCAATACAAAGGAGTTCAGGTTGAGAACTCAAGGTCTTTTCAGATTTAGGATTTTCTTTGTCCAACAAGTGATAAAATCCAGCATATGCAAAATGCCGCTGTTATAGCAGAGTTGGAGAATTTGGACCTTACTTTGATACATGTGATTTAATTTTGTTTATGCTTCCCATTCTATTTTACCTATTGTAGAAATGAAGCTACCAAAACTATGTTTCTCCTAGATTTAAAATAGGTGATTGTTTTTGTTTTGATTTGTGGCTAGATGTTCTCAATGCCATTATGTTTCTAGATTGTTGTTTTCTGGTCGATGCAAAGTTGGGGGTGTGCAAAAGTAGAGGTGCAAACTTGGGGAGTGATGAGTTTTCTATTATAATCTGTTCAGTTTCCCGGTTGCCTGAGACAAGATTGCTATGATCGATTCATTTCTGTTTGTTCTTTGTTCTTATATGACATAAAATGGCTTTAGAGATTGACATTTTGTTCTTATGGTCGATGGAAAATATATACCCGGGTCCTGTTTCTGTTACGTTTTAAAAATTGCAGCATTGTTAGCAAGGTTTATTAATTTGTTTCTACTGTTTCTGGTGGAGATTTCTGAATTTTGAGGGGCATTTGGTGCTCAAATGTAAATATATTTTCCTGGATGTATGTTGTTGAGTTCTCTCCCAGGAGTGGCAGAGATCTTGTCAGCATGGCCAAGAAGAGGACCAATGTGATTCCCATCATTGAGGACGCTAGGCACCCGACAATGTACCGGATGCTGGTTGGCATGGTTAGTTGATGCTATCTTTTTGGATGTTGCACAACCTGACCAGGTATACCTTTTAACAAAGAAGTTCTGGGTTACAATCTTGCTTACAGTCTACCTGCCATTACTATTGTTTATGATTGACTGTTGTTTATCTTTTGGATGTTGCACAACCTGACCAGGTATACCTTTTAACAAAGAAGTTCTGGGTTACAATCTTGCTTACAGTCTACCTGCCATTACTATTGTTTATGATAGACTGTTGTTTATCTGCGTGCAACTCCTTTGTGAGTTGCTGGTGGCTTAGCAAAACATAAGCTTTACTCAGATTCCCCTTCAGGACATCAAAATGGATGATGCAAAATCGAGTCTCTGATGCATATATGTCTTTTTTCTTATTTTGTTTCCTGTATTTTCCGTATTTTGAAGACTTAGCTTCATTAAGAAGGGAGTGTCCTTCGCTGCCGATCACAGGGCAACCCATGTCATTCAATTTATTATATGGAGATTTGATTGATCTGAGAACATGAAATTACACTCTGATGTTATCCATGGCTTCCTTTTTATCTCCCGTGTTGTTAATATGTTCCTAAACCCATTTAGGAGAATGATGTGTATTATTCTTAAAAAAGGGCATTTGCTTGGTTATACAATCCTGAGTTCGTAATAAACTTTAGCCCTGTCATGCTATCTTAAATACATGGTAGTAGATATTCCTTACACTAAAATGTACAGATCACAAACTTAAGTTCTATAGCTACGTTTTGGTAGCTCTACAATACCCATACTTATTTATGGAACCACCATACTATCTATTTGTAATGAAAACCCCGTTACAATCAATTGTTATGCGTTTTCCTGATTTTCTCAAATTTGTAGAAGTAGAAATGTGTGCAATTTCAGTACAATTTTATTATATAGTACCCTTTGTATATAAGACGTTTTGGTAGCTCAAATTTACCTACCAAAACGTCTTATATTTAGTTATAGAGGAAGTATTACCTTGATAACAAATATATAAATTTTGTGACCATTGGGAGCTACTGATTCTTGTTAGTAATCTATTTTGTCGTTGTTCCGTGCAGGAGTTAGAAAGAACTTTCAGGTCAAGCTCTGATTTTTATAGTGAAGGTATTCATCAAGTTAGAAGATACTTAAAGTATTTCTCTTGCCCATACTTTGCTCTGTATTTTGTTCTGTGTCCCTAGAATCTAGATGGATGTCTTGCCCCAGTAGGCTTGATTTGTGGCATCAGTTACGTGCATTTATTTGTTTTATTTTGGTGAAAATTCCTGCTGTTTGAAATTAAGTTTCAATTAATCAATTGCCCCCTTCTATTAATTTTGTACGAACTGTTTGTGGTACTACAAAGAGAGCAGTGCCTTGATTGACAATGATGTTCTCCTTGACATGTGCAGCAAGGTGTGATCTCTTCCATGAGGAATGTGTGACTAATACCATTCTAGGTTTAAAGGGTTCGCATTTTATTTTAGCAAACTACTTCATTTCAGTCCCAAGCTAATTGACTGCAATTTTTTTTGGCATACTAGACCTCCCAAGGATCTACACGGGTGGTTGTTTCTAAGGCCAAGTTTGCCGTTCCCGTAGTCAGATGGGGTGCCCTATCATAATTATTCTTTCCACGAGTGGTTGTTTGTAAGGCGAAGCTTGCCGTGCCCTTACTCAGATGGTGCCTATCAGGTTGCCGTATTGAGAGCGTTGGGGCATGTTGCTGAGTGCCACTTCCTTTTGTTAGAATAAAGAATATTGGCATACTCAAGCTATTGTGTAATGAGTGACTGAAAACAGCATCATGTTTTCAGCTACAATGTAACTTGTTGTTATGTACTTTATGCCATATATAATGCACCACTCAGTTCCTCACAGTTTTCCTGATGCGTATTATTGTAGTGGATGATATTTTTTATAGTGATGGAATTTTCCCAGTTTTGGGGATGACCGCAAAGCGTGCAATATAAGTAAAAGTATCTTGATCCTTGGGAGGGCTATGTTTCAACTGAATGTTGCTTGTGCTGCGTGCTGGAAGCAATCTTTGGTCTGGTCAGCTGTGAAAAACAGGGTTATCTTTCCATGTTCATGCGTGTTCCAGATATTGAGAACCAAAGTGACCCTCAGATAATCTCAAATTTAATTTTGTGCGGAGCTCTTCTCCTTCTTTCATTCACTTGCTACTTAGGTTTAATAGATTCACCTCACCGTGGCAGATTCTGATGCAGCCTCTGACGAGGAAGAAACAAAAATGTCAGGAGATGGGGTAGCTGGGGAGGGTTCAGAGGGATTTGATGGGTAGTTATCTGGCATGACGGTTTGCACGACTGCAGGGCATGAGGCTGCGGTGAAAGTTCAGCCCTGTACACTCCATCCTTTAAAAAAAATGAACAAGGGGTGGGGCACATACGTGCCCTAATTTCATTGCAGTAGGCTATAGAGTACTACAACAGGATTGTGTTAGAGGACTAATGAGAGGAGGAAGAACGCCCTGCGAACCAGGTTGATAAACACATCGACGATGTGGAACTGAACCGGCGAAGAGGCGTACTATACCGAATTCTCATACCAGAGCAAGGATGGAGGCATTTCCATTCAAGGCGCCGGTGATAAGCATCAGGCGGCCTACTCTGGAAAAAAGAGGTTATCTTCCTCTTCGATGATGAAGACTAGGACATTGTTTACTGTATTTTCTTTTTACATTCAGAGAAGTTCGCATTTCTATGAGTTATGTCTGTAGACCGAACTTCTGTTCTGAAATCTGAACAATAAGCAAAAGTGTGTTATTAGCGCCATGACAATGCTGCAGTGTTCATGTACGTGGTCCTCTGTATTAGAGCAAGTAATTTGTTATTATGTAATTTGTTTCTGTTGTGTCCTTTCACGAGTTTAAAATCCATTTTAGTTGATGTTTCATGCTTGAGTGCAGAGAAAATTAATTGCTTTAGTTATTTCTTCCCATTCTATTTTCTAATCGATAAAAACATCAAAACGCAAAGTTGAAAATCATATGGCTCATAAATATAATATATCCCTCTAACTATAAATATAGATAGCAAATACTACACATCTGTGCGCGCTACAAGATTACTAATCGTCCAGATCCTACTTCGAACTAAAGTATTCGACTGAATAAACTTAGCGGTGCCAAATCTTTTTAAGATGCAATGAGCTATATTGGCTGAAAATGACTGCAAAATACATGCTCGAAACCAACCTAATTTCAATCAAATGATGATGGGTAATGTAACAAATAGCCTATGGCAAATACGGAATTGCTTTCGGCAATTGTGTCCGTGACACAAAGGGTTCGTATCCATATGTGACCAAGGTTAGCAAGTCCAAATTATGATAAGAAAATTAAAAAAAGTACAACAACAATATAGTAATTGCATCCGACAGTTGCGCAGTCGCGCAACGGGTCATCTAGTACCAACAATGGGAGGACGAAACGACACGACCGCGCGTCACGACAAGGATGTTTCTACCGGGATGTACAAGCCGCGTGTAAGCCGGCAGACGTGCGAATGCATATGAACAGAATCGTGATGACGCATCGTTGGTCATACACAACATTTATTCCTAACTTTAAATCACGGTCTACTCGTGTGCCGGCGGGACCAACTCGTCTGACTGATGGGATCACACACAGAGCATCGCCATGCACGCCTCGGTAAAGAACCATTGAGAACACCCACACGTCACATTAAGACGGCACAGGACACTCGAACCGTCAGACGCATCGCCTACCCACGCCCTAAATTTTGGAATATCAAATTAATTAAATAAGTGTTTAAAATTTTGAAGGATTTAAAACTTGTGGACTTGTTTAAACTTTTCACAAACCTTTGATTCAAAACTTTTAAGAGTGGATTAATATGACTTTCCAAAACATAAATCTTAGGAGAGGAATAATATGACTTTGTGAATCAGATTTTCCAAAACATAAATCATAAGAGAAGAATAATATGACTTTCCCAAATACATGAAACGTGTTGGAAAATATTCTATTTGGTTGTTATTTTAATTTCAATGCATTTTTTTATCTTTCGTATATTTAAATCCATTTCGAAATGAGTAATAGAAATAAAGCGAACATAATAACATAAAATTATCAAAACTAATACTTTGAAAATGATTAAGATATGCCCCATATGCATATTTTTACTAATAAATTATTATGAGAATTAAAAACTCAAAAAGGTTGTTTGGGGAATTTATACGGCATTTAGCGGACTTGTAAAATATAAAGAATGAATTCTTAATTTGGGCTGGAAATATGATTCTAAAGTCCTAAATACTTATTTCGATTTTATGGAATTTTTCTGAATTTCATGGATAATGTTTGGTCAATATAAATACAAAAATCTATTCCTTAAATGGAAAATAACAAATAAGGAAAAAGAAATAAATGGAGAAAAGACCCAGCCCTCAAGTCGGACCAGGACACCCCCCCCCCGTGCTATCTCTCTCTCTCACTCTGACACACACTCTCTCCCCCCTAAACTCAATATGGCTAGGCCATAATTATTTTCTTCCTTTTCGAAGTATTTTCTTTTTCTTCTAGGTTGTATCTCAGGGCAACTGCAGCGGGCCGACGCAAACATACACGAATTGTGTCCCCCTTTTGTCCGTTTGGGTCACCAAACGGACAACTCCTGTACGCATGTGTCCGCCAAACGGCGCGACGCATTTGATTTTTTTAACAGATTTACTACCATGCCTTATATGGGTCGTTTTTGCAATATATAGGGGGTGGGGGGTTGGGCAACAAACGGCCTTTTTACATATATAACTAAAAAAATATGAAAAGCTAAAATGCTCACGGGCTTCTACTCGTTGTCCTCGTCGTCACCGAGGTCGACGTACTCCGGCGCCTTCCGGAAGTGGGCAGGAGGGAGGAGCTTGCAGCGGCGCTGGATCTCCAGGGCCCGTGCGCGGCCACTAGTCGGGATCGGCAGCACAGGGATCCGCTATGGTTTCAAGTGCCAATGGTTAGGCAACTTTGCATTCGACCACGGCACCGCCACGGCATGCTCCCAGTACCACCAACAGTCGCCCACGGGGACGTAATGGCGGTCGCGCATGGCCACCTCGACGCCCGGCGACGCGATAGAGAACGGCGCGGGAAGTGCAGGAGGCGGAGATGGTGTGCGGCAGCGGCGGCGGCCCGACGACGACCCCGCCTCGTAGTCGTGCTTCCCTTTTCCTGTCCACCGGATCGGCATGGCCGCATTGGCTAGGGTTTGTGCCGTCGGTGGGGGGCAAGGTGGGGGCGAGTGGGAGTGGGGATGGCTGTCCTATCCACGGGCCCTAGCATTAAAAAGGACCGGCCAGGGGAGAGCGATCGTCACCAGTGTAGCTTCCAGGTGGGCCCGGGGTGGACACCACGCAGACACATGGACGTTCCGTCCCTGCCCTTGGAGACGCAAACCTGGCCCAAATTTGGGCTAGGAATGGGTCACGGCGGACAAGCCACGGACAGAAAGCGATGTGCACCACATTTGCGTTGCCGCGTTGGGCCATGATTTTGGTCCAGCACGACCCAAACAAACGTGTGCGGACTCAATGCGTCGCGTCGTTGGAGTTGCCCTCATGGCGAGCCCGTACGAGCCTCGTGGTCGTCTTCCTCCTCCAGAGTACACGTACAGAAGGTTGAGCACCATGGTTGTGCCTCTTCCCCTCCTAATCGGCTAATCCCACCTATTCTAGTGATATTTTCTCTTCAGCTCCAACACGAAATTTTTTCATAATTCTGTGGAGGATGGCGCAGAACCAAGTACAACATGGTCACGGTCTCATGGACCGATGGCGCTACATGGATGAGAATAGAGGTTCTCAAATGGAAATCTTGTATCTTTGCATCTGAAACCAGCTAAGAGCACCTCTACCGGCGCCCTCAATTGACCCCCGAAAGGCCCAATGGGGGTCCGAGCGCAAAAATTGCCCACAGTGGCACCCTCCAAGTGTCCGGGTCGAGCCGATTTGTGTCCGGCACCCCCGAAAGGTCCCCCAAGTTTGGCGGCCCACTCGGGGTGTCGAACACTAGATGGACACGTTCTTCGATGGACATGGCATGCTCGTCATACACACAGGGCCGGCGTGACCTGATTCATTTGCCCCCACCTCGTCCTTCTGTTTCCTCTCGTCGGCAAATCGCAAAATCGCCGCCACCCTTGTCGTCGCCAACTCGATTCGCACCGTGGGAGTTCATCCGCAGCGACCACATAGGCATGTTTGCCGCCGCACCCCTCCGGTCTCTGCCCTCGTTTTGCGGCGGTGCAGCTAATCGAGCTGCCTCCGCCTCTTCCTCCCTCCTGCCCCGCATGCAAGGTGTTCGACCATTCGCCAATAGGCTCCTTTGATTGATTGTTGATTTGTGACCTAATTTCATTGCTTCATTTTATCCAATAGGGTATGGATAGCAATGACGAGTTCTTGTTTTTCAAATGATGGGGGAGGCTGCCGCCCTTGCGGTTGATGACGAAGAGACTGAGATGGTCATGGCCACTCTTCTAGATCCGCAGGTGGCCGAGATTGACGCTGTCGGGGGGCTACCCCCGGGTAGGGTCAAGGCTTGGCATAAGAAGAGTTTAAGAATATGCCGAGGTACGGAAAGGGCCGACCTATCTTGGCCCGGAGGGGTCCGAGGTATCCCGTTGGCCTGAACCGAGGTTCACTGTCCGAGCTAAGTTCAGCCGACCTAACTACCTCGGTGGTACGGTTTATTTGGTGAGTGCAGGAGAAGCCACTTGAAGGAAGTAATGTCCGAGGTGGTCGTATTTTAAATGCAAGACCCGAGGTACGGATTCCGTCACATCCGTCCCGGCTAACTAAGGCAGGAGGCCGTAGGTCGGGCAGGAGTCAATGCTCCTGTCACTTCTAGCCTGGTACAAGAGCACCTGACGCGGGAGCGTCTGTCACGGAGCCTGGCAGAGGCGTGCCCCGGGCTCGGCGGGGCTACACGTCTCTGACCGCTGACCACGCGAGATCGGGGAAAAGGCTACGAGGTAGCGCGGCATGGCTATGTCCTGTCTCTGTCAGAGGAGACATGCTAGCTCTGCCGTTGTGCAGCAGGGGATGGGCAGGCCACGTCTTGTCCCTGACAGAGGTACGGTAGTGACCGGTGCAGAGGCATGGCAACAGTGTTCAGCGAGGGGCACAACGGTAACTCGGCTGGCCTATATAGTGGGCTTCACCCCCCTCCTGCTAGAGGACCGATCGATCAACAGAGAAAGAAAGAGAGAAAGGAACCTCGGAACACCCGGAACACCTCGGATCAGCTCGGAGTGCCTTCTTCCTCCCGGGTAGCTCCATCTTTTACCTCAAGTTCTCACCATTGTATCATCATACAGCTCGAGGAGCAGCTTGTACTTGTCACCTTGAGCTATACACTGAGTAGGATAGTGCTGCAGTAGGGGTGTTACCTCCACAAGAGGGCCCCGAAGCAGGGTACATCGTGGTGTGCTTTGTGTTCTTGGTTTCTTGTTTCTCGTTCGTGTTCTTGCGGTTTCTTGCGTGTTCTTGCGTGTGCACTTCTTGAGTGCATAAACCCTCCCCGGATTCCCCCAACGACCATTCGGCCCCATCTTAGCCATACCTATGGCATCTGCCGTGATCCCACCACGACAGTTGGCGCCCACCGTGGGGCAGATTGAGGCGTTGGAGGGAGTTTACATCCGGACGGGCTCAGGCGAGCGTGTTCTTTCCGGGCTTATCGCCAAGATCGGGAGTTCACCTTCATCAGCGACAACGCGGGGTGTTTCGCCGGCAAGCCCTTCCCCGAGCATGGCTTCACCATGATGCTTGGCAGCTTCGTCACCTATGTTGCTGTCGAGGTTGTTCGCGGTACCCGGAGCAGGTGCTCGTGGACGACGAAACTCCTCTCCTCGCGGCTTTAGGTCGGCGTATCACTCGCCCCGAGAGCTGCGTGGAGGTGATGATGACGGTCCGGTTGATGCCGCTGGCAAAGTAGATGCCAGCAAATCCAAGCCGGCCGAGGTTGCTAAGGTGAGATCTGCAAAGCCCAGGCTAGAGAAAGAGCTGCCTGGTACCCCCGAGGTGCAGGGCCGAGGTGCGACCCTGGTAGAGATAGTGGAGACACTGGCAGACCCAGTAAATCCAGGAGTGGATGTAGTGGTGACTGTGGCCGACCTAGAGGCAAAGCGTGTCCTGTTGCAAAAGGAGGCTGTAGCAATGATAACAGCTAGAGATGAGTTCAATAGAGATCTGCGTGAGTACAATGCAGCGAATGGCTTCACCCCGGTAGCAAATAGGGGAGCCGAGGTGCGGCAGAGAGGCAAGGGGCTCAATGATGAGATAAACAGGGAGGCTCGACCTACCACCTCGGCTAGGAGTGAGAGTCGCGTGTCGACTGGAAGGCCGGTATATAGTTCCCCTGCTAAGAACCTCAGAGCTGCCGAGGCAGGCAGGGCCGAGCTATCCGGGTTGACTGGAGATGCATGGCGTGCAGCAGAAGCGAGTCAATGAATTAGTGTATGTAGCTAACCAGCAGAATGAGGCTCTCCGCAGAGCATATGCCGGGGCTGGTGATTCGAGATGGTTTATTCAGCTAGGCCAGTTAGTCAGGTGTCCAAGGGGCAAGCCTCGTCTCCACTCGTCGGAGGAGCCGATCGAGCCCGGAGTGTCACCTCGGGTCAGAACAAGCAGCTGCAGATGTATGATCCGGTGTTAGCAGCAAAGCAGAAGGTGGGCCAGGGCAATGCTAGCCGAGCTAAGGGAAACCCCGGCCAGGTAATGCAAGCCGAGCTAAGGGTAACTCCGGTCAGGGAAATCAGAATGGCGGGCAAGCAGCGTCGGCTGGCCGAGGTAAACCACCTCCGCCCCCGAGGTATCAGCAACAACCCGGCCGCAGGGGCAATATCAGCGAGAGCCGGAGTATGTTCAGCAACCTCAGAATGTCGGTCAAGGCGATGACCGATATGATGATGGAGACTCGGCCATGGCGCGAGCTGGATACCACAGAGTGGATGGGGCGTTGGGACCTCGGATAGGAGGTCGGATGTTAGCTCCAGGCGATGTTCGTAACAAGCTGGATAGAATCTACTTGTCCGAGCAACTGGAGGAGGAAGGCCCTCCTGGTCCGGCGTGTTTTGGACCTCGGATCATGAAGGAGCCACCACCGCCAGTATCTCAGTTCCAGTTAGGTCGGAACACCAAGCCATACAACGGGAGCACCAAGCCGCAAGATTGGCTGACAGATTATGTATCCTCGGTGCACATAGCGGGGGGCAATCGCCGATGGGCGGTCCCGCACATGTTGGAAGGTCCAGCTCGGATCTGGCTGAATAATTTGCCGGAGTATAGTATCAACTCCTGGATAGACTTGGAGCTGGCGTTTAACAGCAACTTTGCTAGTACATACAAGAGGCCAAACCGACCTCAGCTCCTGGCGCATGTAAGCAAGATGATCATGAAACTGACCGAGAATTCTTAACTCGGTGGAGCAATGTTCGGAATTCCTGTGAAGGAGTTGTAGAGGCACAGGCCATTTCCTGGTTTGCAGATGGTTGTCGACATGGCAGCATGCTGTGGCAGAGGCTCCAAAGAGATATGCCGAAATCCCTAGCAGAACAATCCGGATTGCAGATTCTTATGCTCTGGGTGATCCGATGCAGCCAGCAGCAGAGGCAGTGGCACGTAACAGAAGGAGGGAGCCAATAAACAACCGGCTCGGACCAAGGTGTAATGACCGCCAAGAGTTCGGACAAAAGAGGAGGGAGCCGGACTACCCATACACCTCGAACCAAGTTGCAGCGGTGAACCCGGATCAGCCCGGAGCTGGAGGTGTCCAGAGGCCGAAAATCAATGGTCCGGCATTTAGTCCGAACCCGGAGCCACCCTTGACTTATGAATCAATGATAGATGGTCCTTGCTGTTACCATACGACCGACCCGCGCAAGCCAGCCAACCATTCAACCCGGCAGTGCAGCTGGAACCGCAGAATCAGGAAGAAGGGGCGAAGGCCGGAGGAAACAGAGCAGGACCACCTCAGAGATTTCAGCCGAGGCCTAACCCAAATCTGTCCGGAGCAAATGTTACCCCGATAACCACTGCACCTCCTCCGAGGCCTGCAGCAGCAAGGCCCGTGAATGTTGTGAATGTCCGAGGTAATAACAACAATAATGGTGCCGGACCAAGTCAGCAGTATGAATACCCCGGAAATGACTATAGAGAGGCTCATGCGAGCTATGTGGTCTTTGTGACCGAGCCAACTGACAAGAAGAGCGTGCAGAGGCGTGCCATGGAGGTGAATGCAGTAATGCCGGTGGTGCCGACCTATATGAACTGGTCTGAGCAGGAGATCACTTGGAGCAGGAAAGACACACCTCGGATCATGCCGAGCCCTGGAAAGTATGCCCTGGTGGTAGATCCGACGTTGTGTGGGCCTACTAACAATGTGAGGTTTACCCGAGTTCTGGTGGACAATGGCAGTGCCATCAACATCATGTACCGAGACACAATGGTGAAATTGGGCATATCGCCAAATCAGTTGATGCCAAGCAGTTGTACTTTTCATGGGATTGTGCCTGGCGTTTCCTGTGCACCCATGGGCAAGATATGGGTGGATGTAGCATTTGGAACCAAGGATAACTGCCGAGTTGAGAGTATCGAGTTCGAGGTGGTGGACTTGGAGAGTGCATACCATGCATTGCTTGGAAGGCCGGCTCTGGCCAAGTTCATGATTTCCACCCATGTTGCATACCTGAAGATGAAAATGCCAGGGCCTAATGGGATCATATCCATCTCGGGTGACTACAAGCGAGCCATTCAGTGTGCCTCGGCGGGGTCTAATCTGGCCGAGTCTTTGGTGATCGCAGCTGAGAAGAAGAAGCTGCATCAAGTGGTGGCAATGGCGCAGTCAACACAGCTCGGCATGTCCGGACTGATGAGCCCGGACTCAACTGCAGCATTCGAGGTGCCCAAGGAGACCAAGAAGATCCCCATTGACCCGGAGCACCCAGAGCATATGGCCATCATTGGGACCGGGCTGGGCGAGAAATAGGAAGCGAGCTCTGTCACTTCCTCCGTGAGAATCGGGATATCTTTGCATGGTCGGCTAAGGACCTGCCTGGTGTTCCGAGGGAGTTGGCAGAGCACTCTTTATTTGTCAGGCCGAGGTGAAACCGGTGAGGCAACCGACCCGTCGTCTCTCAGACGACCGAAGACAAGTGGTGCTGGACGAGCTGGCTAAGTTGCTTGCAGCCGGGTTCATTATGGAGGTGCTGCACCGGACTGGATATCCAATCCGGTCTTGGTGGAAAAGAAGAAAGACGAGCCAGCCGTGGTCAAGGTGTGGCGCATGTGCATTGACTTCACTAACCTCAACAAGGCGTGCCCGAAAGATCCGTTTCCATTACCTCGGATTGATCAAGTGATTGATTCCACTGCTGGTTGTGAACTGTTGTCTTTTATCGATGCGTACTCTGGTTTTCACCAGATACCACTGAACCCGAAGGATCAAATAAAGACTGCTTTTATTACCCCGTATGGGGCGTATTGCTATCGTGTCATGTGTTTTGGTCTGAGAATGCCGGGGCAACTTATCAGAGGTGTATGCAGAAATGCCTGCACTCTCAAATGGGCAAAAATGTGCAAGTGTATGTCGATGATATCGTCATCAAAACTAAGGAGAAACGTACTCTCCTCGAGGATCTCGAGGAGACATTTGTGAATTTGAGAAAATATCGGTTGAAGCTTAACCCGGACAAGTGCACCTTTGGTGTCCCGGCTGGAAAGTTGCTCGGATTCCTGGTGTCTAGCCGAGGTATCGAGGTTAACCCGGCCAAGATCCGAGCTATTGAGAACATGAAGTTACCGAAGTGTTTGAAAGATGTGCAGAAATTCACAGGGTGCCTAGCCTCGTTGAGCCGATTTGTAGGTCGGCTGGGAGAAAAAGCCTTACCTTTGTACCAGCTCATGAAGAAAAGTACCGGGTTTACATGGACCCCGCAGGCCGACGTGGCGTTCAATGAGCTGAAAAAGATGTTGTCCACTGCCCCGGTGTTGGCGTCACCATTGCACAATGAGCCGATGTTACTTTACATTGCGGCCACAAACCGAGTTGTAAGTGTGGCAGTGGTGGTGGAGCGCGAAGAAGGTGGCAGGTCGGTGCAGAGACCGGTGTATTACTTGAGCGAGGTGATCTCTACCTCGAAGCAGAATTACCCTCACTACCAGAAGATGACGTATGGTGTCTACCTGGCGGTCAAGAAGTTGAAGCATTATTTCCAGGAGCATCCCATGACGGTGGTGTGCGAAGCTCCAATCTCGGAGATCATCGGGTGCAAAGATGCAACTGGCCGAGTTGCCAAATGGGCGATTGAGGTGTCTCCATATGCACCACATTATGAGAGAAGAGATGCAATTAAATCCCAGGCGTTGCCGGACTTCTTTTGTGATTGGGCCGAGATGCAGTATGAGCCACCCAGGCCGGACTATAATTATTGGAAAATGCATTTTGATGGGTCCAAGACAAAGATCGGGCTGGGGGCTGGAATAGTCCTCACCTCGCCGAAGCGAGATCAGCTGAAATACGTGCTGCAGATTCATTTCTCAGCATCAAACAATGTGGCGGAGTATGAGGCCTTAATCCATGGCCTCAATGTGGCGAAGGAGATCGGTATCCGGCGTGTAGAGTGCTTCGGCGATTCCGACCTGGTGGTGCAACAATCTTCTGGAACTTGGGATGCTCTGGATGCCAACATGGCGTTATATCGGTTCCATGTGCAAAAGATATCCGGGTTCTTTGAAGGGTGTGAGTACAGGCATATACCTCGGACAGAAAATGATGCTGCCGACGTGTTGTCAAAGCTCGGTTCATCTAAAGAGGCAGTACCACCAGGGGTAGCCCTGAATCACTTGAGAACTCCTTCAATCAAACCTTCTCCTGAATCCGAATCTATTTTCATCCCGGCGGAGCAAGAGCCCGGACCTGTTCCAATGGAGGTAGACGTCGGGTGCGTTTGGTCGGACCCGGGGACTGCGTGGCAGAGCTCGGGGACTGCGCACCGAACCTCGGGGACTGCTCATCAAGACTCGGGGACTGGTCGCAGGATGGTGGAGGAAATAATGGAGGAGATTATGGTGGCCGAACCAATGGAGGTGGACGAGAATTTTTTCCTTTGCACCCAGTGCCGGAGTGGGCGGAGCAAATCATGAAGTTCATAACGGAGGGAAGCTTGCCAAGTGACACAACCGAGGCTAGGAGAATCCAAAGGAGGGCAAGGCGTACACCATCATCAACAAGGAGCTCTATAAAAGAAGCGTAACCGAGGTGTTGCAACGGTGTGTCGAGCCAGCTGAAGGCAAGGAGATGCTTTTGGAGATCCACCAAGGAGAGTGTGGTCATCATTGCAGCACAAGAGCTCTGGTGGCCAAGGTGTTCAGGCATGGGTTCTATTGGCCCACTGCTCTTGCTGATGCAGAGGCCATAGTCCGGAGATGTGAAGGATGCCAAAGGTTTGCCAAGCAAACGCATATGCCAGCCTCGGCGCTCAAAACAATTCCTATCACTTGGCCGTTTGCGGTATGGTGTTTGGATATGGTGGGAGAGTTCAAACCAGCCCGAGGTAACATGACGCACATACTGGTGATGGTGGACAAGTTCACCAAGTGGATCGAGGTGAAACCAATCCGGAAGTTGGATGGTCATTCAGCAGTGACTTTTTTGAAGGAGATCATTCTGCGATATGGGTACCCCCATAGCATTATCTCGGACAACGGCACGAACTTTGCTGTTGGAGAATTTGCTCGGTTTTGCATGAACAAGGGAATCCGGCTGGACATAGCCTCGGTGGCACACCCGGAGTCTAATGGACAAGTGGAAAGATCAAATGCTCTAGTGTTGGCCGGCATCAAGGCTCGGCTCATTGAACCACTGCTGAAAACGCCGGGGTGTTGGATAGATGAGATACCAGCAGTACTGTGGGGTCTAAGGACCACGCCAAATCGATCAACTGGCTATACGCCATTTTTTATGGTCTATGGGGCAGAAGCTATGCTACCCACTGACATCGAATATGATGCGCCCAGAGTGGCAATGTACACTGAAGCCGAGGCAAAAGAGGCTCGGGAGGATGCAGTAGATCTGCTTGAGGAAGCTAGAGAATTGGCCTCATCTCGGTCAGCAATATACCAACAAGGTCTCCGACGTTATCATAGCCGGAGTATCAACCCTCGTGTGTTTCACGAGGGAGATTTGGTGCTGAGGCTGGTGCAGCGCAAGAAAGGTCGGCACAAGTTGTCACCTCCATGGGAGGGACCGTTCATTGTGAGCCGAGCTCTGCTCAATGATTCGTACTATCTAATAGATGCGCAGGAACCAAGGGAAGATGGGCTGGACAACCCCGGATCAGAGGTCAGGCGACCATGGAATATAGCTCTACTCCGACCTTTCTACTCATGAAGGGCGCAATGTATGTACCTCGGTTAATCCTTAATGAAATGTCGGCACTCCGAGGTTGAAGCTCGGGGACTGCCTCGCTCTTGTGCTTGTGTTTTATTTCTGTTTGTCAATTTCGTTCATATGCCGAACTATTTTGAACCTCGTCTCAAACTTCAAGTAATGTATGCTGTGTAACTAATCTTGTGACTCGACTGACGAACGCCGAAATGGTAGTCAAGAGCAAAGATGAAAAAACGTGGGAAACATGAAAATGGACTCGGGGACTCGGTCCAAAATATAGTTCGGCATGTGTCGTTTACTAACCCCTGTCTTTACCTTTCGTTTATGTCGGATGATTTTGAAACACACCTCGACATTTGCTAAGTACTGTATGCTATAAACAACAATCTTGTGACTCGACTGTCGAACGCCAAAATGGTAGACAAGAGCAAAGAATGCCAAGTATAGTAAACACGAAAGTGAACTCGGGGACTCGTTCCAAAAGGGTTCGGCATAAATTCTTAGAAAAGCATGGTTCGGATAGCAAGATAATAGTACTGGTAGCAAGGCAAACTACTTAAGGTCTGTTACATCTGCACCCGGCATACCGGGGATTTAATGTTTTTTGAGACAAGTTCAGGCCTCGGAACCAGAGACCTCGGTCGGAAGTTGTGGTAGTGGGACCTCGGAAGCAGGAGCCTCGGCGCAGGAGCCTCGGGCGCAGGAACAACCTCGGGCGCAGGAACACCTCGGTCGCGGAAGCAACCTCGGTTGTTGGAGTGGATGCCGGGGTGTCCGTCACGTCGGGGGAGATCACCTCGGTGGCTACGGCTTTGCCGGACTTGCCCTTGGGTTCGGAGGTTCGTCGAAGCTGAAGTCATCATCAGAGCCTTCAGCCACCTCGGTTGTTTTGCCGGCCTTGCCCTTGGAGCTCTCAGGCTCGTCAAAGTCAATTTCCTCGCCGTCAGAACTTCTTCACCGGACTCTGCTTCCTCGTCCGAGCTCTCTTCATCCTCAGAATAGAGGCGCCCGTCATCAAAGGTCCGGGTGTTTGCATAACTAGCAAAGAGGTCGGCTGCTGCTTGGCGTTTCGCAATGCCATCAGGGGTGGAGTTCCAAGGAGAGCCCCTGCGCAGGGAGGTAACCGTGTGGATCTCAACAGATTCATACCAGACAGCACGAACACCAGGGCCTTGTCCGCTCCAGCCCGAGCTGATGAGCATCTCCACTCCCGAAGTCTAGCCTCGGCTCCTTTCAGCTTCGTGGCGAGCTCGTCGATGCAAGTGGGAGTCTTGACCTTGGGCCAGAGGGCACGGTGGACCTCGATGGCAGCATCAACCAGCTTGGTTCCAATGGCCCTGAGCGGCCTGATCCGAGCATTAAGGGCAACAAGGTGGTCCTGGATATCCCAGCTTTCGCTGAGGGTTTCTGTCTCAGCCCTCTTTGCCCGAGCTGCTTGAACTTCGCGGATAGCCTTGTCCTTGGAGTGCTCAAAGTTCTCTGAAGAAGACAAAAAGGCTGTCGCTGAAATAAGGCATACGGTGGCACGGGGTGTAGGTCGGCAGAAAATAAGGAAAAGGGGAAAGAAACTTACTGTCCATTTGGTGATTAATCCGAGCGAGCTCGGACAACCAGCTTTTCGATATAGCTCGGAGGGCGATAAGTTCGGCTTCGGCCGAGGTGGCGCGGCTCTCCAGGGTCTTGGCAAGCTCTTGCTGCTGTTCGGCGGCCTGGTCTTTGACCTTCATAGCGTCCTCCACAGCAGTTTTGGCTTCATTAGCCCGGTTCAGCTCTTGTTGCAGCCGAGCTATTTCATCTTCGGCTGTCTTCAACTTGGAGGCGTAATCTTTGTCGCTCTGCTCCTTTGCGGATAGAAGAGTCCGGTGAGACTTCTTCAGTCTGTTGTGATCCAGCAGGAGGTTCTTGAAGATCTTTGTCCGAGCATTGTTGCACTCCTGAAAAAATAGAGAGATCAGTTCGAAGAAATCCGAGGTCTTTTTAGCACCCGAGGCCCAATTGAGTCCCGGGGACTTGGCATTGGCCTCGGGGACTCAGCATGGGAAAATGACAAGTTTTTGAGATTCAAGCCGAGCAATTTTAACTCGGTGGAGTGTCAATTGCTCAACCCGAATCTCGGGGACTGGGAATAGTGTATGTTTGTCATTTGGTTTCAAAGGAAGAAAGAGAGTTGCGTAAAGAAACTTACCGAGGCCTTCTTGCTGCAATCAAGGACCGCAGTCTGCATGTTGTAGATGGACTGGAGCACGGCGCTAGGTCCAACTGGATGCTCAGAGCTCGGGTTAGAGGAGACCTCGGCAGCGTCAGCCGAGTTCCAGTCCATGTCATAGTGCTTCTCCGAGCCTAAGCTGTTCCCGCTCTTGGTCCGGAGTTGCCCGACCTCCCAGCTGCTGATGTTCGGCTGGATGGTAGCAGCAAAAGAGCTCGGGAGGTGGCGACCTGAGAGCTCGAGGGCGCGGTCTTGATCAGGTGGACTCGGCGCGGGAACATGCGGCACCAGTTGGGTGCTCGCAGCCTTGGGGCCCGGTGGCGGTGGCGGCATTGGAGTTTGCTGTGGCTGTTTGGGGGGCTCAACAACTGGAGCTGAATCTTTCTTCTGCTTCTTCTGCTGCTGTTGCTGCTGGTTGCGCGCAGCTTGAGACTTGGGGGAGAGCCGAGGCTCCTGCACGGTCTTAGCCGGAGTCTTGGCGCGATCTGTCTCCGCATCCTTCTGAGGAGGCGGAGGAGTCTGATCTCGGCGGGGAGCAGAGTGCCCCAGGCCGGAGTCAGAGCTCGGCGGTGGAAGTTCGGCGGAGGAGACACGCACCGGGGAGGAGATGGTCTTCTCCGGGCTGCTGAGGTCAATGGACCGTTCTGGAGGAGAGGCTCTGGCGGGGCTGCCGAGGTTAACCTCGACCTCGGGTCTGAGCTTCAACCACTGGAGGCAGTGGTGAATGTATCGAGCTATGGCTCTGTTGATCTGCCGAGCCGGGCTAGACGAAAAAGAAAAGATTAAGTTAGAGTATAAAAACTTAACCTCGGAACAGCGTGAAAGGTAAAAAGGAGCAAGGTGACTTACGCATCTTCCTCCACGGGGCCTCGCTTCTTGTGCCTCGCCGAGGTCTTCTTGGCACGCTTGGCTTTGGGCGCCGCAGTCTCCGAGGTCTTGGAAGCCTCGGCATCCGAGGTACCAGGTCCTGAGCGCTTCCGGGAAGCTGCAGACGCTGGATGAAAGTTCTTATATGTTGGAGGAGCATATGAAATGGAATAACGTTGACAGGTTCCAGAATTTGGCAATCGTCATCGTCATCATCGGGCCAATCCTGGATGACGATCGAACTGGTGGGCGGTGCGAGGTGAAACCACGAGTCTTACCCGAGGTGGCCTTGGGAATGGGGAGGTGATCCTCATTGTCCGGATCTTCAACCTCGGCGGCGGCCGGGATAGGCAGGTCGGGAGTCCACTCCTTAGAAGAAAGGGGGCCATCCTCGATTTCCTGTCGAGTGAACTTCTGCAGAGGTGGCAAGTAAAACCGAGTTAGCACAAGAATCAATACAAGGTCGGGGTGAAAATGAAACCGAGGAATATTTTACGTCGGGTAAAGTACACTTACTTGAGCTGGAAGGTGATCTCGGTCATAGGGCTTGACACCCCATTTCCACTTGTCGGGCATGGTGGTCTTGGCGATGGCCCGGATGCGCCTCTTCACCTCGGAGTCATCAAGTTCAAAGGTGCTGTGCCGAGTGGGGTCGTAGCGGCCACTCATATGGCAGATCTTATGGGCCGCGCTTGTAAAGGGCTAACTCGGCGGGTGATCATGGTGCGCAAGATGTCATCTGCCCCCAGCTTTTCTCCTGGAGGGACATCATGGTTTGGTGGATCAGAAGAACCTCGGGAGCGTCGGGTGCAGGCTCATAATCCCAGTTGAGTTGGGCAGCGGGGTTCCAATGGTGAACTCCGGCAAATTGATGAGATCTCCCCGGGTTCTTCACATAAAGAAGGAGCGTTGCCATTTGCGGCAGGAGTCCAGGCCCTGATCCGAGGAAACTCAGAAGGCGCCGAGGTGAAATCGAGGCCGCCCCGCAAGCGGTCATCTCCTTGTCCACGACCTTCTTGTTCGGGACACTTTGCTTCTTCAGCTGGAAGTACTTGGCCCAGGACTCGATGCTTGGCCATAATCCGAGGTAACCCTCGGAAAAGGTCGCGTAGGCCGAAAGTTGGAGGATGGCATTGGCGGGCAGGTGGTGTGGTTGTAGCCCAATTTGTCCAAGAAATCCCGGAAGAATTCCCGGCCGGGAGCCCGAAACCACGTTCGAAGTGATCCAGGAAGACGACCCGCTCCCCGGATTCCACCTCGGGTTCGATATCTCCTTTCTTCGGAACTCCGGCAGATGAGTTTAGCCGGGATCCGCCGTGAATCTCGGAGCCACTTGATGTCGACCTCCGTGACATCGGATCCCTCCCAGCTACCTCGTTCTCCAGGTGCTCCTTCCTCGGCGGGATCCGAGGCAGAAGACATGTTGACGCTTTCCTGCAGAAGAGGGAGGTTCAACCGGGGTAAGTACCTCGGACAGTTCAGGATAGCCGGGGTAAATACCTCGGATCATTCAAGACAGCCGGCTAAAGGATTTAGGCGGGAAACATGTTTCTACCGTGCGAGATACTAGCAAAGATCTACCGGTGAGCTAAAAAGGGATAAATTCGAGTTCATCAAGGGGCAAACCTAAAAGGACAGTGCTACGGGTGCGTCTGATACAAGTCTAGATGAGATCTAAAATGGCTAAAAGAGTGCAAAGATAGAGCATCGGGTTCCTCAAGTTCATCGGATTCATCAGATCCTCGAGTTCATCGAAGGATGAACATGTTCATGGCAATGGCAACGGAGGGGAGAAAGGAACTCACCGGTGAGGTACTCGAAGATCGGGTTGGATGGCGAGTCGAGGGTGGTGCGAAGGATCGACGGAGTGGCGGCGCAAGGCGCGGTGCGGTTTCCGGCGAGAATCTTCGAGACGGCGAGGTCGCAGCGGCGAGTGCTCGACGGCGGCGATGGAGGCAGAAGGCACGGAGCGGCGAAGTGAGTGGAAGGAAGAAGAAGTCCCCTGGGCCCCTATTTATAACCGCGTGCGGTTAACTGCGCACTACCGCGGACCGGCGGGGATCGTGTGTGGCGGAGGACGGTTGCGCGGTTGGTGGCCGCACGATCGGCCACATCGTGGGCCGCAGAGTGGCAACCGCCAGCCTCGGATTTCCTGTGCTGGTCAGCGCGAGAATCGAGGAGTCGGGGCGGTCAAGTTGGTCTCGCACTTGAGTGCGCAGGTGCGCTGTTTGGTGGGTCCGGCTGACGAGGGCGGCGTGTGGTCAGGACCTGTCTTTCAGAGGTCCGGGTTTCGAGCCGGGCAGAGATTCTTCGCCGCGTGCCTCGGAAAATCTTGAGGCAAGATTGTGCTGAGTCAACAGCTCGGAAAGTTCAGATTGCAATATCTACCTCGATTAGATTATGTATGTTGGAAGTACCTCTCGGAGCTATGTTTAAGGTCGGTT